>CM057340.1:395465141-396065141 GCA_030015575.1 Agapanthus africanus
TGACAAGAACCCCTTGACAGATTGTAGCATAGGAATGTCATTTCCTATCAAAAGAATGTCATCCACGTATAAAACGAGGAATACGACAGTTCTTGCTACAAATCTACTATAGATGCATGGTTTATCTGGATTTTTGATAAAGCCAAATTCTTTGACCGTCTCATCAAAACAGATGTTCCAACTCCGCGATGCTGCTTTAGTCCATAGATGGACTTAAGCAACTTGCACACCTTTCCGCTGCTCCCACTCTGAATGAAACCCTCTGGCTGGTCCATATAGACGCACTCCTCTAAATTTCCATTTAGAAAAGCGGTCTTTATGTCCATCTGCCAAATCTCATAATCGTGGAAGGCAGCAATGGCAAGAAGGATCCGAATGGATTTCAGCATAGCCACTGGAGAAAAGGTTTCGTCATAGTCCAAACCAGGTCTTTGACGAAAACCCTTTGCAACAAGTCTAGCTTTATAGGTCTCAACCTGTCCATCTATACCAATCTTCCTTTTGAAGATCCACTTGCATCCTACGGGTTTACCCCGTCTGGAGCAATGTCCAACGTCCATACTTTGTTGGTGTACATGGACTCCATTTCGGTCCGCATTGCATCCGGCCATTTTACCGAGTCAACGCTCTGAATGGCCTGCTGGAAGCTAATAGGCTCATCATAATCTATGATGCAATCCTCTCTATCCCCGTCTATGAGAAAACCGCAGTATCTCTTGGGCGGATGAGACTGCCTACTACTCCTGCGGAGCGGCGTAGGAATGTCCTGATCTTTTGAACTCTCTGGTTCTACTAAGCTTTCAGCAATAGTCTGTGGTTCTGGAATTTCTTCCAGTTCTACTGCGCTCCCACTAATTTCCTTTTCTAAGAACTGGTTTTCTAGAAAGTGGGCATGACGAGAAACAAAAACCTTTTGTTCCTCTTCGCAGTAGAAGAAATATCCCTTGGAGTTCTTTGGATATCCCACAAACTTGCACTGTACTGAGCGTGCCTCGAGTTTGTCCACATGCTGCTTTTTGACAAAAGCTGGACTTCCCCATGTCTTAATGTGATTAAGATGGGGCATCTTCCCACACCACATCTCATATGGTGTGGTAGGCACAGTCTTAGTGGGAACTCGGTTCAAAAGGTATGCAGCTGATTCTAGCGCATACCCCCAGAATGATCGCGGTAACTCAGCGTTACTCATCATGGACCGTACCATATCCAATAGGGTGTGGTTCCGTCTCTCCGATACACCGTTATGTTGCGGAGTGTATGGATGAGTAAGCTGGGAGAGAATTCCATTCTCTTTTAAGTAATCCAGAAACTCGGCACTCAAGTATTCACCACCTCGATCAATTTTAGTGTCTTGATACTTTTGCCGGTTTGTTTTTCTACTTCATTCTTATATTCCTGGAATTTTCCAAAGGCTTCGGATTTATGTTTCATTAAGAAGACATAATCGTACCTTGAAAAGTCATCCGTAAAAGTAATGAAGTAAGAATAACCGCTTCGTGCATGTGTAGACATTGGACTGCATACGTCGCTGTGTACGAGTCCCAAGAGCTCGCTCGCTCTTACTCCGTGTCCAGTGAACGGAGTCTTTGTCATCTTTCCTTTGAGACAGGATTGACAAGTGGCATACGATTGATATTCGAACGGATCCAAATATCCTTCTGTATGTAACTTAGTCAATCTTCTCTCATTGATGTGACCCAGTCTACAATGCCATAAGAAAGTCTGATTGATTTCTGGAGACTTTCTTTTGTGTGTATTCTGGACATTGAAAATCTGTGGTTGGTTTAATACGTATATACCATTGCTCAATGTACCTGACCCAATCAGAACTTGATTAAGGTGAATGTTTACAACATTGCTTACAAACGCAAATTCGTAACCTTCTTTAGAAACCAAAGATACAGAAATGATATTACAAGTTGCGTTGGGTACAAAAAAGCAATTACGCAAAACCAAAACATGTCCATCTGACATTCCCGGGTGATAGTCCCCCACGGCCTTAGCATCCATGCTAGCTCCGTTTGCAACTTTGAGGGTCATGTCAGCTGCCTTCAAAATCCTACGGTTTCTCAACGCCTGCAAAGAATTACGGATATGAGATCCTGATCCGGTATCCAATACCCATGAAGTAGAGTTTATTGAAAGACAATTTTCAATAACATACACACCTGAAGCTGAAGCCGTAACCTGCTTCAGATCCTGTGTTCTGGCCTTCCAAGCCCTGCAATCTTTCTTCCAATGTCCACTCTTATGACAATAGAAGCATTCTTCTTTATCCACAAGCTTCCCCACTTTCTTTGTTGCTTTTGCCTTTCCCTTCGAATCCACTTTACTAACACCGCCCCTTGGTTTGGCGGGGGCTTTCTTCTTCTTTCCCTTGGCTTTCGCTTTGGACCTAGAAGAAGAAGATCCTCCTACAAACAAAGTGGATGTTTCCCTACCTCTGTAGGGTGCCCTCTGTGCTCCTCAGCATGTTGAGGAGTTCTGAAAGTTCAACTTCCTTTTGTTGTAAGTTGAAGTTCAGGATAAACTGGGCGTAAGTGGAAGGAAGGCACTGGAGAATCAAGTCTGTATAGAGCTCATTCTCCAACGTGGTCCCAAGGTCCGCGAGCTCCTCAATGTATCCAATCATCTTAAGCACGTGTTCCGCTACCGATGATCCGACGGCCAATCTTGCCGAAAATAACTTCTTCGACACTTCGTATCTTGCGATACGAGATTGCTCTCCATACAGTTCTTTTGTATGGAGAAATATGGATTCGAGGTCCATATTCTCGTGCCTCCTCTGATGTTCGTTGTCCATAGAGGCAAGCACGAGGCACTTGGCCTTCGCGCAGTCGATTTCCCAGGTCTTACGGATTTCCTTATCCGCGACGCTGGTTTTGGGACCTGGGACAGGGGGAGCTTTGGTGGTAAGAAGACACCCCAGCTTGTCGTAAGTGATTGCCATCTTGACATTCCTGAGCCAATCTTTGTAGTTTGGCCCTGTCAGTATGTTTTTATCTAGTAATAACTTAAGTCCGGTCATGTCGATTGGTCGCTGCAATTAGGAGAGAGAGAAGAAACACTCAGCATGATGCTCTTGCAAGTTTAGAGTGGTTTTTAGTTTCTCTAAACAGGATGGCTCCCACTGTTTCTCGAATCCCTCCTCAAACCAAAAAGGAAGAATTAGTCAGGATCAATCTCACCGTACAATTCTTGCTTAACCATTCTGCCAGGCTGGTGTTGGTACTTCGAGGGAGGTTTTCCAACGCTTTCGCGAAGTTCCTTAATTAAATAAGCTCTTTTCCCTGTGGGCGTAGCCCCGCTAACACCTTTCTAGACACCTACTTGGTTTATAGCATTGATCGTTAAGTGAGAAATTTCCCGAGGAGTAGCATATACTCACAGTAGGATCGGGATCCAAATATCATTGCATGACGAAACTGAAGGAATCCTACCGGAATCATCACACTCCAAATGGTATGCAACTCTGGCAAGTTTCAGTACTTATGAAACTCCCGATGTGGATTTTTGCCCCATGCTCTTATGACCTTGACTTTGGCCAAAATATCATAAGTCACATGTCAAGTTCTACCCGTCATTATCCAGGTTAATTGGGACCCACCCATACCTACCCTTGACTTTGTCCAAAATGGCAGTACGACTGTCCCAAACCAACGCATCTATCTATGCTGTACATGAATACCCAATAGCTACCAATGACTATGCCTTGACTTTGGTACATAGCTTGAATATTATTGACTATTCATGTGAAACGACGGAGGGCTACGAATGGTTTTGGCGAAACCGTGAACGTAGTGAACTTGATATAATCGATGGAACGAGATAGCTTTTAAAAGGAGTGGCTCAAGCTCCGCATTTAAAAGTTGGTTTTGAAAAGAACCGAGTGGTTTTTCGAAAGTGTTCCAACGACTTTTACTTGGTTTATTTTCTTGCATTAGTTCTTTTAATGCATCCCATCATTTAATCCTACCATTGCAGAAAACAACCAAAATATGACGTACGCTTATTCCATTCGCATTCGCCACGGGGCCCCGTCATTACCCGTTAGGTTACTTAACTAACGACAGAGCGAGGGCTGGGCTAGCGCGGCTGTAAAACATAAGCAACGCCTAAATAATATCATATATAGATATATATTGCAATGATAGCCATTTCAGATCACAGATGAATACATTGGATATACTAGGAATCCGCAATTCGTACGAGCCTGTAACGAAAAGCAGATTACACGGTCGCGGTGAATAGCCAATACCCACCCAAGACCCCTATGGGTGCGGCAAACTACCCGCCAAGTACCCGAAGTGGAGCAACCTCCCTCAACACCGTGAGTAGGCCACTCGGCACTTCGAGATACCCGGTAGTTTGTGCACCCCCTCCATGGGTCTATCCTAGGAACAAAAACAGTAAAAAGAAATTATACAATGACGGCTACAACCCCGACCCGGTTGTGCGGCCATACAAATAATATTACATCAATTTACATATTTACATGAATTGAAAGAAAAGAAAACACTCGTCTCACAACCCCCGGCTATTCACCCGCGACAATCCAATGAATCCATATACACATACCAGCAACATTACAGATCACAGATTTGTATAACCCCCACTAATCGACATATAGAGATTAGCAGACGTTCAATACAAATATCACATCACAGATAATTACCCGTCAGCTTAAGTCTTTAGAAACTCGATCAAAATACGGTTTTCAAAGCCCCAAAAACAAATTTTTCATTCTGGAAAAACTGGGCTGAAAAAACATATATCAAAAATCCCAAAATACTCCACTAAGTACACTGCAGTGAAGAAAATCCACAGAAGAGTTAAATCGGCCGCGGAACCGCGGCAAGAGCAAGCTCTTGCCGCGTTTCCGCGGCGCTTTGATGAGATCTCTTGATCTTTTTTTTTCAGTGCACTATAAAAACCCTGAGTCGATTTTTGAAGCATGATTTATTATTTTTACAGAACTTTAAAAATCGACAGCAACCTTGATATCCGGGTGTATTTCGCGACTTTTTCTCCGATCGAATTTCTAGTTACTATGCTAACATGTTAGGCAGTGTTTAACTAGGCTCTGATACCACTGTAAGTCCATGCTACCTCTCCCGGTACTTACGGGCTTGCGGAATTTGATGAAAAACGATTTTCTAGAGGCGGCAACATGGACTCAAAATGGATCTTTGTTAAACTATCTACCTAACAACCTAACTGGGAGTTGTTAACTACTCGGTTAGGGGGTTATACCTTTCTTTCATGAAATCCTTCGTCTTCAACCCTCGATGGTGTACGGATCGGCTTCACCCCGTCGTCTCCTTGTGCCGAAGATCGATCCACCCGAAAGCCTCTACCTTTGGCTTCTTCTTCGAACTTTGAAGAAACTAGTTCACTCGGTTTGCTAAACCTTGTGAACTAGAGTGAGTAGAGGAGAGTGTGTTGGGATTTTTCTCTATGGTTCTTGCTTCTCAACACATGAGACAAGTGAACCATAGACTAGAGAGAGGGAGAGCAAGAGGAAGAGGATGAGAGCTCAAGAACAAGAGAGAGAAAGGAAATGAGAGAATGAGCAAGACTTTTCTCTCTTTGTTCTCATAATCCAAAGCCATCATAACCAATAATAGCAATTAAGTATTATGTGATGGTTTAAGTCAAAATAGCCATATCATTTCATGCACTCATTTTGCACAAGATAAAGAGGCAAGCAAAAGTCTTTGCCATGAAATGATAGCTATTGTCATGATGATGGTCAACTAGTCCAACCTAGTCAACCGGTCAACAAAGTCAACAAGTCAACAAAGTCAACCCCTCAACAACCATGTCACTATAATACTTAATTAATATTATTGTTAAACATATATCATATTCTCATTAGGGTTTAGCAAAAAGTCAATAGTCAACAGTCAACAGTCAACAACCCTAATGAGAATCCTTTGCCTCTGTCTCTCCGTCAACTGTGTATACACACCCGCATCCGCGTTCCGAGGAACACGAATACATACAAGATAAAACCAATCCCAAAACGTACACTAGGATCTGGCTTAAACCAAAGCCCGCTAGTGATAACTGTCCGGACACTAAACGTGCACAAGTGCACGGATGTAACCGAACCCTGTCGCAAAACCATGCGACCTGTCGCAAAACCATGCGACCTCTACTCTTTTGCCTAAAGGCGAATAGCTTTCTGTGTGGGACTCTAAAGACTCGACACTACGCTGGCAGTGGGTTTAACCACAGACCGCAAGCGGCACTAGCTGTGCGTAATGGTCCCAGGTAGATGCCGACAAGAAGTCTGACGAGGTGAAACCCATCTGAACACCTACTGAGCCTGAATGTGACAGTCTCCGTACAGTGCGGTCTGTTCGTCTGATACATCGCATGGCGGGCCTTGGGGGCGGTAAACGTCAGTCGCCTAATAGCGGTACAAGTCGTGCCGGAGTGAAGCCCAAAACACCCTGAGATAACACTGGAAGCCTACCAGTATATCTCACTTGCCCTGGCCAGGGACTACTCGTGTAATGGCTCTCCTAGACACAGTGCGATGTCAACCCCCAATACCGGGAGAGACGAATCTGTTAGTGTATATGCCCTAGAGGCCATTACTGTATCATACTAGTTTGTATATTACTTGATGGAAGCTTGGGATATTCAGCTTGTATAAACAATCTTGCTCAATATAGTAGTATGCTACTTGGTTTGTTTCTACTTCAATGTGTACTTGTGTTTATTTCAGTATATCACTTATACGCATTAGTGGAGCCCTTAGGATCTTTGCTTGATTACCAGCGTTGTGATGGCAGTCACACTAGTGGGGGCTGGGTAATCGATAAGCACATCCTTATACAGGTCCCTAGTCGTAGGACTATCGAGACAGGGCATCGATACTCCGGAGTAGACTAGCGTATGCGCTTCTCATCCCAGTGTGGGAGATGGTCTGTCCCACAGCCATCAGTACGTCATACTGGAGATAGTATACGGGTGCTCGTTGGGTTACGAGTACACTGGACAGGACTCGTAGGGAACTGACAGGTTGGTATTATACCTATCGTCAGTTATCAGTTCCCAGGTGACATGAGTACAGCTTAGTCCGCTGACTTGACACTGACACTTCGCCTCGAGTGTGTTCCCACTGCACTTTGATCACTACCCTACCACGGCTCAAAGGAGTCGTGCAAACAGGTGGTGGTTGGGTGCAGTCCCGAAGCACTTGGAGGCAGTAACGGTTAGACAGGATTCGTCTCTCCCGGTATTGGGGGTTGACATCGCGCTGTGTCTAGGAGAGCCATTACACGAGTAGTCCCTGGCCAGGGCAAGCGAGATATACTGGTAGGTTTCCAGTGTTATCTCAGGGTGTTTTGGGCTTCACTCCGACACGACTTGTACCGCTATTGGGGGACTGACGTTTTACCGCCCCCTAGGCCCGCCATGCGATGTATCAGACGAACAGACTGGACTGTACGGAGAATGTCACATTCAGACTCAGTAGGAGTTCAGATGGGGTTTCACCTCGTCAGCCTTCTTGTCGGCATCTACCTGGGGACCGTTATGCACAGCTAGTGCCGCTTGCGGTCTGTGGTTAAACCCACTGCCAGCGTAGTGTCGAGTCTTTAGAGTCCCACACAGAGGGTATTCGCCTCTGGGCAAAACAGAGTAGAGGTCGCATGGTTTTGCGACAGGGTTCGTTCTCATCCGCGCACTTGTGCACGTTTGGAGTCCGGACGGATTATACTGGCAGGCTCTGGTTTGAGCCAGATACTGGTATATGTTTTGGGGGTTGCTTTTATATCTTGGTATTCTTGTTCCTCGGAACGAGAATGCAGGTGTGTATGCACAGTTGCTTGAGGCGGAGAATAAGGTTTTTCATTAGGGTTTCGGATCGGGTGCGTATGCACAGTTGACAGTTATCATTTTCCAAACCCTAATAGATTTATTTATTATCTATTAATAATAATAATTAAATGAGAATTGTGTTATGGTTGTTTTTTTTGTTGACTTGTTGACCTTGGTTGACTTGTTGACCATTGACCACTTTCATGCCTTGAAAGTCTTCCTTGATTCATGCTTACTTTTTATTAAATGAAGTATGGTTGTGGTCATTCAAAATACTACCATCAACTATTCTCATTTTAAATTATTATCATTTAGATAATTCTTTTCTTTTGCAATATGGTTGCAAGAAAGAAATAATTGAGCTCATTCTATCATTCTCACTCTCTCTCCTCATTTCATCTTCTTCTTCCTCTTGAAAAGAGAAACCTTCTCATGTGTTGAGAATCATTCTCTTTAGATAGAAAAGCAAACCCTAATCACTCTCTACTCATTCTAGGATGAAGGTTTAGCAAGCCGGAAACCCTAGTTCACTCAAAGATCGAGGAAGAGCCCAAAGGTCGAACCTTCAAGGTGGATCTATCTTCGGCAAGAAGAAGGCGACGAGAAGAGAACCATTCAAGCTTCTACAAAGAACAAGAAAGAAGAACAACAACAAGAAGAGAAGGAGTTCAAGTTTAGGTATAACCATCCTCCATAGTAGCTAACTCTCTTTAGCTTGTTAACTAGTTTTAGTTTAGACAACGATCCCGACATAGTTTAGTCCATGTTGCCTCTTGCGATAAAAATTCGTTTTTTATACCGTTTCCGCCTCCCCGTAAGTACCGGGGGTCGCAATATGGACTTACAGTGGTATCAGAGCCAGGTTAAACTTAAACTAGCTTGGTAGTAAGGTGTAACGAAGTTCGGAACCGAAAAATCGCAAAACCGGAAAATCAAAACCCTAACTTTCTGTTGAAATTTTTTCTGCTCAAAATGAAAAACTTTATACTTGTAAAATCGTCTCAGGGTTTTCTAAGAACACACAAGAAAAACGATATCATGTTTCCTCCAAACCGCCGCGCTTCCGCGGCCTCACCTATTCATCTGGCCGCGGAACCGCCGCAAGTTGGTGTCTTCTTTGCATCGTTTTTCGTGCAGTGTTCTTCTGTGTTGGTTTTGGGATTTTTAAGATATATTATATGTACCCAGATTTTCCAGAACTGAAATTCACTTTTGGGGTCCTATAATTCCGTATTTTTTTTTCCGAACTTCACTGCACTTTGGCTATGTTGGTTATATCTGTGATGTTTGCATGTATTGAACGTCGGCTAATCGCTATAAGTCGATTAGTCGGGATTATACATGATCTGTAATGTGCTGGAATGTGTATATGAATGTGTTGGACTGTCGCGGGTGAATAGCCGGGGTGGATGTGAGATGAGCTTTTGTTTTTCTTTCATTCATTGTAAATGTAAATTGATGTAATTATATTATTTGTTTGGCCGCACAACCGGGTCGGGGTTGTAGCCGTCATTGTATAATTCTTTTTACTGTTTTTGCTCCTAGGATAGACCCATGGTGGGGTGCACAAACTACCGAGAACATGGAGGGTAGTTTGCCGCACCCGTAGGGGTCTTGGGTGGGGTATTTGCTATTCACCGCGACCGTGTTATCCGCTTTTCGTTTCAGGCTCGAAAGGAATGCGGATTGCTAGTATATCCAATGTATTCATCTGTGATCTGTAATGTCTATCATTGCTTTCTATTTAGGCGTTGCTTATGTTTTACAGCCGCGCTAGCCCAGCCCCCGCTCTGTCGTTAGTTAAGTAACCTAACGAGTGATGACGGGACCCCGTGGCGAATGCGAATGGCATAAGCGTACGTCATATTTTGGTTGTTTTCTGCAATGGTAGGATTAAATGATGGGACGCATTAAAAGAACTAATGCAAGAATATCACGCATTAAAAGAACTAATGCAAGATAATAAACCAAGTTTAAGTCGATGGAACACTTTCGAAAAACCACTCGGTTCTTTTCAAAACTAACTTTTAAATGCGGAGCTTGAGCCACTCCTTCTAAAAGCTATCTCGTTCCATCGATTATATCAAGTTCACTACGTTCACGGTTTCGCCAAAAACCATTCGTAGCCCTCCATCATTTCAGTTAAATATACGGTAGTATTCAAGCTATGTATTTTGACCTCACGCCAAGGCATAGTGATTGGTAGCTGCCGGATATTTATCTGTTGCATAGATAGAATGCGTTGTTTTGAGACAGTCGTACCACCATTTTGGCCTACGTCAAGGGTAGGTACGGGTGGATTCAAATCAACCGGGATAATGATGGGAAGAACTTGACATGTGACTTATGACATTTTGACCTCACGCCAAGGTCATAAGAGCATGGGGCAAAAATCCACATCGGGAGTTTCATAAGTACTGAAACTTGCTAGATTTGCATACGATTTGGAGTGTGATGATTATGGTAGGATTCCTTCATTTTCGTCACGCGATGATATTTGGATCCCGATCCTACTGTGAGTATATGCTACTCCTCGGGAAATTTCTCACTAAACGATCAATGCTATAAACCTAGTAGGTGCCTAGAAAGGTGTTAGCGGGGCTACGCCCCCAGGAAAAAGAGGTTCTTAAATTAAGGAACTTCGCGAAAGCGTTGGAAAACCTCCCTCGAAGTACCGACACTGGCCTGGCTGAACGGTTAAGCAAGTATTGTACGGTGGGATTGATCCCGGCTAATTCTTCCTTTGTGGTTTGAGGAGGGATTCGAGAGACAGTGGGAGCCATCCTGTTTAGACAAATTAAAAACCATTCTAAACTTGCAAGAGCATCGTGCTAAGTGTTTCTTCTCTCCCCCTGCAGCGACCAAATCGAAATGACTGGACTTAAGTTACTTCTAGATAAAAACATATTGACAGGGCCAAACTACAAAGATTGGCTCAGGAATGTCAAATTGGCAATCTCTTACGACAAGCTGGGGTATCTTCTTACCAGCAAAGCTCCCCCCGTCCCAGGACCCACCTCCAGCGTCGCGGATAAGGAAATCCGTAAGACTTGGGAGATTGACAGCGCGAAGGCCAGATGCCTCGTACTTGCCTCGATGGACAATGACCATCAGAGGAGGCACGAGAATATGGATTTGGAATCCATATTTCTTCATACAAAAGAACTGTATGGAGAGCAGTCTCGTATCGCAAGATACGAAGTGTCGAAGAAGTTATTTTCGACTAAGTTGGCCGTCGGATCATCGGTAGCGGACCACGTGCTTAAGATGATTGGCTACACTGAGGAGCTCGCGGAACTTGGGACCACGTTGGATAGTGAACTCTACACAGATATAATTCTCCAGTCCCTTCCATCCACTTACGCCCAGTTCATACTGAATTTCAACTTACAAGAAAAGGAAGTTGAACTTTCAGAACTCCTCAACCTGCTGAGGAGCGCAGAGGGCACCCTACAGAAGGGTAGGGATACATCCACTTTGTTTGTAGGAGGATCTTCTTCTTCTAGGTCCAAGGCGAAAGCCAAGGGAAAGAAGAAGAAAGCCCCCGCCAAACCAAGAGGCGGTGTTAGTAAAGTGGGTGCGAAGGGAAAGGAAAAGGCAACAAAGATAGCGGGGAAGCTTGTTGGTAAAGAGGAATGCTTCTATTGTCACAAGAGTGGACACTGGAAGAAAGATTGCAGGGCTTGGAAAGCCAGGACACAGGAACTGAAGCAGGTTGCGGCTTCAGCTTCAGGTGTGTATGTTATTGAAAACTGTCTTTCTATAAACTCTACTTCCTGGGTATTGGATACCGGATCAGGATCTCATATCTGTAATTCTTTGCAGGCGTTGAGAAACCGTAGGGTTTTGAAGGCAGGTGACATGACCCTCAGAGTTGCGAACGGAGCTAGCATGGATGCTAAAGCCGTGGGGGACTATCACCTGGGAATGTCAGATGGGCATGTTTTGGTTTTGCGTAATTGCTTTTTTGTACCCAACGCAACTTGTAATATCATTTCTGTATCTTTAGTTTCTAAAGAAGGTTATGAATTTGCGTTTGTAAGTAATGTTGTAAACATTCACCTTAATCAAGTTTTGATTGGGTCAGGTACTTTGAGTAATGGTATATACGTGTTAAACCAACCACAGATTTTTAATGTCCAGAATACACACAAAAGAAAGTCTCCAGAAATAAATCAGACTTTCTTATGGCATTGTAGATTGGGTCACATCAATGAGAGAAGGTTGACGAAGTTACATACAGAAGGATATTTGAATGCGTTCGAATATCAATCGTATGCCACTTGTCAATCCTGTCTCAAGGGAAAGATGACAAAGACTCCGTTTACTGGACATGGAGTAAGAGCGAGCGAGCTCTTGGGACTCGTACACAGTGACGTGTGCGGTCCAATGTCTACACATGCCCGAAGCGGACATTCTTACTTCATTACTTTTACGGATGACTTCTCAAGGTACGGTTATGTCTTCTTAATGAAACATAAGTCCGAGGCCTTTGGAAAATTCCAGGAGTATAAGAATGAAGTAGAGAAACAGACCGGCAAAAGTATCAAGATTCTAAGATCGGATCGAGGTGGAGAATACTTAAGTGCCGAGTTCCTGAATTACTTAAAAGAGAATGGGATTCTCTCTCAGCTTACTCCTCCTTACACCCCGCAACATAACGGTGTATCGGAGAGACGGAATCGGACCCTATTGGATATGGTACGGTCCATGATGAGTAACGCTGAGTTACCGCGATCATTCTGGGGGTATGCGCTAGAAACAGCAGCATACCTATTGAACCGAGTTCCTACTAAGACTGTGCCTACCACACCATATGAGTTATGGAGTGGGAAGAAACCCCATCTTCAGTACCTGAAGATTTGGGGATGTCCAGCTTATGTCAAAAAGCAGCATACGGACAAGCTCGAGGCGCGCTCAGTACTGTGCAAGTTTGTGGGATACCCAAAGAACTCCAGGGGGTATCTTTTCTATTACGCAGAGGAGCAAAAAGTCCTTGTTTCTCGTAATGCCCATTTTCTGGAACATCAGTTCTTAGAAAAAGAAGTAAGTGGGAGCGAAATAGAACTGGAAGAAATTCCAGAACCACAGACTATTACTGAAAGCTTAATGGAACCAGAGGGTTCAAATGAACAGGACATTCCTATGCCGCTCCGCAGAAGTAGTAGGCAGTCTCATCCGCCCGAGAGATACTACGGTTTTCTCATAGACGGGGATAGAGAGGATTGCATCATAGACTATGATGAGCCTACTAGCTTCCAGCAGGCCGTTCAGAGCATTGACTCGGTAAAATGGCTGGATGCAATGCGGACCGAAATGGAGTCCATGTACACCAACAAAGTATGGACGTTGGACATTGCTCCAGACGGGGTAAAACCCGTAGGATGCAAGTGGATCTTCAAAAGGAAGATTGGTGTAGATGGACAGGTTGAGACCTATAAAGCTAGACTTGTAGCAAAGGGTTTCCGTCAAAGACCTGGCTTGGACTACGACGAAACCTTTTCTCCAGTGGCTATGCTGAAATCCATTCGGATCCTTCTTGCCATTGCTGCCTTCCACGATTATGAGATTTGGCAGATGGACGTAAAAACCGCTTTTCTAAATGGAAATTTAGAGGAGTGTGTCTATATGGATCAGCCAGAGGGTTTCATTCAGAGTGGGAGCAGCGGAAAGGTGTGCAAGTTGCTTAAGTCCATCTATGGACTAAAGCAGGCATCGCGGAGTTGGAACATCTGTTTTGATGAGACGGTCAAGGAATTTGACTTTATCAAAAATCCAGATGAACCATGCATCTATAGTAGATTTGTAGCGAGAACTGTGGTATTCCTTGTTTTATACGTGGATGACATTCTCTTAATAGGAAATGACATTCCTATGCTACAATCTGTCAAGGGTTTCTTGTCACACAGGTTCTCCATGAAAGACCTGGGTGATGCCTCTTACATCCTGGGGATCCGGATCCATCGTGATAGATCCAAGAGGATATTAGGACTTTCACAGTCCAGGTACATCGACACCGTACTGAAAAGATTCAGTATGGAAGATTCCAAGCGCGGTAACTTACCGGCTTGTCACGGGATCACCCTCTCTAAAGAGATGTCTCCCAAGACTGATTTGGAGAGGGATCGCATGTCTATTATACCCTACGCTTCTGCGGTAGGCTCTATAATGTATGCGATGTTGTGTACCAGACCGGATGTAGCTTATGCACTGAGTGTAGTAAGCCGGTATCAGTCAAACCCTGGGGAGAAACATTGGATAGCAGTAAAGAACATTCTCAAGTACCTGAGGAGGACTAAGGAGATGTTCTTGGTGTATGGCGGAAAAGACCTCCAGATTGAGGCCTTTGCTGACTCCAGCTTCCAGAGTGACAAGGATGATTCCAAGTCCATGTCGGGTTTTGTCTTTACCCTCAACGGAGGGGCGGTATGTTGGAAGAGTTCCAAACAGGAAACCGTTGCAGACTCGACTATGGAAGCGGAATACATCGCTGCATCTGATGCCGCAAAAGAGGCTGTCTGGATAAGGAAGTTCTTAAAAGAACTTCAGGTGGTTCCGTCCATTGTTGACCCAGTACCTCTGTATTGCGACAACAACGGGGCTATAGCTTTAGCAAAGGAAC
Organism: Agapanthus africanus; assembly: GCA_030015575.1. Taxonomy (NCBI): domain Eukaryota; kingdom Viridiplantae; phylum Streptophyta; class Magnoliopsida; order Asparagales; family Amaryllidaceae; genus Agapanthus; species Agapanthus africanus. The sequence goes on from CM057340.1 coordinate 395,479,597, forward strand.
CCAGGTCCCATCAGAGATCCAGGCACATCTTGAGGCGGTATCACCTGATCAGGGAGATCGTGGATCGCAAGGAGATCGAGGTTCGGAGGGTTGCTTCAGAAGAGAACACTGCAGATCCATTCACCAAGGCCCTACCCCAGACTCAGTTCGAGCGGCTGATCGAGATGATAGGTCTTCGATACGCCAGTACATGGCCTTAGTGCAAGTAGGAGATTGTTAGTGTATATGCCCTAGAGGCCATTACTGTATCATACTAGTTTGTATATTACTTGATGGAAGCTTGGGATATTCACCTTGTATAAACAATCTTGCTCAATATAGTAGTATGCTACTTGGTTTGTTTCTACTTCAATGTGTACTTGTGTTTATTTCAGTATATCACTTATACGCATTAGTGGAGCCCTTAGGATCTTTGCTTGATTACCAGCGTTGTGATGGCAGTCACACTAGTGGGGGCTGGGTAATCGATAAGCACATCCTTATACAGGTCCCTAGTCGTAGGACTATCGAGACAGGGCATCGATACTCCGGAGTAGACTAGCGTATGCGCTTCTCATCCCAGTGTGGGAGATGGTCTGTCCCACAGCCATCAGTATGTCGTACTGGAGATAGTATACGGGTGCTCGTTGGGTTACGAGTACACTGGACAGGACTCGTAGGGAACTGACAGGTTGGTATTATACCTATCGTCAGTTATCAGTTCCCAGGTGACATGAGTACAGCTTAGTCCGCTGACTTGACACTGACACTTCGCCTCAAGTGTGTTCCCACTGCACTTTGATCACTACCCTACCACGGCTCAAAGGAGTCGTGCAAACAGGTGGTGGTTGGGTGCAGTCCCGAAGCACTTGGAAGCAGTAACGGTTAGACAGGATTCGTCTCTCCCGGTATTACGGGTTGACATCGCGCTGTGTCTAGGAGAGCCATTACACGAGTAGTCCCTGGCCAGGGCAAGCGAGATATACTGGTAGGTTTCCAGTGTTATCTCAGGGTGTTTTGGGCTTCACTCCGACACGACTTGTACCGCTATTAGGGGACTGACGTTTTACCGCCCCCTAGGCCCGCCATGCGATGTATCAGACGAACAGACCGGACTGTACGGAGAATGTCACATTCAGACTCAGTAGGAGTTCAGATGGGGTTTCACCTCGTCAGCCTTCTTGTCGGCATCTACCTGGGGACCGTTATGCACAGCTAGTGCCGCTTGCGGTCTGTGGTTAAACCCACTGCCAGCGTAGTGTCGAGTCTTTAGAGTCCCACACAGAGGGTATTCGTCTCTGGGCAAAACAGAGTAGAGGTCGCATGGTTTTGCGACAGGGTTCGTTCTCATCCGCGCACTTGTGCACGTTTGGAGTCCGGACGGATTATACTGGCAGGCTCTGGTTTGAGCCAGATACTGGTATATGTTTTGGGGGTTGCTTTTATATCTTGGTATTCTTGTTCCTCGGAACGAGAATGCAGGTGTGTATGCACAGTTGCTTGAGGCGGAGAATGAGGTTTTTCATTAGGGTTTCGGATCGGGTGCGTATGCACAGTTGACAGTTATCATTTTCCAAACCCTAATAGATTTATTTATTATCTATTAATAATAATAATTAAATGAGAATTGTGTTATGGTTGTTTTTTTTGTTGACTTGTTGACCTTGGTTGACTTGTTGACCATTGACCACTTTCATGCCTTGAAAGTCTTCCTTGATTCATGCTTACTTTTTATTAAATGAAGCATGGTTGTGGTCATTCAAAATACTACCATCAACTATTCTCATTTTAAATTATTATCATTTAGATAATTCTTTTCTTTTGCAATATGGTTGCAAGAAAGAAATAATTGAGCTCATTCTATCATTCTCACTCTCTCTCCTCATTTCATCTTCTTCTTCCTCTTGAAAAGAGAAACCTTCTCATGTGTTGAGAATCATTCTCTTTAGATAGAAAAGCAAACCCTAATCACTCTCTACTCATTCTAGGATGAAGGTTTAGCAAGCCGGAAACCCTAGTTCACTCAAAGATCGAGGAAGAGCCCAAAGGTCGAACCTTCAAGATGGATCTATCTTCGGCAAGAAGAAGGCGACGAGAAGAGAACCATTCAAGCTTCTACAAAGAACAAGAAAGAAGAACAACAACAAGAAGAGAAGGAGTTCAAGTTTAGGTATAACCATCCTCCATAGTAGCTAACTCTCTTTAGCTTGTTAACTAGTTTTAGTTTAGACAACGATCCCGACATAGTTTAGTCCATGTTGCCTCTTGCGATAAAAATTCGTTTTTTATACCGTTTCCGCCTCCCCGTAAGTACCGGGGGTCGCAATATGGACTTACAGAATCCTGTCTAACCGTCACTGCCTCCAAGTGCTTCGGGAGTGCACCCAACTACTACCTGTTTGCACGACTCCTTTGAGCCATGGTAGGGTAGTAATCAAAGTACAGTGGGAACACACTCGAGGCGAAGTGACAGTGTCAAGTTAGCGGACTAAGCTGTACTCATGTCACCTGGGAACTGACAACTGACGATAGGTATAATACCAACCAGTCAGTTCCCGACGAGTCCTGTCCAGTGTACTCGTAACCTAACGAGCACCCGCATACTATCTCAAGTACGACGTACTGACGGCTGTGGGACAGACCGTCTCCCCTGCTGGGATGAGAAGCGCATAAGCTAGTCTACTCCGGAGTATCGATGCCCTGTCTCGATAGTCCTTCGACTAGGGACCTGTATAAGGATGTGCTTATGGATTACCCAGCCCCCACGAGTGTGACTGCCATCACAATGCTGGTAATCAACTAAAGATCCTAAGGGCTCCACTAATGCGTATAGGTGATAAAATAAACACATGTACACATTAAAGTAGAAACAAACCAAGTAGCATACTACCATTTTGAGCAAGATTGTTTATACAACTGTGAATATCCCAAGCTTCCATTAAGTAATATACAAACTAGTATGATACAGTAATGGCCTCTAGGGCATATAAACTAACACGGGGTTCTTGTAACATTTTAGAAAATATAAAATATTATTTTTGGAATTTAATATTAAAATAATATATTTCACGAAAACTACCCGATTTGCGAATTTGCAGTTTTCGTAAAATGGTATAAATATATACAATTATTTGTGAAATAATTGGAGATTAAAATTATTTATTCATTTAAATATATATTTATCGGATTTGGCATTTTTATAATTAATTATATGCAAATTTAAAATTAAACTTGATTAGTGCACTACTAATCGCGATTAAGCCAAATCCGTGTTTCTACATTTTTTCAAGGTTAGTGCACCACGACATGTTGCATTTTTGTTACATGTTGTTTCATTTGTATTTGTTGATATTTGGCTTTAAAAGAAAAAGAGAAAAGGAAATAGAATAGAATAAAGGCAAGGGAAAGAGAGAGAGATGGATGTGATAATTGAGAGAGAGTGAGGATAAAAGAGAGAGATGGATGTGATAATTGAGAGAGAATGCACAGAGAGAGAGAGAGAGAGAGAGTCACGACCCGAAATGGTACGTGACTGGCACTTGAATCGTATGAAGTGTATAAGACCCCATTTAATTCAAGTAAGCCAAAAAAATCACAGAAATCTAAACCATTTTAAGGAAGAAGTGAAGAAAACTTGTTTTAAAACAAGTGGTTTTAATAACATAAGCCAAAGTATGCATTTTTAAAATCTCAAGTGTTTTCTGAAAATTTCGGCAGAGTTTCCTTTATAAATACTTGCCCCAAAAGGGTACAACACATGAAATATATATAAAGGCATCCCCAAGCGAGAGCTAGCTCTTCGTTAATTGGCGGTCACAACCACGCAAGCAATATAATATACAACGCTGAAGGGCGAGGATCAAAACTCAAAAGGAAACCAATATCATAAATAAAACCATAATAATACATGCACGACTCTATGGTCGAAAGAATATACACTGGTCTTCTAAGTCTATAAATGATACAAGTCTGGTTGATGGAGTCTACTAGATACAATTGAATATAAATAAAAGGTACAATGGTGGTCACAATGCAAGTGAACCCACATATAGAAACAATCAACCGGAAAGAAGCAATGTGCCAGTAAAGCCGTCAAGGAAACCTGTACGGCAAAACCTGCAAGAAACTGTGGCACAACGAGGGTGAGTTGCCAACTCGTGAGTAGAAAATATCACCGAGTAGAAATCGCATGTATGACTCTATCCTAGGTCATACGATAGTAATATCCTAAAAAAATTAATATAGCCTGAAGCATATAATAATGGCAAAGGTAAATATCTATACAAAAGTAATACCAAGTGCTTGTGTTAGTGCCTCAGGTAACAACATATCATATATATGATGTATGAATGCATGAAAACAGAATACACCTAAGTGAGAAAACCGTTTTCTTATCTCAGTGAGATTTCTGTATAAAAATCGAAGTATCATCAATGAAATCAACAGAGAATCAGTGCCAAGCATCGACACAAAATATATACCCCAATATCTCAGGCTCTGGCTATCCGGACTGGCCTGTATCATCAAATCTCAATATCTCAGGCTCCAGCTATCCGAACTGGCCTGTATCATCAAATCTCAAGACCACGTCGGTATCCTCCGGATATCCGGCACGTCACAGTAACCGGTCGGTCGTGCTCCCCTGTCGGGATCAACGCCATCTCCTGCAACCATTTTGCCCCGGGGTACAGCACCAGGTCCACCATGCACCCACAGACGGTTCCTCCTCCTCCTCGAATCGGGTGTATGATATCGCTCAAGAGCCAAGAAAACTCATGGTGGACAAATCTCACATCATAACATGAGAAAACCGCAATTTCTATCTTTTGAAAATGATAATGAGTTTATAAAATCTTTGGGGTTTCTCCAAATCCATAAATCTCATGGAAAATCTGAATCCCATAATCAAAAGTCAGTAAACAGTGAATACCATAATATTGCATGACAAATGAATATATGAATGCATCGGATATCAAACAAAGAATGCAATAATTAAACTAGCATATAAAAGCATGCGCACTAGTACTATGTCGAAACTATCAGCTAGCAATTATACTAATGAAATAGTGTTTTCTAATGTGTACGTGACATGGCAATTACTGATGATGATGTGTGTGAGCCGGTAAGCAGGTGTACGTGGAGACTACGCATCATCGGTAATGGTGCTGGTGTCTTGACAGCATAGTAATAATAACTAATGAAAGCACAAATAATCATGCAATGCAATGCGAACAACAAGAATATACGGAACATGAATAATAACGCAACATATAAGAATATACATTTATATATATGAGTCATACAGTTTTGACATTTGAAATAACACGAATCATGTGTTTAGAAAATAGGGGCTATGGTGTTTTTAAGAAAAGGTACGTCCTTTGAAATATCCGTAGTATCCATTGGCCTGTCTTTAAAATACTAACGATTCGTTTGTTTTGGAAATAAGTATGACTCGAGCCCAGTCTAACATCTACTAAGTAAACTACAGGACTAAACTAACAGACTAATCGAAAGGGTAAGGAAAACCACCTAAGTCTGAGTCGATATCTATATCTAGTAGTCGGTGATCCCGCCTTAATAGTATCACGTACGATACAATATATAATATGACATCCTCGAGTCAAGATTGCGGATCTATTATCATAATAATATCTCGTACGGTAAATCCATCGTACGGCATCCCAAACCTGGGCACGGTTGAATATCATATTTATCTCATTATTCATCTGGTATACTTATCATCACATCCTGAATTAGGGGTACTGATCTAAAATCTAGTACATTCTGATACCATCAACATATATATATGCGTGTGTATGAAAACACATCGCCTAAAGATCCGCTATAATATCATGTCGTATCTCATAATACGAACCAAGTCACATCACCGATCTCGTGGCATCATGCCCAATCACATCGACTCATCTCCAAGTGCCATATACTATCCTCAATATCCATGTATATGTATACATATATATACACATACTCACACACACACACATCCCCATATACGCACAAGTAAAACAGATGTATGCATGTGTGCGTGCGTGTATGTAAACCTTATTCTAGGGTTCGCGACTAAAAACTAACTAACGACACTATCATCCAATTATACTAAAATTTAACCCATGATCTCCTAAGATCTTACTTGCTAACTATCCCAGTTTCACAAACACATATTTATATATACTATAATATATCATAGGCTACACTACGAACTGCTGGGGTGTTATACGCCATCCACCCGACTTCCCCCGTAGATATATATCTACTCACCTTGATCTTCATCTGCCGAAGTCGACATCGCCATCCTCTTCTTCATCGTCTGAAGTCCACGTGAGGGTACCTACATACCATAACATATCCTATCGCATTAAAATCTGATTCAATCCAAAACGCTACGTGAGATGCCTATAGGTTAGAACCTATCGCCTACGCATACGAAAACAATCAGAATTCCCTCGTGGCTGACGTACAAACGTCCAACGATCGAATCAGTGGTTCAAATACCAAAACCTAAGTTTTTGAAATCGGAAATCATAAAAAGTCAAGAAACATAACCAGAAACTTGGAGAACTTGCTCCAGATTTTATCCTATATTGAATTAGCTAATTTTGCACATGTGGACGGTCTAGTTTACTGAAGAACAAGACATGGACCAAACACGAACGCATTCAACCCTACCCTGGCCGCAATTTGCGGACAGGAAGATTAAATCTGTGGCCAAGAGGTAAGGTGGGGTCTCGGGTCTTGGGGTTATCATCTAGGTTTCCTGCACGACTCACCGTGTTTGCTAAATAATTTTCAAGGCCTCTGGGTTAAAGCAGATCTCCAAAACACATCACCAAACTCAATAAAATCTGATTTCGGGGTTTTAATGTTTGGGGTTTGGGGTTCTAGTCTCTTGTTTAGTTCACCAAACTAACACTACAGGGTTTGTATGGCCTCTACTAAGCTCAATTACACAATCACAACTCAAGAAATTGTAACGTTTTGAAAATCGTTTCGGTGAAATTTCGAAAAATCGGTAAAATAAGGGGGTTTTCTGTAAAAAGTCAAAATACAAATATCTTATTATAAAAATTAAATATACATATTCTAGCTATGCAATTGCTATTATTTGGTGTTTATTGAGCCGCTGGTGAAATTTCAAATTTTCTGAAAAAAATATTATTTTATTATTATTTTAAGCCGTCACTAATACATTTAATTAAGGAAAATTACAAATTGGAATGAGTTGAAACAAATTTTGTGCATCATAAAACATTAAATAAAATTTTATCATGTGGTTTTTGGAACGAAATTATTTTCCAAAACGGTTTAGAAATTATTGAAGAAAAAAAGGCTTTTTTTTAGCGTAAATGGATGTTTGGGGTATTGTATTTATCATTTTTCATCACCCCACACCCGTACACACACCCACACACACCCATTCACTTCACCCCTTGGCTGAATTCAGCAGCCCCCTCTCTTGTCCCCACTTGGTTTGCAAATGAAAGAAAAGGAAAAGAAAAGAATAGAATAGAAAATGAAAGAAACAATGTGGACTTTGACTAGATGTGATTTTCCCCACCTCCCTCTCTCTCCTCCTTTTTCCTCACTTGCAGCCGAGCCCCCCTTCATTTCTGTCCAGAAATTTTGCCCAAAAGCCCATCTCTTTTTCCTTCAAAAATTTCATCTTTTTGCCTCAAAATCAAGCTAAAAATTCAATATTTCTTAAATCCAATCTCTACCCATTTCTTCTTGACCTATTCTAGTGTGGATCATGGATCAAGAGAGCAATTTGGAGTCCAAGATTTTGGTGCTAGATCTCTATTTTTGTGAGGTATAATCTTAGCATTTTGCATAAGTTATTGTTTGATTGCTTGAATCTAGCTATTATGTGTTTAATTAGGAATTAATTGTGGTTTTGATATTAAAGATTTAAGTTTCAAGAGGGGGTTGTGAACTAAAGTTAGGGTTTTTGTTGGGTAATTATGGTTGCAATGTGTAGATTATCATCTTAAGGAAATGAAAACCTAACCTAGTTGCTAGTTTACTAATTGATGCTTGTAAATTGTTAAAATTGGAATTTTATGCAAACTAGGTTTTGGAAATTAATTACAAATGTTAGACTAAAAATATAATTAGGTTTTTCATGACTTCATTAACATTATTAAGCGTAGTTTAATGCTTTAGATCATGCAAATCTAAGCTAGATTGTAATTTGTGCATTTTTTGCTATGAAATTGTTAAAAAGGGTATTTTTGTAAACTAGAATATTAGGATTTTTGGAATTTAATGAGATTAAATTCCGGAAATTGTTTATACGACTTATTTAAGATGTTTAATAAGTATTGTGGCCGCTAGATTCGTTTAAACATCGAGTTTTGTACTAAAACGGTGATTTGTGCTTGCTAGATTTTCGGAAAAATGACTTTTTAAGTGAAATTGGGGTTTTTGTGAATTTTAAGCTATTTTATATTATAATTAGTGCTTGTAATTGTACAAATGAGTGTGTTGGGAGTTTTCTCGATGGTTTGGTGTTTGTACGCCGACGTCGAGGGTTTTTGGGTCGATTTGTGAAAGCAGCCATAGGTTTTGACCTATGTGGGATTCGTCTGTCGTTTTGGTCATGAGTCGGATTTTAATGCGATATGGTGCGTTATGATATGTAGGTACCCCATGTGGACTTCGAGACGACAAGCAAGCGCGTGGCGACGTCGGCACCGGCGAGCGAGGACCAGGTGAGTAGATTTATATCTACGGGGAGAAGTCGGGTGGATGGCGTATAGCACCCCCGCAGTCCGTAATTAGTACTATGTAGTATTTTTTTTATGTGTGATAGTTAGTGTGTTATGGTTAGTTAGGGGTAGAAATAACGAGCGTAGTTCCTAGTTGCGAACCATAGGATAGATTTGCACCCACACGCATACACTTGTATGTTTCTTATACTTGCACGGTGTTTGATGATATGGGATGACTTTGGAGTTGAGTCGATGATGTGGGCTTTGTGCCGCGAGATCGGTGATTTGATATGATTCGTATTGGGGATACGAAATGTGATTCTTGCGGGTTCAGGATGTGTGTTTACCCCCGCATTCATACTTTGAAGATGATATCAGTTGTACTAGACTTAGATCAGTACCCCAGATTATATGATATGATAAGTGATATCTGAAATGTGATGAGATAGTGGGATATTGAACCGTACCCAGCTTTTGGGATGCCGTACGACGATTTACTGTACGAGCCTATATTGATGATAGATCCGCGCTCATGACTCGAGGATGTCAGATGATATACTGTATCGTACGCGATACTATTGAGGCGGGATCACCGACTTATATATATTTATATATCGACTCAGATGTTAGGCGGTTTCCTTACCTGTAGTTCATCTTGTTAGTTCGGCCGTATAGTTTAGTGTAGTTGTTAGAGTAGATTAGACTTCTTACCTATTTCAAAAACTAACGAATCGTGGGCATTTTTAAAGACAGCTCAAGGGAATCTACGGACATTTCAAAAACGACGTATCTTTTCATAAAAACACCGTAGCCCTATTTTCAAAACCCCATGATTCGTGTTATTTCAAAAGGCACCATTCGTAGGACTTATATTAGATTAATGCAGATTAGTTTTGGTTACGTCTAGTTTCAGCTCCCACTTTTTTGTGGTTCGCTTTGCATCGCATTCTTATATTATGTTTCATACACCATTTTAATATCATGCTGATAGGACACCAGCACCATTACCGATGATGCGTATGTACCACGTACACTTACTTGCCGGCTCACACACATCTTCATCGGTAATTGCCATGTCACGTACACCTTAGAAAATATATTATTGCTTGACATAGCCTATTAGCGAATAGTTTAGACATTGTAGTTATTACCTGCTACTTCATGCATACTGTTATTCATTGTTATGCCGCATTCATGGATTCTCATGCATATATTCACTATTTTGCATGCTATTGAGGTTTGGATTTGGATTTCTATGAGATTTTCTGGATTTGGAGGAAAACCGCAAAAACACAAATAAACATATTCTCTCTTTTAAAATAAAAAGTGCGGTTTTCCCATGATGTATGAGTCGCCCACCATGAGTTTGCTGATGGATTTGGAAACCCGATTCGAGGAGACGGATGAACCGTTTCGGGTACATGGTGGACCCGGTGCGGTACCCCGGGGCAAGAGGAATGTGGTGATGACGTTGAGCCTGGCAGGGGAGTACTACCTACCGGTGATTTTACCCGACGCGTCGGATATCCGGACGATACCGACGTGGTCTTGAGATTTATTGTAGGGGCCGGTCTGGACTGACGGCGCCCTAGATATTGAGATTGAGACATTGATATTTCGAGACAGTGAGATTTATGTTTTGTGTCGATGCTAGACACTGTTGATGCTGATTTCATTTATGATACCTCATGTTAAAAATACAAAGGAAATCTCACTAAATTATGAAAACAGTTTCTTCATTTACATGTATTCTGTTTTCATGCATTCATACCTCTTTCATATGATATATTGCTACCTGAGGCACTGACACGGGAACATGAAATTACACTCGGGTTAGATATTTACCCTAGTCATTGTTATAGGCTGCATGTTATATATATTTGAGGATATATTATGATCATTGACCTAGGTTGCGTTATTTATGCGATTTCTGTGCGTAGATGTTTTTCTATTCACGAGTTGGCAACTCACCCCCGTTGTGCCCCAGTTTCTTGCAGGTTGCCGTACAGGTCCCTTACGGCTTGCGGGCTCAGCTTCATTCGGGTGTCTTGCTAGTAGGTGGGTTTTTCTTGTATCGTACCCATCATATTACCTTGTATGATATTATTCAGTTGTATCTAGTAAATTCCATCAACCAAACATGTATTTTTTTGAGGTAGAGACCAGTGTTGTTTATTCTTTCGACCTTAGAGTCGCTCGTTATATTTCTGGTGGTTTTGAGTTTCCTTTTGAGTTTTGATCCTCGCCGTTGGCGTTGTATACTATATTGTTTATGTGGTTGTGACCGTCGATTGACGAAGAGCTAGCTCCCGCTTGGGGATGCCTTTTTCTTGATTTCGTATACTATTCATGTTGTATCCCGTTTGGGAGCCAGTATTTACAAAGGAGACTCTGCCGAAATTTTCAGTAAATTTTTGATGCTTTTAAAAACCGCATAATTCGGCATATGCTATTGAACTACTTGCTTTAATTTTGTTTTTCCTGCACTCTACTACTTTTCTTGGTTTGGATTTCTGGGTTTTCGGTTTACTTAGATTACGTACGCCTCGAGACGTTCGTAGTTTAAGTGCCGGTCATGTTCCGTACTTTCGGGTCGTGACAGAAATCCCCTAACCTCATCTAGGAATTTTCAAACTTCACTAAAGCTCACTTAATCACTTCTAAACTTACATGGAAGCTAAAGTGAATGAAATACTACACTAAGTGTGAAGGAATTATCTCATTTGGCAACTCAAGAATTTTCTTGAGTTGCCCCAAGTGCTTAAAATCCTAACTTTCTTTGTCCAAAATGCTTGTAGTGAGCTTGTGCACATTTTTAGTGAAGGGGAGATAATGTTTTGATGTGGGATTGAGGGTGTTTTGAGGAGGCAGAGGAGGGAGGGAAAGAGGGCTGCCATAGTGAAAAGGGGAGGTGAGAATGAAGAAGAAAAATGAAGGGAAGGCAATGGGAGCTTTGGACAATTGACCCCTCACCTCTCTCTCTTTTCTCTCTCTTGCCCATACCCATTATTCTAACCTTTTCTCTTTTCTTTTCTTTTCTTTTCTTTTCTTATTATTTCCTTTTCCTTTTCATTTAAAAAAACCAATCATGCATGAAAAATAAAGGCCATGGTAGAAAAAATGTAACAATGTGTTATATGATATGGTGCATATCATGTGCACAAATCAAGCTTAATGCACGATTAGTGATATTTAATCGCGATTAGCATTAAAATGGAATATAATTAATCATAAAGAATTTATAATTTGCTCAATCATATAAAACACCCTCATTTTAGTAATTCCTATAACTTCCCAAATATTTCCCAAATTTATCGGTAATTAATTATAACGCATTATTAAAATATTCATAATATTTATTATTTAATTTTATAAATCCCCAAAAATAATATTTTATTTTTCTGAAATGTTACAATCTTCCCCCCTTAAATAAATTTGGTCCCCGAATTTAAATTTAAACTCACAAATACTAAAACTTTTCAGTAAAAAGATCAAGTCGTCGGGGCTTCGAAATCATAAATACATGAAACACATCGTAGCGCAATGCATGCGCATGACAACAAGTATATAAACCAAAATCAAGCTCCGTCAAGCATCCCGCAATAATCGGAGTTATGGTGAAGACACCAATATCAAAGTCCAATATGAAAACCAACATGATATCTATCAAAACTATAACATGTACATAGTACGCATCGTTGTAAACTCGTCAAAACATCTGAATGAAATGCATGCCAAACCTTTTCAAGTCGCTGTGCGATGCGTGTATCACGGCACAGTGGCGGACATCTATTGTAAGAAAATAACTATATATATATCCTTTGTTTAAAATACACGCCTCGCCGTTTAGAAGGGTTTCCTTTATTAAATGTTCGTGTAATCTCGGACACGTAGGTAAATTCTTAGACTATAGCTCCTTTTTGGAAATCCCTTCGATAGCTACTAATGCATGCAAAAAAACACATCCAGGTACTATCCCTGACTAGTCCTGCTCAGCCACTATACCAAATAGTAAATATCATAAAACATACTGCTCAAAGGAAATCAATCCCAAATTGTATATAAGAATGCCACGTGCGTCTGGTGTGCATGGAAATCGAAATCCATGAACGTGCCATACATATGTACAGAAACACAATCTAAGTGCAACGGGTGTGCACGAAACACCTGTCAAAGGCAACGGGTGTTCCTGACAGCAATATCAGGTGCATATGATATGCACGAAGAATCCCGATTTAGTGCATCTGGTGTGCACCAAAATCGCATCAAGCGCGTCAAGTATGCGCAAAAATCCAAATCAAGTGCACAAGATGCATGAAAACAATATCGAATATCATAATCGAAATCGACAGTATACAAGAAACCTCAATCCAAATCAGGTATATCGGGGTATATAATCTCACAACCATGTGCATCAGCGTGCACAAAATCGAATCAAAATACTAAAAGTTCATGAAAACTATGCCGAAAGAGCAAGTCAAATAACATGCATACCGTAGGCATGAAATCCAAATCAACATCTCGAATGACATCAAATCGAAGTCAAGTGCAACTGTGGTGCACAAAATCTCAATCATGCAAATAAATCGCCCAAATTACCAAATTCCGAAATCTCAAAATGACAGGTCAATAACAGTGAATACCGGGCTCGGGCAATCCGGACTGGCCTATAATATCGCAAATCGTAACCACTATCGTCGATATGTCCTTCCTTCGAAGTCGAGAAGGTGTCGGTGCATCCAAAACTAGAAGAGTAAGATATCTCCTTACCTCCTGTTCATGATCTGGCGCCTAGTGCCCTTAGGCTCTTGTCTCTCACTGTGAATTACCAGTTACATACCTTTTCGGTTCAACAGCTCAATATTGAAACGATGATGGAAACAGTCCTGCTTTGGCACATCCTTTAAAGATCTTTGGCCAACTATCATGGTCGCTCATAACATATCTCATCAATGGAGACGAACTCTGGCCTACTGGGTGTGCGTAATACGTCCGATCTTGGGTCCAAGTCTTCTCATGATGTATCCTATCATATGATATCTGGATGGCGTCTCGATCGATTCATCAAAGTCCCATAATTTCCCGAGAGCTCAACACTCGTGCACAGTTTAATAATATCCAGTACATGCCACAGTACCTATGGATCAGCCGTAGAAAGGCAAACCCAAGCCTCACTAATGGCACTGCGGAATTACTGCCAACCCTAAGGTTCAAAAGCGTTCCTATTGTCGTTATGTCGAGTTAGGGTTTCATTTTTCTAGGGGGTCCACAGAATTACCTGCATATTTTTACGAATACCTTAAACTTGGAAAAATGGGTTTCTGACATTCGATCGTTTTCTATCGACTCTCAACGTACCTACATGAAGTCTTCTCTAACTGGAATCAATCAATTTGATGACCTCGCATCGGGGTATGCAACTAACCACATGTCCTAGTCGTTCTTCCATGGGTGACTAGCGATCTTCTATCATATCTCTAAGTGCAACTCGTGCTGCAATAGATTCAAACATCTGGAGCGATATCTTGTCAGTCGCCGCAACAACTGGCTCATTCGTCCGCACGCTAAACAGTGCCCTAATCATCAAGAATAATAGTGCATCGATGGTCATCACATTCTGGCTGGCCTCTAGCGGTAGCCTGATCCTCTGGTGCTGATCTGCACGTTCGAGAAATTTCAGTAAAATCAATCCATCAAACGCTCATGGCGCGAAAAACATAATAAAACGACACATCTATACAATCGTGTGTCGCTGGAATTTTGCCCTGGTCAGTCCTCATCCAAAACGAGCTCATGCTGAACACAACTCTAGCTGCGGCTCTCTCTGCCCGTGAAATCCTGGTAGCAAAAACCATAAACCGATATCGATGAGGATAGATCATAGGAATGAATATAAAACTGTGCAAGGAAATGTACATCCTAAGGCTTCTTAAGCGGAGTAGCGTATCGTAAGTATGCCGCGAAACATATACACGTTACGTCACTCTACTTAAGTCACCTACTCCATCAACAAGGTCAACCTGCACGATGAAAGTTCGGGTCTAATACCCTTTCGACCAAGTCTATGTTCCGTAAGGTCAAGCCTAGGTTCCGTACGCCCTAGGCTCCGCATAGTCAAACATAGACTCGAACCAAGGTTAAATCTAGCGCTTTGATACCAACTTTGTCACGACCCGAAATGGCACGTGACTGGCACACGAATCATATGATGTTTATAGGACCCCATCTAATTCAAATAAGCCAAAAAAATCGCAGAAATCTAAACCATTTTAAGGAAGAAGTGAAGAAAAGTTGTTTTAAAACAAGTGGTTTTAATAACATAAGCCGAAGTATGCATTTTTAAAATCTCAAGTCTTTTCTGAAAATTTCGGCAGAGTTTCCTTTATAAATACTGGCCCCAAAAGGGTACAACACATGAAATATATATAAAGACATCCCCAAGCGGGAGTTAGCTCTTCATTAATTGGCGGTCACAACCACGCAAGCAATATAATATACAACGCCGAAAGGCGAGGATCAAAACTCAAAAGGAAACCAATATCATAAATAAAACCATAATAATACAAGCGCGACTCTAAGGTCGAAAGAATATACACTGGTCTTCTAAGTCTATAAATGATACAAGTCTAGTTGATGGAGTTTACTAGATACAATTGAATATAAATAAAAGGTACAATGGTGGTCACGATGCAAGTGAACCCACATATAGAAGCAATCACCCGGAAAGAAGCAATGTGCCAGCAAAGCAGTCAAGGAAACCTGTACGGCAAAACCTGCAAGAAACTGTGGCACAACGGAGGTGAGTTGCCAACTCATGAGTAGAAATATCACCGAGTAGAAATCGCATGTATGACTCTATCCTAGGTCATACGATAGTAATATCGTAAAAAAATAATATAGCCTGAAGCATATAATAATGGAAAAGGTAAACATCTATACAAAAGTAATACCAAGTGCTCGTGTCAGTACCTCAGGTAACAACATATCATATATATGACGAATGAATGCATGAAAACAGAATACATCTAAGTGAGAAAACTGTTTTCTTATCTCAATGAGATTTCTGTATAAAAATCGAAGTATCATCAATGAAATGAACAGAGAATCAGTGTCAAGCTTCGACACAAAATATATATCCCAATATCTCAATATCTCAGGCTTCGGCTATACGGACTGGCCTGTGTCATCAAATCTCAATATCTCAGGCTCCGGCTATCCGGATTGGCCTATATCATCAAATATCAAGACCACGTCGGTATCCTCCGGATATCCGGCGCGTTACAATAAACGATCGGTAGTGCTCCCCTGCCGGGCTCAACGCAATCTCCTGCGACCATCTTGCCGCGGGGTACCCACCGGGTCCACCATGCATCTACAGACGGTTCCTCCTCCTTGAATCGGGTGTATGATATCGCTCAAGAGACGAGAAAACTCATGGTGGACATATCTCACATCATAACATGAGAAAACCGCAATTTCTATCTTTTGAAAATGATAATGAGTTTATAAAATCTTTGTGGTTTCTCCAAATCCATAAATCTCATGGAAAATCTGAATCCCATAATCAAATGTCGGTAAACAGTGAATACCATAATATTGCATGACAAATGAATATATGAATACATCGTATATCAAATAAAGAATGCAATAATTAAACTAGAATATAAAAGCAAGCGCACTAGTACTATGTCGAAACTATCAGCTAGCAATTATACTAATGAAATAGTGTTTTCTAATGTGTACGTTGTAGCGATTCTATAGCACCACACTAGGTTTAGGGTTGCACCACACATGCTATAACAAAAATTTTAGAGGGTGCTAAACAATTCCATCCATGAATCAAACTAGAAAGATAGAGTAACAACATGCTAGTATCATATAGTACAAGTGTCTAACACTAAGTGGAAGAGAATACAACCTTTGTAGACCTCCTCCTAGACTCCTTGGATCGATTGAGGTTTGAACTGGTTGGCTTGTGTCCTTCCGAGTCCATAATGATCCACAACGAAGTCTCTTTACACCAAGCTCCAAGCTTCTCTTGATCAAGGATGAAGAAGAAGCTAACACTCCACACTAGTGGGCAAGACTAAAGTAGAATGGTGATTTGGGTTTGGATCTCAATTAAATACCTTTTCTTTTTAATCCTTTCTCTTTCTTTTGAAACACCAGTGAGCTTTGAGGAGAGAGAGGAAGAAGGAGATGGCTCAAGCTAAACACAAGAGAGAATAATGAGAATAATAATAATAACCCTTGCTTAACTCAAGAGAGTAAGAGAGAGTTAT
The DNA here is from genome assembly GCA_030015575.1 of Agapanthus africanus. Classification (NCBI taxonomy): domain Eukaryota; kingdom Viridiplantae; phylum Streptophyta; class Magnoliopsida; order Asparagales; family Amaryllidaceae; genus Agapanthus; species Agapanthus africanus. The sequence goes on from CM057340.1 coordinate 395,496,587, forward strand.
CATGCTAAACTATGGTTGCAAATATCTATATATTTTGTAACTAGAGTTTAAGCAAAACCATGGGCCAAAACCATGGGAAAATGAAACCGTGGTTTTGACTTTGTTAACACAAAAGAAAAGAGAATTGAATAGTTAACCATAATTTTATTTGCCATTTTGCTTTTCTCAAATTAACAAAATATATAAATATGCAACCATGTGAGTCTTGCATTGCCACCACCAATGTATCATCAACCGTGACACATCTATGCTTTCATGTGTGCATGCATATCAACATATACATACACTCATGCATGTATCAAAAGAAATAGGTTTTAATAAATGAGCTAATGGACTTAATATTAAATCAACACTTGATTTAATAACCCGGTCATATCACATATGACCCGTCTAATAGTTAACGGCCGAATAAAATATGGTATCCCATACAAGCATTTAATCGAGCTCCCGCGCATATCACATATGCACCCCAAATCATTTCGCTGAGATAGGAGACTCTTTTGTGGGACTCTAAGACTTGTCAATACGCTAGCAGTAGGCAGTGATCACATCACATGCCCACAAACCGTCAGTGGCATAAGCAGTACGTGACGGCTCCTAGGTATTGAGCGATCAAAAGAAACACAAGCAAACCTGCTAAAACTCCTGTCGAGCCAACTGGCAACACTTACCGTACAGTCCGGTCTATTCGTTAAATATGCTGCATATCAGGTCTAGGGATGGTATCGTTGACCCCAATAACTCAGATAAGTTATGCCGGTATATGGCTCATAACAGATCGAGAAACTACTGATAACACTTATCAGTAAATCTCAGCAGCCCTGGCCAGGGACTTCCTGTTATATCCAATCGTACATGGTGCAACATCAACCCTAAATACTGGGAGAGACGAAACCCTTCCTATCGCTCGTTGCCTCCATGTGCCTCGGGACTGTACCCAAAATCCATCTGTTTGCACGACTCAGTAGAGCCGTGGTAGGGTGGAGATCAAAGTACAGTGGGAGACACACAAGACTCTATGAATATCTCGGGTCTACACACTAACCTGTACCAATGTCACCTGAGAACTTCTATCCAACGATAAATATAATACCACATAGGAGTTCTCGGCTAGTCCGTTCAGTGTACCCAGTCTCCACTGAGCATCCATATATGATCTTTAGTGTCACCACACCAATGGATATAGGATCATCCATCGCCCACATATGGGACAAGTAACGTATACGCTAGTATACTCTGGTGATATCGATGCCCCGTCTCAATACACCCACGACTAGGAACATTTCGAGGATATGGTCATAGACTACACATGTCCCACCAGTATGATCCGCATCATAATCTCAATAGTCCTGCATCATCCTATGGGCTATATCAACATGTACCAAATGAATAAAAGCACGATCAAATGAACATGTCAAGATAAAAGGTGTAACCAGATAGCATACTATCATGTCGAGAAAGAATGTCCCCTGAATACACACACACACACATACCGTTACATACACTATGATATAATGGCCTCTAGGGCATACATATATCCAATAATCTCCCACTTGCACTAAGGCCAATTATTGGCGTATCTCATACCCAACCTCTCAAAAAGTCGCTCATGCTGCGGTAAAAGGAGGGACTTGGTGAGTGGATCCACGGTGTTATCTTTTGTATCTACTCTCCGAATCTCGATCTCACGGTGATCAACTATCTCCCGGATCAGATGATATTGCCTGAGGATGTGACTGGATCGCTGATGGAACCTGGGCTCTTTGGCTAACGCCATAGCCCCATTATTATCATAATACAATGGTATTGGATCAATAATGATCGGAAATACTCCTAGCTCCGAGACGAACTTCCTCATCCAGACTTCTTTCTTGGCAGCATCATTTGCAGCAATATACTCAGCTTCCATCGTGGAGTCCGCAACGATATCCTGTTTGGAACTCTTCCAACACACCGCCCCTCCATTGAGGGTAAAGACAAACCCAGAGATAGATTTGCTGTCATCCTTATTACTCTGGAAGCTCGAATCGGTAATGGTCTCCATTTGGAGATCTCCGTTACCATACACCATGAGCATTTCTTTAGTCCTTCGTAAGTACTTAAGAATATTCTTCACTGCTGTCCAGTGATTCTCCCCTGGGTTGGATTGATACCTGCTTACTACACCCAGTGCATAAGCTACATCAGGGCGTGTACATAACATCGCATACATTATAGATCCTACAGCAAAAGCGTAGGATATAATGCGCATGCGAGCTCTCTCTTCATCAGTCTTTGGGCAAAAGTCCTTAGAGAGAATGACTCCATGACTAGCGGGTAAGGAACCCCGCTTGGAGTCTTCCATACTAAACCTTTTTAGGATGGTGTCAATGTACCTGGTTTGGGACAATCCCAATAACCTTTTAGATCTATCCCTATAGATCTTTATGCCCAATATGTACGAGGCATCACCCAGGTCCTTCATGGAGAACCTTTGTGATAAGAACAGTTTAACCGATTGTAGCATAGGAACGTCATTTCCTATCAGAAGAATATCATCCACGTACAATACCAGGAATGTGACGGTACTTCCTACAATCTTCTTATAAACACAACGTTCATCTGGATTTTTGATGAAATCAAAATCTTTGATAATATCATCAAAACAGATGTTCCAACTCCGTGATGCCTGTTTTAATCCATAAATGGATTTATGCAACCTACATGCTTTTCCGCTGCTCCCACTATCAATGAAGCCCTCTGGCTGATCCGCATAAATGCACTCTTCTAAATCACCATTTAGAAAAGCAGTTTTAACATCCATCTGCTAGATTTCATAGTCGTAGTGAGCAGCAATAGCAAGTAGGATCCGAATGGATTTAAGCATGGCTACAGGAGAAAAGGTTTTGTCATAGTCCAGTCCTGGTCTTTGTCGAAATCCTTTCGCCACAAGCCTTGCCTTATAGGTCTCCACCTGCCCATCTATACTGATCTTTCTCTTAAAGATCTATTTTCACCCTACGGGTTTTACCCCAGAGGGTACAACATCCAAAATCCACACTTTGTTGGTGTACATAGACTCTATTTCATATCTCATGGCATCCAGCCACTTCACAGAGTCACCACTCGTGATAGCTTGCTGAAAACTGGTAGGGTCATCATCATCCATGATGCAGTCTTCTCAATCACCATCAACGAGAAAACCGTAGTATCTCTCCGGTGGGTGAGAAGTCCTACCAGATCTACGGAGTGGCTGAGGATCATTAAGTTCTGTTGCAACATCAGGTTCAACCAAGTTGTCATTTGTAATTTGTGTTTCTAGAACCTCATCTAGATCTACCACATTGCCATCAGTATCATTTGGAAAAATCTCATTTTCTAAAAATGTGGCATTTCGAGAAACAAACACCCTTTGTTCCTCCTTGTGGTAGAAAAGATATCCTTATGAATCTTTTGGATATCCCACAAATAAACATTTGAACGATCGTGTCTCGAATTTGTCCGGCTTCTGCTTTTTGACAAAAGATGGACAACCCTAAATCTTAACTCGCTTAAGAGATGGTCTCTTCCCATACCATATCTTATATGGAGTGGTAGACACGGTCTTGGTTGGAACTCTGTTCAACAGAAAAGCTGCAGTCTCCAATGCATGCCCCCAAAAGGAGAGGGGTGACTCAGCATCACTCATCATGGATCGTACTAAATCTAATAGGGTTCGATTCCGCCGCTCTGACACACCGTTGTGCTGTGGTGTGTAAGGGGGAGTGAGCTGAGAGAGAATCCCATTCTCTTTTAGGAAGCTCGAAAACTCTGTACTAAGATACTCTCCACCTCGATCTGATCGAAGTATCTTGATGCTCAATCCAGTTTGTTTTTCTACTTCAAGTTTGTACTTCTTGAATTTCTCAAAAGCTTCAGACTTATGCTTTATAAAAAACACATGACCGAATCTTGAGAAATCATCAGTAAAAGTTTTGAGGTTAGAAAAACCGCCTCTCGCATGTGTAGACATTGGCCCACATACATCACTATGTATGAGGCCCAAGAGCTCAGAAGCTCTTTCTCTGTGTCCAGTAAACGGAGTTTTGGTCATTTTCCTTTTGATACAAGACTGGAAAGTCACATAAGATTTTTACTCAAAAGAATTTAAATATCCATCTTTATGAAACTTGTTTAGTCTTGTTTCATTAATATGACCAAGTCTACAATGCCAAAGAAAATCTTCATTTATATCTGAAAATTTCCTTCTGTTTGTGTGTTGTATGTTGAAAACTGTATGTTGATTAAGGACGTATATCCCGTTATTAAGTGTACCACAACCAATCAACTCTTGATTTAGTTTAATGTTCATAACATTATGCTACAATACAAAATGATATCCTTCATTGTCCAACAAAGAAACGGATATAATATTACAAAGCATGCTTGGTACAAAATAACATGGGTTTAAAACCAATATACAACCCGATGGCAACCCCAGATGATACTCTCCCACTAAAACTGCATGTACATTGGAACCATTTCCAACCCAGAGAGTATGATCACTTGTCTTCAAAACTCTGCTATTTCTCAGCCCCTGCACAGAATTTTAGATATGAGAACTCGAACCGATATCCAATACCGAGGAAGCAGAGTTTATAGAAAAACAATTTTCAGTTACGAACACACCTGAAGCTGAAGTATCAACATGCTTCCCTTTCTTGAGACCAAGGTACTCGGTACAATTCTGCTTCCAGTGTCCCGTATTCTTGCAGTAGAAAACATTCTCCTTTTCCCGACTCCGCAGCTTTGGATTTTTCTTTCCCCTTTGCCTTTTTTATTCCACCTCTCAGCTTGGTGGATTTCTTCTTGTTCTTTCCCTTGGCCTTGGCTTTTGGGACGGAAAAAGAAGATTGTCCAACAAGCAGGGAGGGAGACTTCGCCTTAAGCGTGCTCTCCGCATTTCTCAACATATTGAGAAGTTCGAGTAGTGACTTCTCTATGTTGTGCATGTTGAAGTTCACTATGAAAGGAGCAAAGGCAGAGGGAAGAGACTGTAGAACAATATCCGTATATTGCTCATTGTCCATTGTCCATAAGAGGCCCTCAAGCTCTTCAATAAGAGCTATCATCATCAAAACGTGGTCACCTACTGAAGCGCCAGGAGCCATCCTCATCTAAAACAGCTTTCGAGATGCTTCGTATCGTAAGATATGAGACTGCTCCCCATACAACTCCTTTGTATGGAGAAAGATGGATTGAACATACATCTCCTCGTGCTGCTTTTGATGTCTATTGTCCATCGATGCAAGCGCGAGGCATATGGCTGTGGCACAGTCAATATCCTACATTTTGCGGATCTCCCTATCCGCAACAGAGATTCAGGGCCTGGTTTGGGCGGGGCTGTGGCAGTGAAGACATATGATACTTTATCATATGTGAGAGCAATGTTAATGTTCCTTAACCAGTCATTATAGTTCGGTCCGCTAAGCTTATTATTCTCTAGTAGTAGCTTAAGTCCAGTCATGGTTATCTGTCGTCAGGAGAGAGAAAAGAATACACTCAGTGAAAGCTCTTGCAAAGTTTAGATTGGTTTATTATCTTATCTAATCGATGTCTCCCACTACTTTTGTCAAATTTTCCTTCAAACCTTAAAAGGAAAAAATATAGCCAGGATTAATTACATTCTACAACTTCGCTAACCGTTCAGCCAGGCCAGTGCCGGTATTTCTGAGGGAGGTTCCCCGTGCTTTCGCACGGACCTAATTAAAGTAAACCTCATTTTGCCAGAGGCGTAGCCCCATTGACACATTTCTAAACACCTAATGAGTTAGATAATTGTAAACTGAAAAATTCTTCCGAGAGCAACTATTGCTCACAGTGGGATCGGGATCCTATTATCACATAGAAGGTATGCAATCTCATTATAAGTTTCAACACTTGAAACTCCCGATATGTTTTTACCCCTAGCACTTATGAACTTGACTATAATCAACATATCATAAGTACTAGTCAAGTTCTACCCATCATTTCATGATTAATTAGACCCACCTATATGACCCTTGAGTATAATCAACATAATCATATGAATGTCCTAATTAATCCCATCATATGGTGTGTAGGAAGACATCACTTAGCTACTGTACACTACGCCTTGACTATAATCAACATACATAGCATGAATACTAAGTACTCTACTTCCTAAAATGACGGAGGGCTGCGTATAGTTTTTAAGAAAACCTTTAACGCTTCGAACTTGATATCGTTGTAGAATCTATTGGTTTTAAAAGGAGTGGTTTAATCTCCGCCTTTTGAAATCTTACTTTTTGATAAAAAGCCGAGTATGTTTCAAATCTGATTCTACAACATCTTTTTAGGTTTCTTTTGTTTACATTAATCGTATTAATTTAGTCCCATCATTTAAGTCCTTAGCCATTACAGAAAAGAAACGAAAATAGAACGTACGCTTATGCCATCCGCATTCACTACAATGTCCCGTTATGGACCGTTAGGTTACTTAACTAACGGTATAGCGGGGAGGGACTAGCGCGGATGCCAAATATAAGCAACGTTTATTATATATCATATATATAATATTTCAGTCGTTTCAGCATATAGAGTAATCACATTACAGAATATCCACAGCAGAAGCACACATATGAAAATACTGGATATACTAGGAGGTCCGTATTTTGTATTTAGCCAACAATAGAAAATACGGATTCCACGGTCGCGATGAATAGCCAAGCTCACACCCCTAGACCCCTACGTGAGCGGAAAGTGACCCTACCAATTCTAGAGTTTAGGAGACCCGGTCTCGACTCCTCGAGATGGCCTCCCACTGAACCCTAGAACCCGGTCACTTATGCTCCCCTCCTTGGGTCTATCCTAATGTGGAAAAGTAAATAATATACAACAATGGTGACATCATCCTCAACCCGGAGGTGCCCCAATAAAAGAATATTACATACATTAAATTTTACATGAATGAAAAGAAAAACTTTCATCTCACATAAAACCCCCGGCTATTCATTCGCGACGATCCTGCACATCATATCTCAGCAACACATAATATCTCATATCATCAACATAAGTAAGTATGCGTACCCCAATTGTCGTTGATGTATAGCAACGAAACAGGTGATACACCACATAATACACTTACGGTCGTAGAAAAGAATGTGAAAAACTACAACAATTGGAATCGACACTGCCTTTAGACATCATAATCTCAGAATATTACATATTGAAGATTTCATGCCTAACAATGCAAATCTTATATTTCGGTCTCAACCATGAAAACACATTTTCAAAAGAAGCCGGGTAATTCAACAAGATTCCCGATTATACCGAGACCGAAATATTAGAATTACACACAACTAATTACTTTTCACAAAACTAATTAGTATAGATTCCAATTATTGTATCACATCACATATATCTAGACAATGTTAAACATTTCAATCGAATCAACAAGCAACCACAAATTACCCCGATGAGCTCAACACTTGAGCAAAGTTAAAGTATCCAAAAATGAGCCACAGTACCTATGATCCATCCGTAGAAGGCCCAAACCAATACCTCACCTATGACACCGCGGAACTACGGAAAACCTAGGGTCCAGTCGCAGTTCCGAGGGCATAGAATCGAGTTAAGGTTTTTGTTCTTCTAGAGAGTCCATAGAGTTACTTGCACGACTATCGAATATAATTAACTTATGAAAATTCCAACACTTAGAAATTTTCAGTGATGGCAATAGGGGGTTATTGATGTTCATTCAAACTGTCAAACATCGTCTAAGTTACCATTGCAATGTTAAAAAATACGACTACGAAATACTCCGAATAAGGCCCTAAGCACAATTCGCATCACATGAAAATTTGTCCAAGACAAACAATACCTAAAACCCCAAATCCAAGACACCAGAGCACAGGCAAAATTCTAGGAAAAATAGGGGGGCCGGCCTGCTCGGATTTGAACAAGGAGTGCTCGGCCAAAAACCGAGGGGTTTGCCTGAAACTTGGTCTGTGCTCTCTGTGTAGTGTCAGTAAGCTTCTGTAGTTGTTTGAAATTTTTTTCTAGAACCATAAAAAATTAACATAGAAGCTAATTTTAAGGGTTGCAGTTTTGTAATTCGGAGTTGTTTCGTTTCCTTATTCTATCTAACATTGTCTATGTTTCTAGCTTGGCTCTGATACCACTGTAGGGATTCTATAGCACCACACTAGGTTTAGGGTTGCATCACACATGCTATAAAAAAAATTTAGAGGGTGCTAAAAAATTCCATCCATGAATCAAACTAAAAAGATAGAGTAACAACATACTAGTATTATATACTACAAGTGTCTAACACTAAGTGGGAGAGAATACAAGCTTTGTAGACCTCCTCCTAAACTCCTTGGATCGATTGAGGTTTGAACCGGTTGGCTTGTGTCCTTCCGAGTCCACGATGATCCACCACGAAGTCTCTTTGCACCATGCTCCAAGCTTCTCTTGATCAAGGATGAAGAAGAAGCTAACACTCCACACTAGTGGGCAAGACTAAAGTAGAATGGTGATTTGGGTTTGGATCTCAATTAAAAACCTTTTCTTTTTAATCCTCTCTTTCTTTTGAAACCCTAGTGAGATTTTCAGGAGAGAGAGGAAGAAGGAGATGGCTCAAACTAAACTCAAGAGAGAATAATGAGAATAATAATAATAACCCTTGCTTAACTCAAAAGAGTAAGAGAGGGTTATCATGCTAAACTATGGTGGCAAATATTTAGATATTTTGTAACTAGAGTTTAAGCAAAACCATGGGCCAAAACCATGGGCAAATGAAACCATGGTTTTGAATTTGTCAACATAAAAGAAAAAAGAGTTGAATAGTCAACCATAATTTCATTTTCCATTTTGCTTTTCTCAAATTAACAAAATATATAAATATGCAACCATGTGAGTCTTGCATTGCCACCACCAATGTATCATCAACCATGACACATCTATGCTTGCATGTGTGCATGCATATTAATATATACATACACTCATGCATGCATCAAAAGAAATATGTTTTAATAAATGAGCTAATGGGCTTAATATTAAATCAACACTTGATTTAATAACCTGGTCATATCACATATGACCCATCCAATAGTGAACGCCCGAATAAAATACGGTATCCCATACACGCATTTAATCGAGCTCCCGCGCATATCACATATGCACCCCAAATCATTTTGCCTGAGCTAGGAGACTCCTTTGTGGGACTCTAAGACTCGTCAATACGTTAGCAGTAGGCAGTGATCACATCACATGCCCACAAACCGTCAGTGGAACAAGCAGTACGTAACGGCTCCTAGGTATTGAGCGATCAGATGAAACACAAGCAAACCTGCTAAAACTCCTGTCGAGCCAACTGAAAACACTTACCATGCAGTCTGGTCTCTTCATCAAATATGCTGCATATCAAGTCTAGGGATGGTATCGTCGACCCCAATAACTCAGATAAGTCTTGCCGGTATATGGCTCATAACAGATCGAGAAACTACTGATAACACTTATCAGTAAATCTCAGCAGCCCTGGCTAGGGACTTCTTGTTATAGCCAATCGTACATGGTGCAACATCAACCCCCAATACCGGGAGAGACGAAACCCCTCCTATCGCTCATTGCCTCCATGTGCCTCGGGACTGTACCCAAAATCCACCTGTTTGCATGACTCAGTAGAGCCGTGGTAGGGTGGAGATCAAAGTACAGTGGGAGACACACAATATTCTATGAAGATCTCGGGTCTACAGACTAACCTGTACCAGTGTCACCTGAGAACTGCTATCCGACGATAGATATAATACCACATAGGAGTTCTCGGCGAGTCCGTTTAGTGTACCCAGTCTCCACTGAGCACCCGTATACGATCATTAGTGTCACCACACCAATGGATATGGGATCATCCATTGCCCATCAAATGGGACAAGTAACGTATACGCTAATCTACTCTGATGATATCGATGCCCCGTCTCGATACACCCACGACTAGGAACATTTCAAAGATATGGTCATAGCTACACGTGTCCCACTAGTATGATCCACATCATAATCTCAGTAGTCCTGCATCATCCGAAGGGCTATATCAACATGTACCAAATGAATGAAAGCACGATCAAATGAACATATCAAGATAAAAGGTGCAACCAGATAGCATACTATCATCTCGAACAAGAATGTCCCCCGAATATATATATACACACACACACACACATACCGGTACTATCATATAATGGCCTCTAAGGCATACATATATCCAACATACTTGACATGGAAATTACTGATGATGATGTGTGTGAGCCGGCAAGTAGGTGTATTTGGAGCATACGCATCATCGGTAATGATGCTGGTGTCCTGACAGCATAGTTATAATAACTAATGAAAACACAAATAAGCATGCAATGCGATGCGAACAACAAGAATATACGGAACATGAATAATAACGCAACATATAAGAATATACATTTATTTATATGAGTCATACAGTTTTGACATTTGAAATAACATGAATCGTGTGTTTAGAAAATAGGGGTTACGGTGTTTTTGAGAAACGGTACGTCCTTTGAAATATCCGTAGTATCCCTTGGCCTGCCTTTAAAATACTCATGATTCGTTTGTTTTGGAAATAAGTAAGACTCGAGCCTAGTCTAACATCTACTAAGTAAACAACAGGACTAAACTAACAGACTAATCGAAAGGGTAAGGAAAACTTCCTAAGTCTGAGTCGATATCTATATCTAATAGTCGGTGATCCCGCCTCGATAGTATCACGTACGATACAATATATAATACGACATCCTCGAGTCAAGAGTGCGTATCTATCATCATAATTATATCTCGTACGGTAAATCCATCCTACAGCATCCTAAATTTGGGAACCGTCGAATATCACATTTATCTTATTATTCATCTGGTATCCTTATCATCATATCCTGAATTAGGGGTACTGATCTAAAGTCTAGTACATTCCGATACCATCAACATATATATATGTGTGCGTATGAAAACACATTGCCTAAAGATCCGCTATAATATCATGTCGTATCTCATAATACGAACCAAGTCACATCACCAATCTCGTGGCATCATGCCCAATCACATCGACTCATCTCCACGTGCCATATAATATCCTCAACATCCATGTATATGTATACATATAAATATATACATACACACACACACACATATCCCCATTTACGCACAAGTAAAACATATGTATGCGTGTGTGTAAACTTATTCTAGGGTTCGCAACTAAAAACTAACTAACGACACTATCATCCAATTATACTAAAATTTTGTTAGTTATGTATATGCCCTAGAGGCCATTATTGTACATATGATGTATATTATAATGGATGTTTGGATATATATAGAGAGGACTTTCTTGCTCGTCACGATAGTATGCTATTTGGTTTCACTTTATCTTAACATGTTGACCTGTATTTGTTTACTGTCTTACTCTCACATGTTGATAAAGCCCTTAGGATCTGTACTCGACTACGGGGACTATGATGAGATCATACTAGTGGGGCCATGGTAGTCGATGAGTACATCCTATAACTGTTCCTAGTCGAGGGTGTGTCGAGACAGGGCATCGATACACCAGTGTAGACTAGCGTATACACATCTTGACCCATATAATGGGCGATGGATGATCCCATATCCATTGGTGTTTGACATCAAGGATGGTATACGGGTGCTCAGTGGAGACTGGGTACACTGGACGGAATCGCCGAGAACTCCCAGATGGTATTATACCTCACGTCAGATGGCAGTTCTCCGGTGACACTTGTACAGGGTAGTCTGTAGACCCGAGATCGTCATAGAGTCTTGTGTGATTCCCACTGTGCTTTGATTTCCACCTTACCACGTCCAAGAGGGCGTGCAAAACGGTGGCTTTTGGGTGCAGTCCCGAATCACATGGAGGCAATGAGCGATATGAGGGGATTCGTCTCTCCCTGTATAGGGAGTTGATGTTGTGCTGTGTTCGATTGGCTATAACTGGAAGTCCCTGGCCAGGGATGATATAGAGATTTACTAGTAAGTGTTACTAGTAGTTACTCGACCCATTATGAGCCTCACATCGACACGACTTATCGGTTATTGGGGTTTGACGTATACCACCCCTATACTAGATATGCCACATATCAGACGAAGAGACCGGAATGTACAGGAGTGTTACTGATTGGATTCACAGGAGAATGTACAGGCTTGCTTGTTGATCTTCTGAACGCTCAATACCTGGGTGGCTGTTACGTTTAGCTGACCGCTTGCAGCTTGTGGGTGTTTGATATGATCATCACCTGCTACCGGCGTATTGACGATTCTTTAGAGTCCTACACAGAGGTTTCTTAGCTCAGGCAAAGCGGAGTAAGAGCACATATGTGATATGTGCGTGACCGAGGATAATGCGATATGAGATACCGTATTCTATTGTCGCAATATTTGATATCAGCCGGGTCATCAGATCAGGTGTTGATTCGATGAATCGGTACGGATAATATTAGCCGGTTATATTCGATATAGCCGGATTGTCGGATCAAATGTTGATTCGATAATTTAATGTATAATAATATATGTGATATAATATATTACATTATCTAATATTGGCTCGCTTTATTGATTCATTTTCTCACCGGGTAATACATTGATATATATGCGATATATGTTAATTGTATTGTTTTCTTTTGTTACAAAATATATTATATATGTGATATATTATATTGTAACATGTTATGATAGCTAATGCAACATGATTAATGGAGATTAAACAAGGTTAGGGTTTGATTTAGGTTAGTCCATTCATGAAACTTCTTGAAGGTTTTTCTTTTGTCATGAGCTAAGATATTATGGTTGATATTTTCTAGTGACTCATTCTTAACCCAACCCAAACTCTTAGCCTTAGATAATTCTCTACATGAGTTAGCCTTGTCATAGTTAACCATGGTTGCATTATTAATCATATATCATTTCATTATTCATCACAAAAAGTTTTATCCATTATTTCTTCTTCTTCTTCAACCTTGAGCTTTGAGAAAGCTTTCTAGGTTTTCATTTTGTGATGATTAAGAGTGAGAATTTGATAAGAAAGGAGAGCACAAATACTACTCCATCATCCTCATCTAATCTAGCCAATTAGATTAGGGTGTTCACCCCATTAGAGAGAGAGAGAGCTTGAGTTATAGAAACTTCGAGGTAGATCATCGGAGAAAAGGAAGACTACAAGCTAGTATGGATCGTTCGAGTTGTGGAGCCTTTCTTGAGTCAGGGAGATCATGGATCGCGGCGAAGGGACTTCTACTTGGAGCTTATGAAGTGAAGGAGCAGACTACAAAGGTTGTAATCCCTCACTCTTAGTTGTAAAGATGTTTACTTGCATGTTAAACCCTAATAATCTAGCTAAGATCCCAGCTTTGGCTTGTTTCGGCACGTCTAAATTTTAAATCGGGCATGGTTGATGCCTTATAGACCTTTGTATGACTGCCTAGGAACCCTACAGTGGTATCAGAGTCAAGCTAGTGTATTAGGAGACGTGTATACGAAGTTAAAACTCCGATCGAACCCCGAAACATCGAAAATGACCCCCTCTCTGGAAATTTTGTAAAAATGTGATTTTTTCTGTATTAAAAATACTCAAAAAAATCAGCCGGGAATTCTAAGAGTTACTATGCAAAATGACACCAAAATGCCACTAAAGCGACACGGATTCGCGGCCGTACCATGCCTTCTGCGGCGGGTCCGTGGCAGCACTGTAGCATTAGGGTTAGTTTTTTGGCACAGTACATCCGTAGGTATTTGGAGCTGCTTCTGGGTATTTTTAATCTGACTCAAGTGTTGAGTATTCTGGGGATTATTTTGAATTCTTTGATTCGATCGGATAGTTTAATTTCGTTTTGTTTTCCGGATATTTTAGAAACTGTTAAAATGTTCGAACGGATATCATTAACTCATTTTTTCCCGGCACGAAAAACTTTCAAGTGTTGAATTTTTCTTGAGTTTAAATCTTTCGGAAAAACGTACAAGTAATGCAGTGGACCCTCTAGAAGAATACAAACCTTAACTCGATTATGTGACCGTCTGAACTGCCTCTAAACCATAGGGTTTGGGGCAGTACGGCGTGCCACATGTGAGGCGTTGGCTTGACCCTTCTACGGCTGGACCATTGGTACTGTGACATATTCTGGGATTGTTTGAACTCCGCTCAAGTGTTGAGCTATTTAGGAAATCTTAGGTATTTGATTATTCTATCAGAGAGTTTAATACTGTCTATTTATTTGGAATGTGATACAATATGTGGAATTCATATAGTTAGGCATGAAATGCGAAGTATGTGATATTTCGGATTTACGATGCCTAAAGAGATTGTGGATTCCAAATGTTGTAGTTTTACACTTTCTTTTCTGTGACCGTAAGTATAGTATGTAGTTGTATTGCCGGTTTTCGTTGCTATACATCAACGACGATCGGTGTATACATACTTACTTACATTGACGATATGAGATATTATGTGTTCCTGTGATATGTTATATTGGATCGTCGTGTTCTGAATAGCCGGGGGTTTTATGTGAGATGAGAGTTTTTATTTTTATTCATGAAAAATTCAATTGTATGTAATATTCTTTTATTGGGGCACTTCCGGGATGAGGTTGATGTCCCCAGTGTATATTATTTACTTTTCCGTATTAGGTAGACCCAAGGAGGGGAGCACAAGTAACCGAGTTCTAGGGTACAATGGGAGGCCATCTCGAGGAGTCGAGACCCGGTCTCCTAACCATAGAATTGGCAGTGTTACTTGCCGCTCTCGTAGGGGTCTTAGGATGTGGGTTTGGCTATTAATCGCGACCGTGGAATCCGTGTTTTATACAGGCTCGTATTAAAACACGGATATCCTAGTATATCCAATATTTCATATATGTTCTTCTGCTGCAATGTTCTGTGATGACATCATATTATTGCCTGAGACGAATGCTTATACTATATATATTGGATATAGTGCCCTCAGAGTCAATTATTGGATCACAGGCACGTGATTGCAATTATTGAGGGAGGACCTATACCGGTAGGACAGTTGTCACGATCCGAAAGTACGGAACGTGACCGGCACTTAGATTATGAAACGTCTAGAGGCACAACGTAACCTAAGTAAGCCGAAGCCCAGAAATCTAAACCTTGAAAACGAAAAAGAAGCAGTAAAAGAAAACATGAAGGAACAAGTTTAAAACATCAGCAAATTTCTCAAAAATTTCGGCAGAGTCTCCTCTGTAAAAACTGGCCCCAAACGGGTACAACAAGTATAATATACATAAACAATAAAAAGCATCCCCAACGGGAGCTAGCATCAACGCCAACAGGCGGAAACAACCACAACAAGCACAATAATATACAACGCCAAAGGGCGAGGCTCAAAACTCAAAGAAAACAAAACCACCATATCAGAATAATACATGCGCGACTCTAAGGTTGAAATAAAAAAAAATACTGGTCCAATAAACTTATCAAGTAATACAAGTATGGTTGATGGAGCTTACTAGATACAAATGAAAGAATAAAAATACACTGGTGGTTCAGATACAAGTGAACCAACCTACCGTGCAAATCACCCTGAAGAAAAGATATGCCAGCAAGCTGCCAGGGAAACCTGTACATCGAACCTGTAATAAAATTTGGCACAACGGGGGTGAGTTGCCAACTCGTGAGTAGAAGACATCTACGAAAAGAAATCGAATGCACGACGCTATCCTAGGTCATAACAATACACTACTAAGTCCCAATCATCTAGTAATAGCAGGGTAATACTACGTGTAAGTGCAGATACTCCGTGCTCGTGTCAGTGCCTCATATAGTACTATGTCATATGAATGGATATGCATGCACCATGAATGTAAAATAACCAATCCTGAAATCCAGGTGTATCTGTATAAGAAATCTTTAGCTGTTATCATAGTAAAACGGGTATAGAAACCGGAAATATCAACAATGAAATCCATGGAAATCCGTGTCAAGCATCGACACAAACATGTAAATCTCAAGTCTCGTAGTCTCAATATCTCGGGCTCCGTCAGTCCGGATCGGCCCATATCATCAAATCTCACGACAACGGTCGGTATCCTCCGGATATCCGCCGCGCCAGACATCACCGGTAGGTAGCCTTCCCCTGCCAGGATCATCGTCTACAACTCGATCTTCTTGCCCCGGGGTACCATACCGGGCCCACCATGTACCCGAGACGGTTCATCCACTCCTCGAATCGGGTCTCGAAATCCAACAGAAAACATGAAATCTCATGGTGGACGACACATACATCACGAGAAAACCGCATCTTATGTTTTAAAAAGAGAGGAGGAGAGAGAGAGAAGTTTTTTATATATTCTTGCGGTTTTCCCCAAAAATCCAGAAATCTCATAGAAACACAAATCTAAAAATCATGAGTAAGTATATGATAAGTGTCGTCATATGCCCATAATACTGCATGATAACATGAAAATATGAATGCATGAATGTCTAAGTAATAAATACCATGTCTATACTAACATCAGAGAGTAATCACAATATTATATCGGTCTAGTTGTTAACTGATTCTATCAATAAAAGATAATATGATCAAAAGTGTACGTGACATAGCGATTACCGATGATGATGTGTGTGAGCCGGCAAATAAGTGTGCGTGGAATATGCGCATCATCGGTAATGGTGCTGGTGTCCTAACAGGTAAGGTTTATACTGATTATAGCAACATATGTAAGAACATGCAACATTATGATTACAATGTGAAAGTAAAGACGGATGTGTGTTATCTACTCATTTGATATACCATTACAACTACCACTATATGACTCGAACCTAACCTAGTGTCCATCTAACCTCCTAAGGAACAAAACCTAAGAAACTAGTCAATAAGAAACAAAAGTCTACCTAAGGTCTGAATCAATATCTCTAATAGTCGGCGATCCGGCCTCAATAGCGTCACGTACGTAGTACGGCTTCCTCGAATCAAGAGTGCGGATCAATCATCATATTTATGCCTCGTACGGTAAAATCCATCGTACGGCATCCCAATATCAGGGTACGGGTCAAGTATCTCCCAGGTGTCTCATCATTAGTATAATGTCATCATCAACACATCTCATGATCAAGGTGCTAAACTGTGATCGCATACATCAATCATATATCATTGCCATCATAATAAGCATCATTAGTTTATCCTCAGAAATATCATGTCATATGTATCATATTGTGATTAAGTCATACTGATATCATATCGTCCTCAAGTCACACCTCTATGACATCGACATCAGGTCACACCTATATGATGTCGTAATCAAGTCATACATATCCCATATCGTGATCAATCACAAGTTACAGTCCGGGTACTATTTTAGAGTCCCATGTACCTCAATATCATCATCACCCATTATAATTTAAGTATACATGTTCATTATCTCATTCTCTAATGATCCGCTAACACATAATACGACTGTATAGCCAAGAATCACGGCATCAAGCTCAGTTACACTGTTTCATCATACCTCTGATATCATATCACATCAATGTATCCCATATGCGTGTTGTATATATATATATACCTATACCTCGTCCTATATATATATATATACATATGCACGTATACACCATGTCGTGTTTCAGTGTGTGTGTGTGTGTGTTTCTACCTAAAACCTACGAACCACTTCCGAGGTATTCATCTTCTGATATGTCTTCCTAAATCAGTCTAGTCCAGCCTAGGGTCATTACTAGGGTCTTACTCATTAAGAATCTAGAGTCACATCTGGTTTCCTAATGTCAATAAGTACTATTCCTATTCTACGTTGCGGGGGTGCTAAACGCCATCCACCCGACTTCCCCCCGTAGATATGCATCTACTCACCTGGTCCATGTCTGCCGAAGACGGTGTCGCCATCCTCCTCTTCATCGCCCGCAGTCCACGTGAGGGGTACCTAAACGCAAACATATAAATAGCATCGTAAACTGAATCACATACAAAAGTCAAAACGACGCAAGGAACAAGCATAGGTTAAAACCTATGTCCCGTCCACGCAAAAGAACCAAATTTCGCTCGATATCGGCGTACAAACTCCGATGGATCGAGATAAACATCAACAAATAACTCGTAGTTTTAAAACACATTACTTATATTATAAAACATGATTAAATCCATCGAAACCCTAAAATCCATCAAACCGTCCAATTTCGTAAAAAACCGAAAATGCCAATCTGCCGTTTTTCATCAAAACTTGACATTTAGATGAAACCAATGGTTATAAAACTCATTAAATAGCATAACTAGACTATACAAACCATTACTACATTTTTATTACATAAATTTGTATTAATTTGAAATTTCTAGTTTGCAACCTTTAACAATTTTCAACATTTTTCAAGCAAAATACCACAATTCCACCACAAAACATGATGTTGCATGAATTAATGTACTAAACTACAATTCATGATGATAATGATATGATGAAACCATAATTATATTTTTAATCTCATTTATTTAGGAATTTCCCAAAATCTAGTTTACAAAAATAGCCTTTTATTAGTATTTTTCCAATTATCACAAGAAACTAGTGATCAAACTAAGTTTTTCTTTCCATTAACATGCTAAGATTCTCACTAAAACTACAATCTAATGATAACAACCTTAATTGGAATTTTATTTTATCCACAAATACATTTTATAAAAACTAGTTAGCTAAATAACATTATTAAATCAATTTGAATACACAAATTATTATATAATAACCATGCAAGATTTTTCCACTTCTAAAAATGGTAGACTAGTTATTATAACCCTAATTAATTAATAAAAATCATAACTTGAATTTACAAACCCTAACTTGAATTTTAAAAGTAGTAAATAGAATTAATATATTAAATCTAATTATGCTTAAATGAACATCTAATAACAATAAATCAAAAGAAGGAAATTTATACCTCCAAAATATGAAACCCAAACATGAAATAAGCCTCCAAAATGCATGCTTTCCATCTCCAAAATCCATGCTAAATAGGTCAAAGGAAAATGGTAGAGGTTGAATGTTGATTTTTGAGATTTATTTTTGGAATTTTTGATGAATTTTGATGATTTTTAATGCAAAAATGATGGGGGAAAAATTTTGGGGCTACCCATGGAGGGGAGGCCGGCCATGGAGAGGGAGGAGGGTGGAGAGAGAGAAAAAATGTGTGGTATTGTGTAGAAAGTTCATAAATAATGCGTTTTTTCACTTAAACCCTTTATTATCTAACTTTTTCAATTTAACCCTTTTCCTAGAAATTTCTAGAACCATGGAGAGATTTTGGAAAAGATTTTGCATATTACACACTTGATTCTAATATACCATGGCTCATTTTTACAAATTAAAACCATTCAAATTTGTAATTTACACTAATTTAGTGTAAAAAAATAAAGCTTATGTTAATATTTAAAATATTTAATTTAGGAAAAATATTTAATTGAACTAAAAATTTATAAGTGGCTAAATAAACACCATTTACTAGTAATAACATAATTAAAATAGATATTTTTAAATTTATAGTGAAAAATAATTACGGTTTAGTTTTACGAAAAATACATTTTACTTTACCGAAAATCCTAAAATTCACTTAAACAAATTTTATTTATTTAATTATTTTTAAAATGTTACAGTCTTCCCCCCTTTAAGAAATTCGGTCCCCGAATTTAAATTAAAACTCCCCCTCCAAATATTAAAACATTTAGCAAACACTCAAATCACCGGGACTCCGAAATCATCAATACATAACAAAAATCAACTCCGTCAAGCATAACGCAATCATCGGAGTTCTGGCGAGAATAAAATATTAAAACCCAATATGAAAACCATCTTAATATACATCAATCTATAACTTATATATAGTGTGCATCATAGTAAAACCATCCAAATATCTGGATAAGGAAATATGCAAAAACCCCATTTGAAAATCGCCGTGTGATGCACATGTCACGGCATAAGTAGCGGACGTTTATAAAAAAAAATAGCTATATATATATATATATATATCTTTTATTTAACATACACATCCCGTCTGGTTACTAAATCAAATAGTAATGATTATGAAAACATACTGTTCAAACTGAAATCAATCCCAATCACACCAATAAAATATCATGTGCGTCCGGTGCGCACTGAAATCGAAACCAAATACAGATACCATGAATACACACAAAAACAAAAAAAAGTGCAACAGGTGTGCACCAAAACATCTGTCAAGTGCAACGGGCGTGCACGACTCATTATCAGGTGTATCTAATCTGTACAAAACCCCGATTTAGTGAATCTGGTGTGCACAAAATCGTATTAAATGCGCCAAGTATGCGCAAGAATCCTAATCAGGTGCACATGGTGCACGGAAATATACATCAATTATCAAAATCGAAATCACAGTACAAATGCATGAAAACTAGGTCGAAACATATATCAAAATCATGTGTAACCCATATGCACGAAATCAAATCAAAAATGTCAAAATATATAAAACCAAATCAAGTGTACTGGGTGTATATTAAACAATATCAATACAACAGATATATAAAACACAAATAGAATATAATGAAGGTACACATAAGAAATACCAATCGTAGAACAAAATCCTCAAAATACCAAAATCCAATAACAGAAATATGAAATTCAAATCACCAAATCACAATCGTAAACACTATCGTCAATGTGCGCCTCTTTCCTCGGATGTCGGCTGCTTCAAACTTGTCCTTTCATAGGTGTGCTGACTGCGCTACCAACGGCAATACTCATATTTAGAGTCTCCCACGTAGTCGATCCCTTCACCTGATATCCGGACTATATTAAACTTTTCGATCGACCCATCAAAATCCCATAATTCCCCGAGAGTTCAACACTCAAGTACAGTTTAAAAATATCCGGTATATACCCCAGCATCGATGATCCAGCTGTAGAAGGGCAAACCCAAGCCTCACTAATGGCACTGCGGAACTGCCGTAAACCCTAAGGTTCAAGGGCGTTCTCGTGGTCATTATGTCGAGTTAGGGTTTCATTCTTCTAGAGGGTCCATCGAAATACCTGCATGTTCTTCCGAATACTTTAAACTTGGGAAAATGATTTTCTGATAATCGTTCGAACCCTTTAACTTCATCTGGACGGCATGTGAATACCCTTCGTCCGCACGCTAAGCAATGCTTCAATCCTCAAGAATAGCCAATACTCTAATGGTTATCGCATTCGAGCCGCAGCTCCCTCTGCCAGTGTGCCCGTGGTAACAGAAACTACCATCCGATATCAACGAAGATAGATCAAAGGAACGAATGAAATACGGTGCAAACAATGTACATCCTAGGGCTCCTTAAGCAAAGTAGCGTATCGTAAGTATGCCGCGTACCATACCCACGGTACGTTACTCTACCTAAATCGCCTACTCCATCAACCAAGGGTCACCTAGAATTATACAAGGTTAAACCTAGCGCTCTGATACCAACTTTGTCACGATCCGAAAGTACGGAATGTGACCGGCACTTGGATTACGAAACGTCTAAAGGCACAACATAACCTAAGTAAGCCGAAGCCCAGAAATCTAAACCATGAAAAAGAAGAAGAAGCAGTAAAAGAAAACATGAAGGAACAAGTTTAAAACATCAGCAAATTTCTCAAAAATTTCGGCAGAGTCTCCTCTGTAAAAACTGGCCCCAAACGGGTACAACAAGTATAATATACATAAACAATAAAAAGCATCCCCAACGGGAGCTAGCATCAACGCCAACAGGCGGAAACAACCACAACAAGCACAATAATATACAACGCCAAAGGGCGAGGCTCAAAACTCAAAGAAAACAAAACCACCATATCAGAATAATACATGCGCGACTCTAAGGTTGAAATAAAAAAAAATACTGGTCCAATAAACTTATCAAGTAATACAAGTATGGTTGATGGAGCTTACTAGATACAAATGAAAGAATAAAAATACACTGGTGGTTCAGATACAAGTGAACCAACCTACCGTGCAAATCACCCTGAAGAAAAGATGTGCCAGCAAGCTGCCAGGGAAACCTGTACATCGAACCTGTAATAAAATTTGGCACAACGGGGGTGAGTTGCCAACTCGTGAGTAGAAGACATCTACGAAAAGAAATCGAATGCACGACGCTATCCTAGGTCATAACAATACACTACTAAGTCCCAATCATCTAGTAATAGCAGGGTAATACTACGTGTAAGTGCAGATACTCCGTGCTCGTGTCAGTGCCTCATATAGTACTATGTCATATGAATGGATATGCATGCACCATGAATGTAAAATAACCAATCCTGAAATCCAGGTGTATCTGTATAAGAAATCTTTAGCTGCTATCATAGTAAAACGGGTATAGAAACCGGAAATATCAACAATGAAATCCATGGAAATCCGTGTCAAGCATCGACACAAACATGTAAATCTCAAGTCTCGTAGTCTCAATATCTCGGGCTCCGTCAGTCCGGATCGGCCCATATCATCAAATCTCACGACAACGGTCGGTATCCTCCGGATATCCGCCGCGCCAGACATCACCGGTAGGTAGCCTTCCCCTGCCAGGCTCATCGTCTACAACTCGATCTTCTTGCCCCGGGGTACCATACCGGGCCCACTAAGTACCCGAGACGGTTCATCCACTCCTCGAATCGGGTCTTGAAATCCAACAGAAAACATGAAATCTCATGGTGGACGACACATACATCATGAGAAAACCGCATCTTATGTTTTAAAAAGAGAGGAGGAGAGAGAGAGAAGTTTTTTATATATTCTTGCGGTTTTCCCCAAAAATCCAGAAATCTCATAGAAACACAAATCTCAAAATCATGAGTAAGTATATGATAAGTGTCGTCATATGCCCATAATACTGCATGATAACATGAAAATATGAATGCATGAATGTCTAAGTAATAAATACCATGTCTATACTAACATCAGAGAGTAATCACAATATTATATCGGTCTAGTTGTTAACTGATTCTATCAATAAAAGATAATATGATCAAAAGTGTACGTGACATAGCGATTACCGATGATGATATGTGTGAGCCGGCAAATAAGTGTGCGTGGAATATGCGCATCATCGGTAATGGTGCTGGTGTCCTAACAGGTAAGGTTTATACTGATTATAGCAACATATGTAAGAACATGCAACATTATGATTACAATGTGAAAGTAAAGACGGATGTGTATTATCTACTCATTTGATATACCATTACCACTACCACTATATGACTCGAACCTAACCTAGTGTCCATCTAACCTCCTAAGGAACAAAACCTAAGAAACTAGTCAATAAGAAACAAAAGTCTACCTAAGGTCTGAATCAATATCTCTAATAGTCGGCGATCCGGCCTCAATAGCGTCACGTACGTAGTACGGCTTCCTCGAATCAAGAGTGCGGATCAATCATCATATTTATGCCTCGTACGGTAAAATCCATCGTACGGCATCCCAATATCAGGGTACGGGTCAAGTATCTCCTAGGTGTCTCATCATTAGTATAATGTCATCATCAACACATCTCATGATCAATGTGCTAAACTGTGATCGCATACATCAATCATATATCATTGCCATCATAATAAGCATCATTAGTTTATCCTCAGAAATATCATGTCATATGTATCATATTGTGATTAAGTCATACTGATATCATATCGTCCTCAAGTCACACCTCTATGACATCGACATCAGGTCACACCTATATGATGTCGTAATCAAGTCATACATATCCCATATCGTGATCAATCACAAGTTACTGTCCGGGTACTATTTTAGAGTCCCATGTACCTCA
The DNA here is from genome assembly GCA_030015575.1 of Agapanthus africanus. Taxonomy (NCBI): domain Eukaryota; kingdom Viridiplantae; phylum Streptophyta; class Magnoliopsida; order Asparagales; family Amaryllidaceae; genus Agapanthus; species Agapanthus africanus. The sequence goes on from CM057340.1 coordinate 395,520,381, forward strand.
ATATCATCACCACCCATTATAATTTAAGTATACATGTTCATTATCTCATTCTCTAATGATCCGCTAACACTTAATACGACTGTATAGCCAAGAATCACGGCATCAAGCTCAGTTACACTGTTTCATCATACCTCTGATATCATATCACATCAATGTATCCCATATGCGTGTTGTATATATATATATACCTATACCTCGTCCTATATATATATATATACACATGCACGTATACACCATGTCGTGTTTCAGTGTGTGCGTGTGTGTGTTTCTACCTGAAACCTACGAACCTCTTCCAAGGTATTCATCTTCTGATATGTCTTCCTAAATCAGTCTAGTCCAGCCTAGGGTCATTACTAGGGTCTTACTCATTAAGAATCTAGAGTCACATCTGGTTTCCTAATGTCAATAAGTACTATTCCTATTCTACGTTGCGGGGGTGCTAAACGCCATCCACCCGACTTCCCCCCGTAGATATGCATCTACTCACCTGGTCCATGTCTGCCGAAGTCGGTGTCGCCATCCTCCTCTTCATCGCCCGCAGTCCACGTGAGGGGTACCTAAACGGAAACATATAAATAGCATCGTAAACGGAATCACATACAAAAGTCAAAACGACGCAAGGAACAAGCATAGGTTTTAACCAAATTTCGCTCGATATCGGCGTACAAACTCCGATGGATCGAGATAAATATCAACAAATAACTCTTAGTTTTAAAACACATTACTTATATTATAAAACATGATTAAATCCATCGAAACCCTAAAATCCATCAAACCGTCCAATTTCGTAAAAAACCGAAAATGCCAATCTGCCGTTTTTCATCAAAACTTGACATTTAGATGAAACCAATGGTTATAAAACTCATTAAATAGCATAACTAGACTATACAAACCATTACTACATTTTTATTACACAAATTTGTATTAATTTGAAATTTCTAGTTTGCAACCTTTAACAATTTTCAACATTTTTCAAGCAAAATATCACAATTCCACCACAAAACATGATGTTGCATGAATTAATGTACTAAACTACAATTCATGATGATAATGATATGATGAAACCATAATTATATTTTTAATCTCATTTATTTAGGAATTTCCCAAAATCTAGTTTACAAAAATAGCCTTTTATTAGTATTTTTCCAATTATCACAAGAAACTAGTGATCAAACTAAGTTTTTCTTTCCATTAACACGCTAAGATTCTCACTAAAACTACAATATAATGATAACAACCTTAATTGGAATTTTATTTTATCCACAAATACATTTTATAAAAACTAGTTAGCTAAATAACATTATTAAATCAATTTGAATACACAAATTATTATATAATAACCATGCAAGATTTTTCCACTTCTAAAAATGGTAGACTAGTTATTATAACCCTAATTAATTAATAAAAATCATAACTTGAATTTACAAACCCTAACTTGAATTTTAAAAGTAGTAAATAGAATTAATATATTAAATCTAATTATGCTTAAATGAACATCTAATAACAATAAATCAAAAGAAGGAAATTTATACCTCCAAAATATGAAACCCAAACATGAAATAAGCCTCCAAAATGCATGCTTTCCATCTCCAAAATCCTTGCTAAATAGGTCAAAGGAAAATGGTAGAGGTTGAATGTTGATTTTTGAGATTTATTTTTGGAATTTTTGATGAATTTTGATAATTTTTAATGCAAAAATGATGGGGGGAAAATTTTGGGGCTACCTATGGAGGGGAGGCCGGCCATGGAGAGGGAGGAGGGTGGAGAGAGAGAAAAAATGTGTGGTATTGTGTAGAAAGTTCATAAATAATGCATTTTTTTCACTTAAACCCTTTATTATCTAACTTTTTCAATTTAACCCTTTTCCTAGAAATTTCTAGAACCATGGAGAGATTTTGGAAAAGATTTTGCATATTACACACTTGATTCTAATATACCATGGCTCATTTTTACAAATTAAAACCATTCAAATTTGTAATTTACACTAATTTAGTGTAAAAAAATAAAGCTTATGTTAATATTTAAAATATTTAATTTAGGAAAAATATTTAATTGAACTAAAAATTTATAAGTGGCTAAATAAACACCATTTACTAGTAATAACATAATTAAAATAGATATTTTTAAATTTATAGTGAAAAATAATTACGGTTTAGTTTTACGAAAAATACATTTTATTTTACCGAAAATCCTAAAATTCACTTAAACAAATTTTATTTATTTAATTATTTTTAAAATGTTACAACAGTCTTACTCAAGAGGATAGTATGCTATCTGGTTTATCTTTATCATCGTGTACTGCTTTAGGTGACCTGACATGTCGCTATTACACGTTGATAGAGCCCCTACGATTCTTGCTTGACTGCCAGCAGTATGAGGGCGATCATTTACATGGGAGCTGGTGGTCTATAAGCACATCCTTAAAAAGTCCTTAGTCGTGGGAGTTTCGAGACAGGGCATCGATACTCCTTAGTAGACTAGTGTATACAGTCGAGACCCCGACGAGAGGCGGTGGCCGGTCTCACAAGCCACTGGTGTCAGTTGGTTCACCTAAGATGTATACAGGTGCTCATTGGGTTATGAGTACACCGGACAGGAATCGCCGGGAACCTGCTAGTTGGGATTATACCAGACGTCAGATAGCAGTTCCCTGGTGACATGTGTACAGGTTAGTTCATCGACCTGAGATCGTCATTTGTCTCGTGTGAGTTTCGACTGTACTTTGATTACTACCCAACCACGGCTCAAAGGAGTCGTGCAAACAGGTTTTAGTTGGGTATAGTCCCGAGCCACATGGAGGCAGTGAGCGGATCTGCAGGGGTTCGTCTCTCCCGGTATTAGGGGTGAGGTCGTGCTGTGTCTAGGAGAGCCATTACACAAAGCCCTCGGCCGAGGCAGGAGATTTACTGTTAGGTATTCCAGTAGTATCTCAGGGTGTTCTGGGCTTCACTCTGACACGATTTGTACCGCATTTGGGGGTCTGAGTTTTACCAACCCCCTAGGCCCGCCATGCGATACTCATAGACGAACGGACCGGACTGTACGGATATTGTCACTGACAGGCTCAGTAGGGGGTCAGGATGAGTTCGCTCATCGACGTCCCTTTTGGTCAATAGCTGGTAGCCCGTCACGTATGGCTAATACCTCTGACGTACTAGTGGTTAAATCCACAGCCATAATATTGACGAGTCTTTAGAGTCCCCCACACACACAGTTACTCAAGTTTCGGGTGAAACGCTGTAGAGGCCGTATGGAGATATGGCAGGGTTCGATCAGATATGTGTGGTATTGCACGGATCGTGATCAACGGTTTTTACTAGCCGGCTTTGGCTTAAGCCGGATCCTAGTATTAGACAGTGTAGATTTTGTCTGTTTGCATTTGTATTCAGTGGGAATACAAATGCGGGCATGTATATGAAGTAGTGGGGTTATCCTGTAATTTATTACGGGATCAGTTTTCTGAAGTTGCCAGTTTGCATTCCGTTCCGGCCGGTTTTCCTTTGTTCCTTCACGGCCGGAGTTTCTGATGGAGGGGGTTATTTGCAGTTTGCAAATAACTTATTTGTGGAGGGGTTTCTTGCATTTGTTCCTTCTTATCATCATGAGATTCTTTTTCTATCTCATCCATTGCTTTCTTTATGATGGTTGGTGAAAGGATGTAAGCTTGATATTAGAGTGACCATTTTCTCATATATTTATTCCCTTTCTTCTCTTGATAATAATCCATTCTTTTTCCCCACCCCATCACAAAAAGGGCCGGCCACTATTGGAGAGAGAGAGAGAGAAGTTCATTCTTGTGGTGTGGCATTTTTCTCCATCTCATTTTCTTGCTAGGAAAAATGAAAGCACCATTTTTCTTATCTTCATTCCTCCACATCCATGGCAACTTCACAAGCCTAAGAGACAAAGTTTCTACACTAGTCTACAGCATCCCTTGGACGCGTCGGCTTGCCAACTTCGCTCCCGAGTTGCCTCGGTTCAGAGGTGGGAGCCCGTAAAAGAATCCGGCTACGTGGTGCCCTTTCCGACGAGGAGGTGACGGACGGAGATTCCGCGGGAGATCGGAGTGGAGACGAAGACCGAAGGACACGGATCGCTCGGTATAACTTTCTACCCATCTCTTGTTAGTTGGCATTGGGTTAATGGTTTCGATCTGGGTTTTATTGTCCGCGGTAGCGCCGGTTTAAAGTTAAAAGAAAAATTTTGATTCCGCATTTTGGCCTCGAGTAGACGGCCGGGGCGCTGCCGTGGCGCAACATGGTATCAGAGACACGCCATTAACCTAGTCTAGCTTGCTCTAGTATGTTTAGAACTCGATCGAACAAATTTTCCGAAAACCTGATTTCATGTGCATCAGGTTTCTGTCGATTTATTTTTGGATTCAAAAATTTTTCAGTACATTGCAGAGACATGTGCAGGGAATTCTAAGCATTCTGTGAAAATTTGGTCGCATGATGTCACTATTCCACCGCGGAACCGCGGCCAAACCCACGTATTTGCCGCGGTTCCGCGGCCATTTTAACTATTCATTGGACCAAATTTTTTCAGTGAGCTTCTTGGTTGAAAATGGGGTTTTTGGAATATTCTTTTTGGGCCCAGAATTTCTTTATGTGCTATAGTAGTGCTTGAGGCCCACCTGGGTAAATTTGATCGATCGAAAATTTTAAACATGTTAGTTCACAGTATTTACATTATATCTGCGACCGTGAATGTCATTTGATCGGTAAATCCTGTCTAACTGCTATAGCCCTTTTAGATGGATTTACGAACGTGACATTCACGTTGATGTTCTGTGTTGTGCTGTGATGTTGCGGATCAGTCGTGGGGATAGCCTGGATGCAGTGTTAGTACAGTTTTGTTTTATATATACATTTGATATTGCGGGGTGAGCGTCCGACATGTGGACTGCCGTCACTGCCTGTTTGTATTATTCTTTTGGGGCATGACCGGGTCGAGGTCGATGTACCTGTTGTATGTATATTTTACTTTCTGTACTAGGTTTACCCTGCGGAGGGGTGCACGGGTAGCCGGGTTCTAGAGGGCAACGGACCCGCATCTCATGGCATTGAGACGGAGGGGGCTTCACTCTAGAATTGGCGGGCTATTCGCCGCACTCGCAGGGGGTGTAGGATTGACCCAGGAGGGATGCCCAAGTTACCGGATTCCGTGAAGTGCTGGGTGGTCCATTCACGTTGTTGAAGGGGGCTGCCTCGCTTCAGGTTTTGGCGGGTAACTTGCCGCACCCGTAAGGGTCTAGGGTTTTCATTGCACAGGCTATCCACACGACCAGGGGAACGTCGGGTTTCAGTAGCGGCTCTATGAAACCCAGGGATTCCAGATATCTGTATTGTTCTGTGATGCTGATTACATTTCTGTGTTGTTGCATTTTATCACGCCTTGAGCGAAAATTATATATTATATATATACTAGTAGATGTTGTATATGTTTTGCATCCGCGCTAGTCCAGTCCCCGCTCTGTCGTTAGTTAAGTAACCTAACGGGTGATGACGGGACCCAGTGGCGAATGCGGATGGCATATACGTACGTCATTATTTTCGTTCTTTTGTGGTGTGATCAATTGATGGGACCGCATTGATTCGGATCAATGCAAGCTAAACAAACCTATTCTGATGTTGTTTGAACACTTTTCAAAAAGCTATTATTGCAAAGGCGTTCTCTTTTGTTTTGCACAGTAGTATTCAGTTGGAATATCCTGCTCCTCAGTCGACGAGGCAAGGGCCGAGATCCCTTCACCGGGAGTGATCCCTTGGACAGAAGTTTGCGTCAGGGCAATAACTTCACTATAACCGATTACTTTTGCTTTGCATCGTGGTATTCAGTTGGAATATCCTGCACCTCATTCTACGGGGAAAGAGCCGAGATCCCTTCACCGGGAGTGACCTCTTTAGCAAAGGTTTTTGTCACTATATTTTTATAAAAGGTTATCCGGTTCCTTCAGCGATATCAAGTTCATTACGTTAAAGGTTTTTCGCCAAAAACCAGCCGTAGCCCTCCGTCATTTCGGATTGGTATTGCTTAGTATTCGTGCTACGTATGTCGTGCTCAGCCGAGGCGTAGTGTGCGGTAGCTCTGTAATACTTTTCTGTCTTATGGATATGTGATTGGTTAGGACAGTCGTACGGTCATTTTGACTGTGTCAAGGGCTCGTACGGGTGGGTTTAATGCAATCCAGGATAATGACGGGTTGAACTTGACTAGGACTCTTTGATTTGTTGACTGTGTCAAGGTCACTTGAGTCCTAGGGGTAAAAATCACATCGGGAGTTTCTAAAGAAATTGAAACTTGCCAGGCATGCGCATACCTTCTGGAGTGTGGTGACGTGAGTGGATTCCGACACGTTATCATGCGATGATAGTTGGATCCCGATTCCCACAGATGAGTTGGTTTACTCCTCGGATGATCCCGACTAATTCTTCTTTCAGGTTTGGAGAAGAATTTGAGATTACAGTAGGAGGTTTCCTGATTAGATAAAGTGATAACCATTCTGATCTAGGTTAGAGTGCACGCTGAGTGTTTCTTTTCTCTCTCTCTCTTTGGCAGCGACCATTGACCCGACCCTAGACTATGACTCAGTGACCAAGTTAACCGAACCTTCTTATAAGACTGGCTTTTGGATTGTCGGTGTTGCAAACCTCATTGCCACTCCTACTTTTACCCTTTTCTCCAGGACACCCCGTATTACTACGAACGTCCACTTCCATTGGACAAAACCATCGTATGGATATATACGAACTCGAAGGAATTTATTCGAGGATGGTTTCCGGTTCTGGAGAAAACGAATAGGACTATTCAGTTGTCTTTTCCTTTCACCTTCTCTCATTGCGAGTACTCCTTGGTTTAGGAGACAGTACACCTATTACGCAAATTGAATAGTCTTCTACCAAACCTTAGGCTGGTGCCGAACGGTAGGGAATGAAGAAAACCAATTAGCTTAAACGGTGTACAGAAGTTATTAAGTTAAGACAAAGAAAGGGATTAGTAAGAGGGCAAAGTAAATTGCGACTGCTATTCACGACCAAACCAAGTATTTCTTCGCCAATCCTAAATCACCTTTGTATTTCTCCAGGACACTCCGTATCACTACGAAGATCCCAAGTTTATTGGATAATCCATCGTATGGTTATATACGAACTCGAAAAGAGCTTGTTCCAGTTCGGGGATGGATCCTGGTTCAGGAGAAATAGGAATAAGGTTTATTCGGTTGTCTTTTATCTTCACCTTCTCTCGCATTGCGAGTGCTCCTAGGATTAGGACAGTACACCCATTATGCTTATTGGATAGTCTTCTTCCAAACCATAGGCTGGTGCCGAACGGTAGGGAAGGAAGAAAACCATTTGGCCTAAAGGGGTGTACAGAAGGTAATGACTAAAGACATATAAAGGGATTTGGAGAGGTGGCAAAGAATTATACGGTTATAGTTGTGAATCTGGATAATGGAAGTGGCGTTACTAGGAATACCGGTATACCCCATCGAAATATTTCAATGTTTCAGTTTCACTGTGTACTGTTAAAAGAAAACTGATTTCCCAATTAGCCCTTGCACCAGGGTATGTATTTACCAGGTATGATTCTCACATCTGTATGGTTTTACAGATGATGAGTAGGAGTAAGTTATTGGGAATTAGGTGATTATCCTCATTATATCGGAATTCGTTGTAATTGGTGATATTTGAGGAAGTCACCTGGGTTGTTTGCCGGATGGCAAATATTTTGTTTTGAAAATCCGTTGTTGTGCACCAATTTCAAATTGATATATCTGTATGTCTATTTTTATAGAGTGAGATATACATTTTTGAAATTATGTCTATGACATTTACCTATACCGGTGGATGGTTAGGTAAGGAGCATTGAACAGCGGTGTAATTCTTCTTAACCATAAGTACAGTTTTCAACCTACGACACACAGTGAATGAGTTATTAGACTCAAGGGACTTATACAGAGTATTGTATGTTGTCCAGTGTCCATTAGGACAGAGGGGTTGGTACTCGTACTATATTCTGTTTACTTATGACTTCTCTGGTTCTTAGATTAGTGTTTCGTAGAAACACAGGGTCTAAGTTTTGAGAAGTTATAGGTATAAGAGTAAAGTAGAGAACCAGGTGTTGCAAGTATCGGGATTCTTCAAGGTGATCGAAGATGTAGATACTTGTGTATGGTATTCAGTTGATAGTAATGATTAAGAGAATTTGCTTCTCTTTCAGGTTACTCATAATTGGAAGTACTCCTAAGTTGAGTAATGCTGATCGGTCTCTTTCCATTTAGTTAACATGCACTGGAGACAGCTGCGTGATTTGAATCTGGTTCGATTAAATCAGTGCCTCTGCTTCTATATTGGATATAGAACAGTTCATATTTTGACATTGTTAAGGTACGGGGAGTTGTCCGGCTTATGCTTAAAACCAGAATCTGGATAACTCAAGGCACGTTTCTGTAATGGCTGTTTGTGGGTTGACCCGGGCTATGACGAGGGTTGACTTTCTACCATCTGGAAGATCAATAGTGATATTATTCTTGACTCGCCACAGTTTTAGTAAAAATGGATCTTTTTCAGAAAATAGTAGTGGGAGTATGGTAGAACTGGAAGTGATTCCAGAACCGCAAACGATTACTGAAAATTTGATAAGAACCTAAAGATTCAATCTGTATTGAAATTCCATTGGCCACTCCGCAGATATGGTGGGTAACCTCAGGCACTCGAGAGGTACTTCGGTAGCCTCAAGGACGGTGACAGGGAGGTTCTTGTTTGCCCAGACTTGCCATTGCTGTTGTTCCAGACTGTGAGACCCGGCAGAAGGATGAGTATAGCGTCGTTCTAAACTTGCTTTAGAAGTGTACGTCTATATGACTCTGCCAGAGGGTTGTCGTAGTCAGTAGGAGCAGCGGAAGCATTGGTGGACAGGTGGCTTGTGTCTATTTATAGACTAAAGCAGATATAGAGGAGATAGATCATCTATTTCTGATGCGACAGTCATAGGTTTGACTTCATCAGAATAGGGGATGGATCTGTTATGAAGATAGTAGGGTGTGATGTCCTGGTATTTGGATGACATACACAGAGTAGGAAGTGAAATTCCTATACTACGATCGGTTATTCTTTGGTCGTCACACAGTGATTTCTCCACATAGCACTTGGATATTATATCAGACATTCTGGTTAATAGATCTATGGTTTTTGATCTAGATTTGGGTGGTTTCTCAATCTGGGTACTTAGACAGCATTCTATGAGTATTTAGAATGGACGACTCCTGGCACGGTAGTGTACCTGTAGGTAATGGAGTCGCCCTCTCTAAAGGTGTCTTACAGACTAAAGTAGAGAGGGATGTGTATGATTGGCAGATCACTTGCTTAGGAAATTGAGTCAATCATGAGATGTCAAGTACCACACCAGATGTTGTTCTTGCAGTAGATGCAATAAGTTGATATTGATCCAATCCTGGAGAAACAATCGGAAGCAGCTTTAGGACATAAGTGGATGTTCTAGGGATATGATAACGACAGCCTCCTTTAGGAGACGGTTATGATTCCAGGCTTCCAAAGTGACCTGGATGGCAGAGTGGCTGTCAGAGTTATAGTTTTCCCTCTGACGGGGGCAGTATTTTGGACAGGTGGTCTAAGTTGATACTGAGGGAGGCATGGCGCAGGATACTGATTAAGTTCAGTTGACGATACAGTCTAAGAAGTTTGGATTTGGAGTTCACTTATGAGCTAGGTCCCATCAGATATCCAGACATATTCTAAGACAGGTATTGCTCATTTCGGGAGATGGCTTTCTCCGCGAACTTGAGATATAGAGAGACATAGAAAGAAACATCAGAGCGGATCCACTCACTGAGGCTATTCCTCGAATGCAATAGTTTCGCAAACGAGCTTTGTAAGACTGACTAGTAGAGGAGTTGGGTGTTCGGTATCACACGGGCTGTGAGTATGCGACATCGCAATAATTAGCCTTGAGTACAAGTGGGAGATTGTTGGATATAGTGCCATCAGAGTCAATTATTGGATCACAGGCACGTGATTGCAATGATTGAGGGAGGACCTATACCGGTAGGACAGTCTTACTCAAGAGGATAGTATGCTATCTGGTTTATCTTTATCATCGTGTACTGCTTTAGGTGACCTGACATATCGCTATTACACGTTGATAGAGCCCCTAGGATTCTTGCTTGACTGCCAGCAGTATGTGGGCGATCATATACGTGGGAGCTGGTGGTCTATAAGCACATCCTTAAAAGGTCCCTAGTCGTGGGAGTTTCGAGACAGGGCATCGATACTCCTTAGTAGACTAGTGTATACAGTCGAGACCCCGACGAGGGACGGTGGACGGTCTCATAAGCCACTGGTGTCAGTTGGTTCACCTAAGATGTATACAGGTGCTCATTGGATTATGAGTACACCGGACAGGACTCGCCGGGAACCTGCTAGTTGGGATTATACCAGACGTCAGATAGCAGTTCCCTGGTGACATGTGTACAGGTTAGTTCATCGACCTGAGATCGTCATTTGTCTCGTGTGAGTTCCCACTGTACTTTGATTACTACCCTACCACGGCTCAAAGGAGTCGTGCAAACAGGTTTTAGTTGGGTACAGTCCCGAGCCACATGGAGGCAGTGAGCGGATCTGCAGGGGTTCGTCTCTCCCGGTATTGGGGGTGAGGTCGCGCTGTGTCTAGGAGAGCCATTACACAAAGCCCTCGGCCGAGGCAGGAGATTTACTGGTAGGTATTCCAGTAGTATCTCACGGTGTTCTGGGCTTCATTCCGACACGACTTGTACCGCTTTTGGGGGTCTGACTTTTACCAACCCCCTAGGCCCGCCATGCGATACTCATAGACGAACGGACCGGACTGTACGGATATTGTCACTGACAGGCTCAGTAGGGGGTCAGGATGAGTTCGCTCATCGACGTCCCTTTTGGTCAATAGCTGGTAGCCCGTCACGTATGGCTAATACCTCTGACGTGCTAGTGGTTAAATCCACAGCCATAGTATTGACGAGTCTTTAGAGTCCCCCATACACACAGTTACTCAAGTTTCGGGCGAAACGCTGTAGAGGCCGTATGGAGATATGGCAGGGTTCAATCATATACGTGCGGTATTGCACGGATCGTGATCGGACGGTTTTTACTAGCCGGCTTTAGCTTAAGCCGGATTCTAGTATTAGACATTGTAGATTTTGTCTCTTTGCATTTGTATTCAGTGGGAATACAAATGCGGGCATGTATATGAAGTAGAGGGGTTTTCCTGTAATTTATTACGGGACCAGTTTTCTGAAGTTGCCAGTTTGCATTCCGTTCCGGCCGGTTTTCCTTTCTTCCTTCACGGCCGGAGTTTCTGATGGAGGGGTTATTTGCAGTTTGCAAATAACTTATTTGTGGAGGGGTTTCTTGCATTTGTTCCTTCTTATCATCATGAGATTCTTTTTCTATCTCATCCATTGCTTTCTTTATGATGGTTAGTGAAAGGATGTGAGCTTGAAATTGGTGTGACCATTTTCTCATATATTTATTCCCTTTCTTCTCTTGATAATAATCCATTCTTTTTCCCCACCCCATCACAAAAAGGGCCGGCCACTATTGGAGAGAGAGAGAGAGAAGTTCATTCTTGTGGTGTGGCATTTTTCTCCATCTCATTTTCTTGCTAGGAAAAATGAAAGCACCATTTTTCTTATCTTCATTCCTCCACATCCATGGCAACTTCACAAGCCCAAGAGACAAAGTTTCTACACTAGTCTACAGCATCCCTTGGACGCGTCAGCTTGCCAACTTCGCGCCCGAGTTGCCTCGGTCCAGAGGTGGGAGCCCGTAAAAGAATCCGGCTACGTGGTGCCCTTTCCAACGAGGAGGTGACGGACGCAGATTCCGCGGGAGATCGGAGTGGAGACGAAGACCGAAGGACACGGATCGCTTGATATAACTCTCAACCCATCTCTTGTTAGCTAGCATTGGGTTAATGGTTTCGATCCGGGTTTTATTGTCCGTGGTAGCGCCGGTTTAAAGTGAAGAGAAAATTTTGATTCCGTATTTTGGCCTCGAGTAGACGGCCGGGGCGCTGCCGTGGCGCAACATTATATATATATATATATATGCTGATATATAAATATTACTGCTTTTGTTTCTTCTGTGATGCTTAGGAAGCATAAGCTGATGGGTTTTATTAATAAGATTAATAAAAGAAAAGAAACCTAAATGATGTTGTAGAATCAAAACTTTATAAAAAGGGTAGCTACAGTTTTGCTTTGCATAGCGGTATATATGATATACCCTACACTTTATTCGATGAGGAAAGAGCCGAGATCCCTTCACCGGGAGTGACCTCTTTAGCTATACTGGCAGATGCTACAAACTCGCGGTTTAGTTTTTGACAGCTTGTATAGTTTTTTCTTTGCATAGCGGTATATATGATATACTCTGCACCTTATTCTATGGGGAAAGAGCCGAGACCCCTTCACCGGAAGTGACCTCTTTAGCGAAACTAGAAAAGCCTCAAAATCACTCCTTTTCAAAATCACTTGTTTCTACAACGATATCAAGTTCATTACGCAATAGGTTTTCTGAAAAACCTGTCGTAGCCCTCCGTCATTTCAGATAAATCCTACTTAGTATTCGTGCTGCGTTTGTTGACCTTGTCAAGGCACAGTGTACGGTAGCTAATTAGTGTTTATCTGCTAAAACATGAGATGTGATTGGATTAGGGTATTCGTACGGCCTTGTTGACCTTGTCAAGGGTCATACGGGTGGGTTTAATTCAATCGGGAAATGATGGGTTGAACTTGACTTGCGATTTATGGTTTGTTGACCTTGTCAAGGTCATAGATCGCTAGAGGCAAAATATTATCGGGAATTTCAAGTGTTGAAATTTGCAATGAGATTGCATACCTCCTATGAGATAGTTGGATCCCGATACCCACTGCGAGTAAGACTGACTCCTGGGAGAATTTTTACACTGGACAATTAGTCAATCAAGTAGGTGTCTAGAAAGGTGTTAACGGGGTTAAACCTCTGGGAAAACGAGGTTTATTTTAATTAGGTCCATGCGAAAGCACGGGGAACCTCCCTCAAGTACCGACACTGATCTGGCTGAAAGATTGACGAAGTTGTAGGGTGTAATTAATCCTGGCTAATCTTACCTTCTAGGATTTGAAGGATGATTTGATAAAAACAGTGGGAGACATCCTGATTAGATACGATAATAACCAATCTAATCTTGCAAGAGCATACGCTAAAGTGTTTTCTTCTCTCTCTCTCCAGGTAGCGACTATGTCAGGCCATAATCAAGATAATAATATGGATGTATTGACTGAACCCACTTATTATACTGGGCATGGGATCGTTGGTCCCGTTCTTTCTTATAAGAGTTATAAGACTGAACAGGAAACTTGAGAATATCTAGATTCTCACGCCGCCCAAACAAAGAACATGCATGCTAATGCATCTTCTTCGGGTGTTTTAGTTATTGAGAACTGTTTCTCAGTTCACCTTACGTCCTGGGTATTAGATACCGGATCGGGATCCCACATATGTAAATTGTTACATGGACTACGTGAAGGTAGAGAACTGAGAAAAAGGTGATCATTCCGTTCAAGTAGAGAATGGTGCAAGTATTGCAGCCAAAGCTGTTGGCGAATATCACCTTGTATTACCAAGACGTAATACACTGATTCTGAATGAGTGCTATTATATACCGAACATGATGTGCAACATTATATCAGTTTCTTTATTAAGTAAAGAAGGATATATTTTTGTAGTAAAGGATAATGTTATGAACATATTCCTAGATCAAAAGTTGATTGGATCAGGCTCGTTACATAATGGCATATTCATTCTCAATCAAAATACAGTCCTTAATATACAAAACACACACAAGAGGAAAAGTTCAGAAATGAACGAATCCTTCTTGTGGCATTGTAGACTTGGTCATATCAATGCGACACGGCTAACTAAGTTACATAAGGATGGATATTTGAATTCTTTCGAATTATCATCTTATGATACTTGCCATTCATGTCTCAAAGGAAAAATGACCAAAACTCCGTTTAGTGGACACGAAGAAAGAGTTACGGAACTCTTAGGATTGGTACATAATGATGTATGCGGTCCTATGTCTACACACGCCAAGAACGGTTCTTCCTACTTCATTACATTCACTGACGATCTCTCAAGATTCGGACATGTGTTCCTGATGAAACACAAGTCTGAAGCTTTTGAGAAATTCAGAGAATATAAGCACGAAGTAGAGAACCAAATGGGCAAAAGTATTAAGATCCTTCGATCTGATCGAAGAGGAGAATACTTGAGCAATGAGTTCCTAGATTATTTAAAAGAAAATGGGATTCTCTCTCAGCTTACTCCTCCTTATACACCACAGTACAACGGTGTATCAGAGCGGAGGAATCGCACCCTATTAGATATGGTGCGCTCTATGATGAGCACTGCTGAGTTGCCTATTTCCTTCTGGTGGTATGCACTGGTGACAGCAGCATACTTATTGAATCAAGTTCCGTCTAAATCTGTACCTACCACACCATATGAGATATGGAGTGGGAAGAGACCGTATCTTAAACGAGTTAAGATATGAGGTTGTCCGGCCAATGTCAAAAGGCAAAATCTGGACAAACTCGAGGCACGATCAGTTCTTTGCGTGTTTGTAGGATATCCGAAGAATTCTTATGGATATTTTTTCTACCACAGTGAGGAACAAAAGGTGTTTGTTGCTCAACATGCCACCTTTTTAGAAAAGGAATTTCTTGCGAAAGAGATTAGTGGCTCTAAGGTAGAACTGGAAGAAGTTCCAGCAATACAAACTGCAACTGAAGATTTAGTGGAACCAGAGGATTCAGTAATACCCGACGAACCCCAGCCTCTCCGCCGATCTAGTAGGGTTTCTCATCCACCTGAGAGATATTACGGTTTTCTCATTGATGGTGGAAGCGAGGATTGCATCATGGAAGATGATGACCCGACTAGTTTCGAGCAGGCCATCACGAGTGGCGACTCTGTGAAATGGCTGGATGCAATGCGATCTGAGATGAAATCCATGTACACCAACAAAGTATGGACTTTGGAAAATACTCCTGAAGGGGTAAAACCTATTGGGAGCAAGTGGATCTTTAAAAAGAAAATTGGTGTAGATGGAAAAGTTGATACTTTCGAAGCTAGACTTGTTGCAAAGGGTTTTCGTCAACGACCAGGTGCAGATTATGACGAAACCTTTTCTCCAGTGGCTATACTTAAGTCCATCCGGATCTTACTTGCCATTGCTGCATACCATGATTACAAAATCTGGAAGATGGATGTTAAGTCCGCCTTTCTAAATGGTGATTTAGAAGAGAGCATGTACATGACTCAGCCAGAGGGCTTCGTAGATAGTGGGAGCAGCGGAAAGGTGTGCAAACTGCTTAAATCCATCTATGGGTTAAAGCAAGCATCGCGGATTTGTAACATCTGCTTTGATGTTGTAGTCAAAGAGTTTGACTTCATCAAAAACGTAGATGAATCTTGTATTTATAAGAAGGTTGCAGAGAGTAAGGTTGTCTTCTTCGTATTGTACGTCGATGACATACTCTTGATAGGAAATGATCTTCCTATGCTGCAATCAGTCAAGCTCTTCTTATCACAAAGATTCTCAATGAAAGATCTAGGTGATGCCTCCTGCATATTGGGAAATATGATCTATAGAGATAGATCTAAAAGGATACTAGGATTGTCCCAATCCAGGTACATTGACACCATACTAAAGAGGTTTAGTATGGAAGAATCCAAGCGTGGGAACCTACCCACGATCTTGTAAGTGCACGGCGGCGCCCCGGCCGTCAATCCGACGCCGGAATGCGGAAGCGGTGAACAACTTAAATTTTGCGGACTTTGCAAACCGGCACCACCGCGCACTAAACTCCGGATCGTAACCATTAAACTAGTCTAAGCTAACAAGAAGATGGGTTAGAGATATACCGACTGATCCGAGTCCTCCGGTCTTCATCACCACTCCGATCTCCTTGCGGGATCTCCGTCCGTCTCCTCCTCGTCGGAAAGGGCACCACATCGCCTGTAGCTTTTACGGGCTCCCACCTCAATACCGAGGCAACTCGGGCGCGAAGCTGGCGAATCGACGCGTCCAAGATTTGCTGTAGGAAGTGTAGTGTAGAGTGCATGTCTCGCTTTGGGGTTGGTTGCCATTTGAAGATGGAGGAATGAGGGTATGAAAAATGGTGCTTTCATTTTTCCTTGTATCAAAATGAGATGAATGAATTTGCCATACTACAAAATGAAAACCACTCTCACTCTCACTAAGATGTGGCCGGCCATATCAAGTAGGAAAATGGTGGAGGGAACAAAATACATCTCATGAAGGGAGGTGAGGGTAGGAGAGGTCAAGAGGTGACCACAAACAACAACCATGCTTCATATAAAAAACAACCATACCCTTTCAAATCTCATCCTCATTCAATCAAATCATATTAAAACAAAAGCATGGTGCAAAAGAAAAGATTCTTATCATATCAAACCCTTTTGCAATAAAACCCCTCCACAAATGTAATTTGCAAAACTGCAAATTACCCCCTCCATCGGAAAAGTCCGGCCGGGAAAGAACAAAGGAAAACCGGCCGGAACGGAATGCAAACTGGCAACTCCAGAAAACTGGTCCCGTAATAAATTACAGGAAAACCCCGATACTGTGCATACACACCCGCATCTGTATTCCGTCCGGATACAAATGCAAAGAGACAAAATCTACACTGTACTAAACTAGGACCGGCTTAAACCAAAGCCGGCTAGTATTATCCGTTCGATCCTGATCCGTGCAATACCGCACGTATCTGATCGAACCCTGCCATAATCCTATACGGCTACTAGTACAAACCGTCCGATCCTGATCCGTGCAATACCGCACGTATCTGATCGGACCCTGCCATATCTCCATACGGCCTCTACAGCGTTTCGCCCGAAAACTGAGTAACTGAAAGTGTGGTAGACTCTAAAGACTCGTCAATACTATGGCTGTGGATTTAACCACTAGCACGTCAGAGGTATAAGCCAATACGTGACGGGCCACCAGCTATTGACTAAAAGGGACGTCGATGAGCGAACTCATCCTGACACCCTACTGAGCCTGTCAGTGACAATATCCGTACAGTCCGGTCCGTTCGTCTATGAGCATCGCATGGCGGGCCTAGGGGGTTGGTAAAAGTCAGACCCCCAAAAGCGGTACAAGTCGTGTCGGAGTGTAGCCCAGAACACCCTGAGATACTACTGGAATACCTACCAGTAAATCTCCTGCCTTGGCCAAGGACTTCGTGTAATGGCTCTCCTAGACACAGCGCGACCTCACCCCCAATACCGGGAGAGACGAAACCCCCGAAGATCCGCTCACTGCCTCCATGTGGCTCGGGACTGTACCCAACTAAAACCTGTTTGCACGACTCCTTTGAGCCGTGGTAGGGTAGTAATCAAAATACAGTGGGAACTCACACGAGACAAATGACGATCCCCAGGTCGATGAACTAACCTGTACACATGTCACCTGGGAACTGCTATCTGACGTCAGGTATAAGACCAACTAGCATGTTCCCGGCGAGTCCTGTCCGGTGTACTCATAACCCAATGAGCACCTGTATACATCTTAGGTGATCCAACTGACACCAGTGGCTTGTGAGACCGGCCACCGCCCCTCGTCGGGGTCTCGACTGTATACACTAGTCTACTCTGGAGAATCGATGCCCTGTCTCGAAACTCCCACGACTAGGGACCTTTTAAGGATGTGCTTGTAGACCCCAGCTCCCACGTATATGATCGCCCTCATACTGCCGGTAGTCAAGCAAGAATCCCAGGGGCTCTATCAACGTGCAATAGTGACATGTCATGTCACCTAAAGCAGTACACGATGATAAAGGTAAACCTGATAGCATACTATCATCTCGAGTAAGACTGTTCTACCGGGATAGGTCCTCCCTCAATCATTGCAATCACGTGCCTGTGATCCAATAATTGACTCTGAGGGCACTATCTCCAACAATCTCCCACTTGCACTCAAGGCTAATTATTGCGATGTCGCATACTCACAGCCCGTGTGATACCGAACACCCAACTCCTCTACTAGTCAGTCGCACAAAACGTGTTTGCGAAACTATTGCGTTCGAGGAATAACCTCAGTGAGTGGATCCGCTCTGAAGTTTCTTTCTATGTCTCTCTAAATCTCAAGTTCGCGGAGAATGCCATCTCCCGAAATGAGCAATACCTGTCTTAGAGTGTCTGGATGTCTGATGGGACCGAGTTCATAAATGAACTCCAAATCCAAACTTCTTAGACTGTATCGTCAACTGAACTTAATAAGTATCCTGCGCCATGCCTCCCTCAGTATTGCCTTGGACCACCTGTCCAAAATACTGCCCCTCGTCAGAGGGAAAACTATAACTCTGACAACCTCCTTGTCGTCCAGGTCACCTTGGAAGCCTGGAATGATAACTGTCTCCTGAATGAGGCTGTCGTTATCATATCCCTAGAACATCCACTTATGTTCTAAAACTGCTTCCGACTGTTTTTCCAGAATTGGATTAATGTCAACTTATTGCATCTAGTGCAAGAACAACATCTGGTGTGGTACTTGACATCTCATGATTGACTCAATTGCCTAAGCAAGTGATCTGCCAATCATGCACGTCCCTCTCCCCTTTAGTCTGTAAGACACCTTTAGAGAGGGTGACTCCATTATCTGCAGGTACACTACCGTGCCAGGAGTCGTCCATCCTAAATACTCTTAGGATGCTGTCAAGTACCACGATTGGGAAACCACCCAAATCTAGATCTAAAACCATAGATCTAGTAACCAGTATGTCTGATATAAAATCCATGTCCTTTGTGGAGAAACCACTGTGTGACGACCAAAGTATAACCGATCGTAGTGTAGGAGTTTCCTTTCCTACTCTGTGTATATCATCCAAATGCCAGGATATCACACCCTACTACCTTCTCAACATATCCATCCCCTATTCTGATGAAGTCAAACCCATGACTGTCACGTCAGAAATAGATGATCTATCTCCGCTACGTCTGCTTTAGTCTATAAATAGACATAAACAACCTGTCCACCAATGCTTCCGCTGCTCCCACTGACTACGACAACCCTCTGGCAGAGTCATATAGACGTACACTTCTAAAACTAGTTTAGAATGACGCTATACTCATCCTCCCGCCGGGTCTCGCAGCCTGGAACAACAGCAATGGTAATTGTGGGTAAACAAGAACTTCCCGGTCACCGTCCTTGAGGCCACCGTAGTACCTCTCGGGTGCCTGAAGTTACCCACCTTATCTGCGGAGTGGCCAATGGAATGTCAAATCAGATTGAATCTTTAGGTTCCTTATCAAATCTCCAGTAATCGTTTGCGGTTCTGGAATCGCTTCCAGTTCTACCATACTCCCACTACTGTTTTCTGAAAAATAACCATTTCTTTTAAAATGTGGCGAGTTAAGAACAATATCACTATTGATCTTCCAGATGGTAGAAAGTCAACCCTCGTCATAGCCTGGGTCAACCCACAAACAGCCATTACAGAAACGTGCCTTGAGTTATCCAGAGTCTGGTTTTAATCATAAGCCGGACAACTCCCCGTACCTTAACAATGTTAAGATATGAACTGTACTATATCCAATATAGAACCAGAGGCACTGATTTAATTGAACCAGATTCAAATCATGCAGCTGTCTCCAGTGCACGTCAACTAAATGGAGAGAGGCCGATCAGCGTTACTCAACTTAGGAATGCTTCCAATTATGAGTAACCCGAAAGAGAAGCAAGTTCTCTTAATCATTACTATCAACTGAATACCATACACAAGTATCTACATCTTCGATCACTATGAAGAATCCCGATACTTGCAATACCTGGTTCTCTACTCTATTCAAATACCTATAACTCCTCAAAACTTAGACCCTGTGTTTCTACGAAACACATGTTTAAGAACTAGAGAAGTTAAAAGTAAACAGAATATAGTATGAGGACCAAACCCTCTGTCCCAATGGACACTGGACAACATACAATACTCTGTATAAGTCCGCTGAGTCTAACAACTCTTTCACTGTGTGTCGTAGGTTGAAAACTGTACTTATGGTTAAGAAGAATTACACCGCTGTTTAATGCTCCTTACCTAACCATCCACTGATATAGGTAAATGTCATCGACATAATATCAAAAGGTATATCTCACTCTATGAAAATAGACGTACAGATATATCAATTTGAAATTGGTGCATAAAAGCGGATATTCAAAACCAAATATTTGCCGACCGGCAAACAGCTCAGGTGATTTCCTCAAATATCACCGATTACAACGAATCCCGATATAATGAGGATGATCACCCAATTCCCAATAACTTACTCCCACTCATCATCTGTAAAACCATACAGATGTGAGAATCATACCTGGTAAATACATACCCTGGAGCAAGTGTCTAATCGGGAAATCAGTTTTCATTTAACAGTACACAGTGAACTGAAACATTGAAATGTTTCGATGGGGTATCCTGGTATTCTTAGTAATGCCTCTACCATTATCCAGATTCACAACTATAACCGTATAATTCTTTGCCACCTCTCCAAATCCCTTTATATGTCTTTAGTCATTACCTTCTGCACACCCCCTTAGGCCAAATGGTTTTCTTCCTTCCCTACCGTTCGGCACCAGCCTATGGTTTGGAAGAAGACTATCCAATAAGCATAATGGGTGTACTGTCCTAGTCCTAGGATCACTCGCAATGCGAGAGAAGGTGAAAACAAAAGACAACCGAATAAACCTTATTCCTATTTCTCCTGGACCAGAATCCATCCCCGAACTGGAACAAGTTCCTTTCGAGTTCGTATATAACCATACGATGGAGTATCCAATATACTGTGGATCTTCGTAGTGATACGGAGTGTCCTGGAGAAATACAAAGGTGATTTAGGATTGGCGAAGAAATACTTGGTTTGGTCGTGAATAGCAGTCGCAATTTACTTTGCCCTCTTACTAATCCCTTGCTTTGTCTTAATCTTAATACCTTCTGTACACCGTTTAGGCTAACTGGTTTTCTTCATTCCTTACCGGTCGGCACCAGCCTAAGGTTTGGAAGAAGACTATCCAATTTGCATAATAGGTGTACTACTCCTAAACTAAGGAGTACTCGCAACCTGAGAGAGGGTGAAAAGAAAAGACAACTGAATAATCCTATCCGTTTTCTCCAGTACCAGAAACCATCCTCGAATCCCTTCGAGTTCGTATCTAACCATACGATGGTTTTGTCCAATGGAAGTGGACGTTCGCAGTAATACGGGGTGTCCTGGAGAAAAGGGTAAAAGTAGGAGTGGCAATGAGGTCTGCAACTCTGACAATCCAAAAGCCTGTGTTAAGAAGGTTCGGTCAATTTGGTCACTGAGTCATAGTCTTAGGGTCGGGTCAATGGTCGCTGCCAGAGAGAGAGAAAAGAAACACTCAGCGTGCACTCTAACCAAGATCAGAATGGTTACCAATTTATCTAATCTGGAAACCTCCCACTGTACCTCAAATTCTCCTC
This sequence comes from Agapanthus africanus, assembly GCA_030015575.1. NCBI lineage: Eukaryota > Viridiplantae > Streptophyta > Magnoliopsida > Asparagales > Amaryllidaceae > Agapanthus > Agapanthus africanus. The sequence goes on from CM057340.1 coordinate 395,541,940, forward strand.
CAAACCTGAAAGAAGAATTAGTCGGGGTCACCCGAGGAGTAAACCAACTCATCAGTGGGAATCGGGATCCAACTATCATCGCATGACAACGTGACGGAATCCGCTCACGGTATCACACTCCAGAAGGTATGCACATATCTGGCAAGTTTCAGTTCTTTTGAAACTCCCGATGTGGATTTTTACCCCATGCTCTTATGACCTTGACTTTGGCCAACAAATCATAAGTCACATGTCAAGTTCTGCCCGTCATTCTCCAGGTTAATTTGAATCCACCCGTACATACCCTTGACTTTGGCCAACAAGGCAGTGCGACTGTTCCAAACCAACGCATCTATCTATGCTGCATATGAATACCCAACAGCTACCAAACACTGTGCCTTGACTTTGGCCAACAAACACAGCTTGAATACTATTGACTACCCATATGAAACGACGGAGGGCTACGAATGGTTTCTGGCGAAAACCTTTAACGTAATGAACTTGATATCGTTGAAGGAACGGATAGCTTTTTAGAAAATATAGTGACGAAAACCTTTACTAAAGAGGTCACTCCCGGTGAAGGGATCTCGGCTCTTTCCCCGTAGGATGGGGTGCTGGATATTCATAACCGAATATCACGATGCAAAGCAAAAGTAATCGGCTATAGTGAAGTTAATGCCCTGACGCAAACTTCTGTCCAAGGGGTCACTCCCGGTGAAGGGATCTCGGCCCTTGCCTCGTCGACTGAGGAGCAGGATATTCCAAATGAATACCACGATGCAAAACAAAAGTGAACGTCCTTACAATAACAACTTTTTGAAAAGTGTTCCAACAACATCAGAATAGGTTTGTTTAACTTGCATTGATCCGAATCAACGCAGTCCCATCAATTGATCACACCACAAAGAACGAAAATATACTGACGTACGTATATGCCATCCGCATTCGCCACTGGGTCCCGTCATCACCCGTTAGGTTAGCTTACTAACGGCAGAGCGGGGACTGGACTAGCGCGGATGAAAAACATATACAACATCTACTAATATATATACCAATATATAGTACTTCGCTCAAGGCGTGAAAAGAAATGCAACATCACAGAAATGTACAGCATCACAGAACAATACAGATATCTGGGATCCCCGGGTTTCACAGAGCCACTACTGAAACCCGACGTTCCCCTGGTCGTGTGGATAGCCTGTGCAATGAAAACCTAGACCCCTACGGGTGCGGCAAGTCACCCGCCAAAACCTGAAGCGAGGCAGCCCCCTCCAGTGCCGTGAATGGACCACCCAGCACTTCACGGAATCCGGTAACTTGGGCACCCCTCCTGGGTCAACCTGTACCCCCTACGAGTGCGGCGAATAGCCCGCCAATTCCAGACTGAAGCCCCCTCCGTCTCAATGCCCTGAGATGCGGGCCCGTTGCCCTCTAGAACCCGGCTATCCGTGCACCCCTCCGCGGGGTAACCCTAGTACAGAAAGTAAAATATACATACACCGGGTACATCGACCGCAACCAGGTCGTTCCCCAAAAGAATAATACAATCAGGCAGTGACGGCAGTCCACATGTCGGACGCTCGTCCCGCAATATCAAAAGTACAAAATACAACAACACTGTACTAGCATTGCATCCAGGCTATCCCCCACGACCGATCCGCAACATCACAGCAAATACATAGAACATCAACGTGAAAGTCACGTTCGCAAATCCGTCTAACCGGGCTATAGCAGTTAGACCGGATTTACCGATCGAGTGACATTCACGGTCGCAGATATAATGTAAATACTGTGAAAAATGTGTTTAAAATTTTCCGATTGATCAAACAATTAACAAGTGGGCCCCAAAGAAAACTGTAGCACTCACAGAAACAATTGGCCCAACTTTAATATTCCAAAGCCCATATTTTAAGCCCATAAGGCCTCTGTAAAAAAATGGTGAAGTGATGTGAATAGTACGCGGCGGAAGGGCCGCACAAAGTGGGTTTTCGCGGCGGTTCCGCGCTCCAACTGTGGAGTTACTTCATCAAATTTTTACAGAACTCTTAGATTTTCCAGTACATCAATATTTTACAACCTGAAAAATTTTTCGAGACCAAAAAAATTCAACAGAAACTGTCGTGGGCAAATACGGGTTTTTGGACATTTCGATCGATCGGAAATGAAAAACACATTACACAAAGCTAGACTAAGTTAATGGCGAGGCTCTGATACCATTGTAAGTGCACGGCGGCGCCCCGGCCGTCAATCCGACGCCGGAATGCGGAAGCGGTGAACAACTTAAATTTTGCGGACTTTGCAAACCGGCACCACCGCGCACTAAACTCCGGATCGTAACCATTAAACTAGTCTAAGCTAACAAGAAGATGGGTTAGAGATATACCGACTGATCCGAGTCCTCCGGTCTTCATCACCACTCCGATCTCCTTGCGGGATCTCCGTCCGTCTCCTCCTCGTCGGAAAGAGCACCACATCGCCTGTAGCTTTTACGGGCTCCCACCTCAATACCGAGGCAACTCGGGCGCGAAGCTGGCGAATCGACGCGTCCAAGATTTGCTGTAGGAAGTGTAGTGTAGAGTGCATGTCTCGCTTTGGGGTTGGTTGCCATTTGAAGATGGAGGAATGAGGGTATGAAAAATGGTGCTTTCATTTTTCCTTGTATCAAAATGAGATGAATGAATTTGCCATACTACAAAATGAAAACCACTCTCACTCTCACTAAGATGTGGCCGGCCATATCAAGTAGGAAAATGGTGGAGGGAACAAAATACATCTCATGAAGGGAGGTGAGGGTAGGAGAGGTCAAGAGGTGACCACAAACAACAACCATGCTTCATATAAAAAACAACCATACCCTTTCAAATCTCATCCTCATTCAATCAAATCATATTAAAACAAAAGCATGGTGCAAAAGAAAAGATTCTTATCATATCAAACCCTTTTGCAATAAAACCCCTCCACAAATGTAATTTGCAAAACTGCAAATTACCCCCTCCATCGGAAAAGTCCGGCCGGGAAAGAACAAAGGAAAACCGGCCGGAACGGAATGCAAACTGGCAACTCCAGAAAACTGGTCCCGTAATAAATTACAGGAAAACCCCGATACTGTGCATACACACCCGCATCTGTATTCCGTCCGGATACAAATGCAAAGAGACAAAATCTACACTGTACTAAACTAGGACCGGCTTAAACCAAAGCCGGCTAGTATTATCCGTTCGATCCTGATCCGTGCAATACCGCACGTATCTGATCGAACCCTGCCATAATCCTATACGGCTACTAGTACAAACCGTCCGATCCTGATCCGTGCAATACCGCACGTATCTGATCGGACCCTGCCATATCTCCATACGGCCTCTACAGCGTTTCGCCCGAAAACTGAGTAACTGAAAGTGTGGTAGACTCTAAAGACTCGTCAATACTATGGCTGTGGATTTAACCACTAGCACGTCAGAGGTATAAGCCAATACGTGACGGGCCACCAGCTATTGACTAAAAGGGACGTCGATGAGCGAACTCATCCTGACACCCTACTGAGCCTGTCAGTGACAATATCCGTACAGTCCGGTCCGTTCGTCTATGAGCATCGCATGGCGGGCCTAGAGGGTTGGTAAAAGTCAGACCCCCAAAAGCGGTACAAGTCGTGTCGGAGTGTAGCCCAGAACACCCTGAGATACTACTGAAATACCTACCAGTAAATCTCCTGCCTTGGCCAAGGACTTCGTGTAATGGCTCTCCTAGACACAGCGCGACCTCACCCCCAATACCGGGAGAGACGAAACCCCCGAAGATCCGCTCACTGCCTCCATGTGGCTCGGGACTGTACCCAACTAAAATCTGTTTGCACGACTCCTTTGAGCCGTGGTAGGGTAGTAATCAAAATACAGTGGGAACTCACACGAGACAAATGACGATCCCCAGGTCGATGAACTAATCTGTACACATGTCACCTGGGAACTGCTATCTGACGTCAGGTATAAGACCAACTAGCATGTTCCCGGCGAGTCCTGTCCGGTGTACTCATAACCCAATGAGCACCTGTATACATCTTAGGTGATCCAACTGACACCAGTGGCTTGTGAGACCGGCCACCGCCCCTCGTCGGGGTCTCGACTGTATACACTAGTCTACTCTGGAGAATCGATGCCCTGTCTCGAAACTCCCACGACTAGGGACCTTTTAAGGATGTGCTTGTAGACCCCAGCTCCCACGTATATGATCGCCCTCATACTGCCGGTAGTCAAGCAAGAATCCCAGGGGCTCTATCAACGTGCAATAGTGACATGTCATGTCACCTAAAGCAGTACACGATGATAAAGGTAAACCTGATAGCATACTATCATCTCGAGTAAGACTGTTCTACCGGGATAGGTCCTCCCTCAATCATTGCAATCACGTGCCTGTGATCCAATAATTGACTCTGAGGGCACTATCTCCAACAGATCTCTGGACTCACCCATTCTAAAGAGATGTCTCCCATGACTAATTTGGAAAGAGCTCGCATGCAAGGGATACCCTATGCTTTGGCAGTAGGCTCTATCATATATGCGATGCTATGTACGAGACCCGATGTTGCATACTCACTAAGTGTAGTGAGTCAGTATCAAGAAGATCCTAGAGAGAGTCACTGGATAGCTGTGAAGAACATTCTCAAGTACTTGCGAAGGACTAAGGAGAAGTTCTTGGTGTATGGTAATGGAGAACTCCAGGTGGAGTCCTTACCGATTCCAGCTTCCAGAGTGATAAGGACGACTCTATGTCGCACTCAGGATTTGTCTTTACCCTCAATAGAGGGGGCGGTGTGTTGGAAAAGTTCCAAACAGGATACCATTGCAGACTTGACGATGGAGGCTGAATACATCGCTGCCAAAGAGGCTGTCTGGATAAAGAAGTTCATTAGTGAACTTGGTGTGGTTCCATCCATTGAACAACCAATACCTCTGTATTGCGATAACAATGGAGCTGTGGCTTTAGCCAAGGAACCCAGGTCCCATCAAAAGTTCAGACATATTCTAATGCGGTATCACCTGATCAGGGAGATAGTTGATCGCTGGGAGATCGAGGTCAGGAGAGTAGATATAAAGGACAACACTGCGGATCCACTCACGAAGGCCATTCCCCAGATACAGTTTGAGAGATTATTCGGGATGCTAGGTATGAGATACTACAGCAGCTGGCCGTAGTGCAAGTGGGAGATTTTTAGTTATGTATATGCCCTAGAGGCCATTGTTGTACATATGATGTATATTATAATGGATGCTTGGATATATAGAGAGAGGACTTTCTTGCTCGTCATGATAGTATGCTATTTGGTTTCACTTTATCTTAACATGTTGACTTGTATTTGTTTATTGTCTTAATCTCACATGTTGATAAAGCCCTTCGGATCTGTACTCGACTACTGGGACTATGATGAGATCATACTAGTGGGGCCACGGTAGTCGATGAGTACATCCTATAACTGTTCCTAGTCGAAGGTGTGTCGAGAGAGGGCATCGATACATCAGTATAGACTAGCGTATACGCATCTTGACCCATATGATGGGCAATGGATGATCCCATATCCATCTGTGTTTGACATCAAGGATGGTGTATGGGTGCTCAGTGGAGACTGGGTACACTGGACGGACTCGCCGAGAACTCACAGATGGTATTATACCTCACGTCAGATGGCAGTTCTCCGGTGACATTGGTACAGGGTAGTCTGTAGACCCGAGATTGTCATAGAGTCTTATGTGATTCCCACTGTGCTTTGATTTCCACCTTACCACGTCCAAGAGGGCGTGCAAAACGGTGGCTTTTGGGTGCAGTCCTGAATCACTTGGACGCAATGAGCGATAGGAGGGGATTCGTCTCTCCCGGTATAGGGAGTTGATGCTGTGCTGTGTTCGATTGGCTATAACTGGAAGTCCCTGGCCAGGGATGATATAGAGATTTACTGGTAAGTGTTACCAGTAGTTTCTCGACCCGTTATGCTCACATCGATACGACTTATCGTTACTGGGGTCTGACGTATACCACCCCTAGACTAGATATGCGACATATCTGACGAAGAGACCGGACTGTACGGGAGTGTTACTCATTGGATTCACAGGAGAATGTACAGACTTGCTTGTTGATCTTCTGAACGCTCAATACCTGGGTGGCTGTTACGTTTAGCTGACCGCTTGCAGCTTGTGGGTGTTTGATATGATCATCACCTGCTACCGGCATATTGACGATTCTTTAGAGTCCTACACAGAGGTTTCTTGACTCCGGCAAAACGGAGTAAGAGCACATATGTGATATGTGAGTGACCGAGGATAATGCGATATGAGATACCGTATTCTATTCTCGCGATATTTGATATCAGCCGGGTCATCGGATCAAGTGTCGATTCGATGAATCGGTACAGATAATATTATCCGGTTATATTCGATATAGCCGGATTCTCGGATCAAGTGTTGATTCGATAATTTAATGTATAATAATATATGTGATATAATATATTACATTATCTAATATTGGCTCGCTTTATTGATTCATTTTCTCACCGGGTAATACATTGATATATATGCGATATATGTTAATTGTATTATTTTCTTTTGTTACAAAATATATTATATATGTGATATATAATATTGTAACATGTTATGATAACTAATGCAACTTGATTAGTGGAGATTAAACAAGGTTAGGGTTTGATTTGGGTTAGTCCATTCATGAAACTTCTTGAAGGTTTTTCTTTTGTCATGAGCTAAAATATTATGGTTGATATTTTCTAGTGACTCATTCTTAACCCAACCCAAACCCTTAGCCTTAGTGAATTCTCTACATGAGTTAACCTTGTCATAGTTAACCATGGTTGCATTATTAATCATATATCATTTCATTATTCATCACAAAAGGTTTTATCCAATATTTCTTCTTCTTCTTCAATCTTGAGCTTTGAGAAAGCTTTCTAGGCTTTCATTTTGTGATGATTAAGAGTGAGAATTTGGTAAGAAAAGGGAGCACAAATACTACTCCATCATTCTCATCTAATCTAGCTAATTAGATTAGGGTGTTCACCCCATTAGAGAGAGAGCTTGAGTTATAGAAACTTCGAGGTAGATCATCAGAGAAAAGGAAGACTATAAGCTAGTATGGATCGTTCGAGTTGTGGAGCCTCTCTTGAGTCGGGAAGATCATGGATCGCGGCGAAGGGACTTCTACTCGGAGCTTATGAAGCGAAGGAGCGGACTACAAATGTTGTAATCCCTCACTCTTAGTTGTAAAGATGTTTACTAACATGTTAAAACCTAATAATCTAGCAAAGATCTCGGCTTTGGCTTGTTTCAGCACGTCTAAATTTTAAATCGGGCATGGTTGATGCCTTATAGACCCTTGTATGACTGCCTAGGAACCCTACAAATTTAACCCATGATCTCCTAAGATCTTACTTGCTAACTATCCAAGTTTCACAAACACATTGTTAGTTATGTAAATGCCCTACAGGCCATTGTTGTACATGTGATGTATACTATGATGGATGCTTGGATATATATAGAGAGGACTTTCTTGCTTGTCATGATAGTATGCTATTTGGTTTCACTTTATCTTAACATGTTGACTTGTACTGGTTTACTGTCTTACTCTCACATGTTGATAAAGCCCTTAGGATCTGTACTCCACTACTGGGACTATGATGAGATCATACTAGTGGGGTCCATGGTTGTCGATGAGTACATCCTATAACTGTTCCTAGTCGAGGGTATATCGAGACAGGGCATCGATACACCAGAGTAGACTAGTGTATACGCATCTTGACCCATATGATGGGCGATGGATGATCCCATATCCATCGGTGTTGGACATCAAGGATGGTGTGTGGGTGCTCAGTGGAGATTGGGTACACTGCGTAAGTCCACGTTGCCTACCCCAGTGCTTGCGGGGAGGCGGAAACGGTATAAAAATCTGATTTTTAGCACTCAAGGCAACTTGGACTAACTAAAGGAAGATCTTGGCTAAACAAAAACTAACTACAAAGCTAACTAGTTTTAGCAACATGGAAGAAAGGTTATACCTAGGGCTTTATGTCCTTCTCTCCTTGCTCCTTGGAGTGAACGGAAGTGATCTCCTTGTCGTCTTCTCTAGTCGAAGAAGGATCCACCCGAGAGCCTCAACCTTTGGCTTCAACTTCAAGCTAGAAGTAACTAAGATGCTTGAAGTGCTAATCCTAGAACCTTAGAAGAGAGTAGAGATTATTTTAGAGAGGTTTATCTCAAGCTCAAGTGTTTCTCAACTCATGAGAGGGGAGAGCTAGAGAGAGAGGAAGAGGAGGAGAGAGAATCTATATGATAGAATGAGGAGAAATAATGAACCATTCTCTCATATATGGGTGAATTATGAAAATAGATAATTAGCAAGATAATTGTCATGGTTAATTAAGACTTGACCATTATCATTTCATATTAAATCCAAATTGCAAGGATCAAGGAGTATCTTTTAAATGGAATGATGATGGTCAACATGTCAACCTAAGTCAACAAGTCAAGATAGTCAAATGTTCAACAACCCTAACCATGCACAATTATATTTAACTAATATCAATTATTCATAATACACACATAAGTGTTAGGGTCAAGAAAATGACAATGGTCATCAACCCTAATCAAAGTCCTCTCCCTCTGTCTCAGTCAACTGTGCATACGCACCCGTATCCGTGATCCGAGGAACACGAATACAAAGAGATAAAACCAATCCCAAATCATATACAAGGATCCGACTTAAACCAAAGCCCGCTAGTATAAGTTGTCCGGACAGCAAACGTGCACAAGTGTGCGGATGTGAACGAACCCTGTCGCAAAACCATGCGACCTCTACTCATTTTGCCTAAAGGAGAATAACTCTCTGTGTGGGACTCTAAATACTCGACACTACGCTGGCAGTGGGTTTAACCACAGACCGCAAGCGGCACTAGCTGTACGTAACGGTCCCTAGGTAGATGCCGATAAGAAGACTGACGAGGTGAACCCATCTGAACTCCTACTGAGCCTGAATGTGACAGTCTCCGTACAGTCCGGTCTGTTCGTCTGATACATCGCATGGCGGGCCTAGGGGGCGGTAAACGTCAGTCTCCTAATAGCGGTACAAGTCATGTCGGATTGTAGCCCAGAACATCCTGAGATAACACTGGAAACCTACCAGTATATCTCGCTTGCCCTGGCCAGGGACTACTTGTGTAATGGCTCTCCTGGACACAGCGCGATGTCAACCCCCAATACCGGAAGAGACGAATCCTGTCTAACCGTCACTGCCTCCAAGTGCTTCGGGACTGCACCCAACAACTACCTGTTTGTACGACTCCTTTGAGCCGTGGTAGGTTAGTAATCAAAGTACAGTGGGAACACACTCGAGGCGAAGTGACAGTGTCAAGTCAGCGGACTAAGCTGTACTCATGTCACCTGGGAACTGATAACTGACGATAGGTATAATAACAACCAACAGTTCCCGACGAGTCCTGTCCAGTGTACTCGTAACCTAACGAGCACCCGCATACTATCTCAAGTACAACGTACTGACGGCTATGGGACAGACCGTCTCCCACGCTGGGATGAGAAGCGCATACGCTAGTCTACTCCGGAGTATCGATGCCCTGTCTCGATAATCCTACGACTAGGGACCTTTATAAGGATGTGCTTATGGATTACCCAGCCTCCACGAGTGTGAGCGCCATCACAACGCTGGTAATCAAGCAAAGATCCTAAGGGCTCTACTAATACGTATAGGTGATATAATTGTTGCGCCACGGCAGCGCCCCGGCCGTCTACTCGAGGCCAAAATGCGGAATCAAAATTTTTCTTAACTTTTAATCTGGCGCTACCGCGGACAATAAAACCAGGATCGTAACCATTAACCTAATCCTAGCTATCAAGAGAATGGGGTAGAAGCTATACCGAGCGATCCGTGTCCTCCGGTCTTCGTCTCCACTCCGATCTTCCGCGGAATCCTCGTCCGTCACCTCCTCGTCGAAAAAGGGCACCACGTAGTCGAATACTTTTACGGGCTCCCACCTCTGGACCGAGGCAACTCGGTCGCGAAGTTGGCTAGCCGACGCGTCCAAGGGATGCTGTAGGCAAGTGTAGAATGCCATGTCTCTATGGGGTTTAGTGTAGTTGCCATGGATGTGGAGGTGGAGAAAGAAAAATGAGCTTATGGAAAAATGGAGCTATCATTTTCTTGCAAGAATGAGATGAAGGAAATATGCCACCACCCAAATGAAAATCTCTCCCTCTCTATCAAAATGTGGCCGGCCCTTATATGATGAGAATGAGATGGAGAGCAAAAACAAGAAGGGAGGTGAGTGTAGGAAAGATAGAATGGTGACCACACCCAAGGGGAATGAAAACCATCTCAAATCACATTCTAATCTCAAAAAGCAAATGATAAGAAAGAAAAAGGATCTCATGATATTAGTCAAATCATGAAGCCATCATATGCAAGAAAACCCCTCCACAAAATGTTATTTGCAAACTGCAAATAACACCCTCTCCATCGAAACTCCGGCCGCGAAGGAACAAAGGAAAAACCGGCCGGAACGGAATGCAAACTGGCAACTTCAGAAAACTGATCCCGTAATAAATTACAGGAAAACCCCACTACTGCAAATACATGCCCGCATTTGTATTCCCACTGAACACAAATGTAAAGAGACAAAATCTACACTTTCTAATACTAGGATCCGGCTTAAGACAAAACCGGCTAGTAAAAACAGTCCGATCACGATCCGTGCAATACCACACGTATCTGATCGAACCCTGCCATATCTCCACATGGCCTCTACAGCGTTTCGCCCGAAACTTGAGTAACTGAGTGTGGTGGACTCTAAAGACTCGTCAATACTATGGCTGTGGATTTAACCACTAGCACGTCAGAGGTATTAGCCATACGTGACGGGCCACCAGCTATTGACCAAAAGGGACGTCGATGAGCAAACTCATCCTGACACCCTACTGAGCCTGTCAGTGACAATATCCGTACAGTCCGGTCCGTTCGTCTATGAGTATCGCATGGCGGGCCTAGGGGGTTGGTAAAAGTCAGACCCCCAAAAGCAGTACAAGTCGTGTCGGAGTGAAGCCCAGAACACCCTGAGATACTACCGAAATACCTACCAGTAAGTCTCCTGCCTCGGCCGAGGGCTTTGTGTAATGGCTCTCCTAGACACAGCGCGACCTCACCCCCAATACCGGGAGAGACGAACCCCTGCAGATCCGCTCACTGCCTCTATGTGGCTCGGGACTGTACCCAACTAAAACCTGTTTGCACGACTCCTTTGAACCGTGGTAGGGTAGTAATCAAAGCACAGTGGGAACTCACACGAGACAAATGACGATCTCAGGTCGATGAACTAACCTGTACACATGTCACCAGGGAACTGCTATCTGACGTCTGGTATAATCCCAACTAGCAGGTTCCCGGCGAGTCCTGTCCGGTATACTCATAACCCAATGAGCACCTGTATACATCTTAGGTGAACCAAATGACACCAATGGCTTGTGAGACCGGCCACCGCCCCTCGTCGGGGTCTCGACTGTATACACTAGTCTACTAATGGAGTATCGATGCCCAGTCTCGAAACTCCCACGACTAGGGACCATTTAAGGATATGCTTATAGACTCCAGCTCTCACGTATATGATCGCCCTCATACTGCTGGTAGTCAAGCAAGAATCCTACGGGCTCTATCAACGTGTAATAGCGACTCGTAAGGTCACCTAAAGCAGTACACGATGATAAAGATAAACCAGATAGTATACTATCATCTTGAGTAAGACTGTCCTACCGGGACAGGTCCTCCCTCAATCATTGCAATCACGTGCCTGTGATCCAATAATTGACTCTGAGGGCACTATCTCCAACAGACTCCCACTTGCACTCTAGGCTAATTATTGCGATGTCGCATACTCACAGCCCGTGTGATACCGAACACCCAACTCCTCTACTGGTCAGTCTCACAAAGCCTGTTTGCGAAACTATTGCGTTCGAGGAATAGCTTCAGTGAGTGGATCCGCTGTGTTGTTTCTTTCTATGTCTCTCTTTATCTCAAGTTCGTGGAGAAAGCCATCTCCCGAAATGAGCAATACCTGTCTTAGAATGTGTCTGGATGTCTGATGGGACCTAGCTCATAAATGAACTCCAAATCCAAACTTCTTAGACTGTATCGTCAACAGAACTTAATCAGTATCCTGTGCCATGCCTTCCCTCGGTATCTGCTTGGACCACCTGTCCAAAATACTACACCTCGTCAGAGGGAAAACTTTAACTCTGACAGGCACTCTGCCATCCAGGTCACCTTGGAAGCCTGGAATGATAACCGTCTCCTAAAGGAGGCTGTCGTTATCATATCCCTAGAACATTCACTTATGTTCTAAAACTGCTTCCGATCGTTTCTTCAGGATTGGATTAATATCAACTTATTGCATCTCCTGCAAGAACAACATCAGGTGTGGTACTTGACATCTCATGATTGACTCAATTGCCTAAGCAATTGATCTGCCAATCATGCACATCCCTCTCCTCTTTAGTCTATAAGACACCTTTAGAGAGGGTGACTCCATTACCTGCAGGTACACTACCGTGCCAGGAGTCGTCCATTCTAAATACTTATAGAATGCTGTCTAAGTACCCAGATTGGGAAACCACCCAAATCTAGATCTAAAACCATAGATCTAGTGACCAGAATGTCTGATATAATATCCAAGTCCTATGTGGAGAAACCACTGTGTGACGACCAACGTATAACCGATCGTAGTATAGGAATATCACTTCCTACTCTGTGTATGTCATCAAATACCAGGACATCACACCCTACTACCTTCTTAACAGATCCAACCCCTATTCTGATGAAGTCAAACCTATGACTGTCACATCAGAAATGGATGATCTATCTCCGCTATATCTGCTTTAGTCTATAGATAGACATAAGCCTCTTGCCCACTATACTTCCGTTGCTCCCACTGACTACGACAACCCTCTGGCAGAGTCATATACACGTACGCTACAAAAGTCAGTTTAGAACGACGCTATACTCATCCTCCTGCCGGGTCTCACAGTCTGGAACAACAGCAATGGCAAGTCTGGGTAAACAAGAACCTCCCTGCCACCGTCCTTGAGCATACCGAAGTACCTCTCGGGTGCCTGAGGTTACCCACTTTATCTACGGAGTGGCCAATGGAATGTCAAATCAGATTGAATCTTTAGGTTCTTATCAAATCTTCAGTAATCGTTTGCTGTTCTGGAATCACTTCCAGTTCTACCATACTCCCACTACTGTTTTCTGAAAAAAAATCCATTTCTTTTAAAAATGTGGCGAGTCAAGAACAATATCACTATTGATCTTCCAGATGGTAGAAAGTCAACCCTCGTCATAGCCCGGGTCAACCCACAAACAGCCATTACAGAAACGTTTCTTGAGTTATCCAGAGTCTGGTTTTAAGCATAAGCCGGACAACTCCCCGTATCTTAACAATGTCAAGATATGAACTGTTCTATATCCAATACAGGAACAGAGGCACTGATTTAATTGAACCAGATTCAAATCATACATCTGTCTCCAGTGCATGTCAACTAAATAGAAGGAGGCCAATCAGCGTTACTCAACTTAGGAGTACTACCAATTATGAGTAACCTGAAAGAGAAGCAAGTCCTCTTAATCATTACTATCAACTGAATACCATACACAAGTATCTACATCTTTGATCACCTTGAAGAATCCCGATACTTGCATCACCTGGTTCTCTACTTTACTCTTATACCTGTAACTTCTCAAAACTCAGAACCTGCATTTCTACGAAACACATGTCTAAGAACTAGAGAAGTCAAAAGTAAACAGAATATAGTACGAGAACCAACCCCACTGTCCTAATGGATACTGGACAACATACAATACTCTGTATAAGTCCCTTGAGTCTAATAACTCATTCACTGTGTGTCGTAGGTTGAAAACTGTACTTATGGTTAAGAAGAATTACACCGCTGTTCAATGCTCCTTACCTAACCATCCACTGATATAGGTAAATGTCATAGACATAATTTCAAAAAGGTATATCTCACTCTATGAAAATAGACGTACAGATATATCAATTTGAAATTGGTGCATAACAACGGATATTCAAAACCAAATATTTGCCGTCCGGCAAACAACCCAGGTGACTTCCTCAAATATCACCAATTACAACGAATCCTGATATAATGAGGATGATCACTTAATTCCCAATAACTTACTCCCACTCATCATCTGTAAAACCATACAGATGTGAGAATCAAACCTGGTAAATACATACCCTGGAGCAAGTGTCTAATTGGGAAATCAGTTTTCTCTTAACAGTACACAGTGAAACTGAAACATTGAGATGTTTCGATGGGGTATCCCGGTATTCCTAGTAATGCCTCTTCCATTATCCAGATTCACAACTGTAACCGTATAATTCTTTGCCACCTCTCCAAATCCCTTTATATGTCTTTAGTCATTACCTTCTGTACACCCCTTTAGGCCAAATGGTTTTCTTCCTTCCCTACCGTTCGGCACCAGCCTATGTTTTGGAAGAAAACTATCCAATAAGCATAATGGGTGTACTGTCCTAATCCTAGGAGCACTCGCAATGCGAGAGAATGTGAAGATAAAAGACAACCGAATAAACCTTATTCCTATTTCTCCTGAACCAGGATCAATCCCCGAACTGGAACAAGTTCCTTTCGAGTTCGTATATAACCATACGATGGATTATCCAATAAACTTGGGATCTTCGTAGTGATATGGAGTGTCCTGGAGAAATACAAAGGTGATTTAGGATTGACGAAGAAATACTTGGTTTGGTCGTGAATAGCAGTCGCAATTTACTTTGCCCTCTTACTAATCCATTTCTTTGTCTTAACTTAATACCTTCTGTACACCATTTAGGCTAATTGGTTTTCTTCATTCCCTACCGTTCGGCACCTGCCTATGGTTTGGAAGAAGACTATCCAATTTGCGTAATAGGTGTACTATCTCCTAAGCCAAGGAGTACTCGCAATCTGAGAGAGAAGGTAGAAGGAAAAGTCAACTGAATAGTCCTATTCTTTTTCTCCAGAACCTGAAACCATCCTCGAATAACTTCGAGTTCGTATATAACCATACGATGGTTTTGTCCAATGGAAGTTGACGTTCGTAGTAATACGGGGTGTCCTGGAGAAAATGGTAAAAGTAGGACTGGCAATGAGGTTTGCAACTCTGACAATCCAAAAGCCAGTGTTAAGAAGGTTCGGTCAACTTGGTCACTGAGTCATAGTTTAGCGTCGGGTCAATGGTCGCTGCCAAAGAGAGAGAGAAAAGAAACACTCAGCGTGCACTCTAACCTAGATCAGAATGGTTATCACTTTATCTAATCTGGAAACCTCCCACTGTAACCTCAAATTCTTCTCCAAACCTAAAAGAAGAATTAGTCGGGATCACCCGAGGAGTAAACCAACTCATCAGTGGGAATCGGGATCCAACTATCATCGCATGATAACTTGACGGAATCCACTCAAGTCACCACACTCCAGAAGGTATGCGCATGCCTGGAAAGTTTCAGTTTCTTTAGAAACTCCCGATGTGATTTTTACCCCTAGGACCCAAGTGACCTTGACACAGTCAACAAATCAAAGAGTCCTAGTCAAGTTCAACCCGTCATTATCCAGGATTGCATTAAACCCACCCGTACGTTCCCTTGACACAGTCAACAAGGCCGCACGACTGTCCTAACCAATCCCTTTAATATGCCACAAATGAACACTACTTAGCTACCGTACACTACGTCTTGACACAGTCAACAAACGCAGAACGAATACAAAGTAATACCCGTAAGATATGACGGAGGGCTACGGCTGGTTTTTGGCGAAAAACCTTTAACGTAATGAACTTGATATCGTTGAAGGAACTGCATAACTTTTTATAAAAAAATATAGTGACGAAAACCTTTGCTAAAGAGGTCACTCCCGGTGAAGGGATCTCGGCTCTTTCCCCGTAGAATGAGGTGCAGGATATTCCAACTGAATACCACGATGCAAAGCAAAAGGCAATCGGCTATAGTGAAGTTATTGCCTTGATGCAAACTTCTGTCCAAGGGGTCACTCCCGGTGAAGGGATCTCGGCCCTTGCCTCGCGTCGACTGAGGAGCAGGATATTCCAACTGAATACCACGATGTAAAACAAAAGTCAACGTCCTTGCAATAACAGCTTTTTGAAAAGTGTTCCAACAACATCAGAATAGGTTTGTTTAGCTTGCATTGATCCGAATCAATGCATTCCCATCAATTGATCACACCACAAAAGAACGAAAATAATGATGTACGTATATGCCATCCGCATTCGCCATTGGGTCCCGTCATCACCCGTTAGGTTACTTAACTAATGACAGAGCGGGGACTGGACTAGCGCGGATGCAAAACATATACAACATCTACTAGTATATATATAATATATAATTTTCGCTCAAGGCGTGATAAAAAGCAACATCACAGAAATGTAACCAGCATCACAGAACAATACAGATATCTGGGATCCCCGGGTTTCACAGAGCCGCTGCTGAAACCCGACGTTCCCCTGGTCGTGTGGATAGCTGTGCAATGAAAATCCTAGACCCCTACGGGCGCGGCAAGTTACCCGCCAAAACCTGAAGCGAGGCAGCCCCCTTCAGCAACGTGAATGGACCACCCAGCACTTCACGGAATCCGGTAACTTGGGCACCCCTCCTGGGTCAACCTGTACCCCCTACGAGTGCGGCGAATAGCCCGCCAATTCTAGAGTGAAGCCCCTTCCGTCTCAATACCATGAGATGCGGGCTCGTTGCCCTCTAGAACCCGGCTATCCGTGCACCCCTCCGCGGCGCAATCCTAGCACAGAAAGTAAAATATACATACAACGGGTACATCGACCGCAACCTGGGCGTGCCCCAAAAGAATAATACAAACAGGTAGTGACGGCAGTCCACATGTCGGACGCTCGCCCCGCAATATCAAATGTACATATAAAACAAAACTGTACTAACATTGCATCCAGGCTATCCCCCACGATCAATCCGCAACACAGCATAATCACAGAACATCAACGTGAATGTCACGTTCGCAAATCCGTCTAAAAGGGCTATAGCAGATAGACTGGATTTACCGATCGAGTGACATTCACGGTCGCAGATATAATGTAAATACTGTGAACTAATGTGTTTAGAATATTCGATCGATCAAATTTTACCAAGTGGGCCCCAAGCATTACTGTAGCACATAAAGAAATTCTGGGCCCAAAAAGAATATACCAAAACCCCTATTTTCAGCCCAAAAGCCCACTGCAAAAAATTGGTGAAGTGAAGACTCAATATTGCGGCGGAACCGCGGCCAAATAAGGGTTATGGCCGCGGTTCCGCGGCCGTATAGAGGGATCACACTAACAAATTTTCACAGTGTTCTTATAATTCCATGTACATCATTCTGCAACAACCTGAAAAAATTTTGGAGCTAAAAAAATTTCGACAGAAAACATATTGAATGAAAATGCGGTTTTGGGATAAATGTTCGATCGAAGTTTTAAACACACTAGAAAAAGCTAGACTAGGTTAATGGTGTGGCTCTGATACCATGTTGCGCCACGGCAGCGCCCCGGCCGTCTACTCGAGGCCAAAATGCGGAATCAAAATTTTTCTTAACTTTTAAACTGGCGCTACCGCGGACAATAAAACCCGGATCGTAACCATTAACCTAATCCTAGCTATCAAGAGAATGGGGTAGAAGCTATACCGAGCGATCCGTTTCCTCCGGTCTTCGTCTCCACTCCGATCTCCCGCGGAATCCTCGTCCGTCACCTCCTCGTCGAAAAAGGGCACCACGTAGCCGAATACTTTTACGGGCTCCCACCTCTGGACCGAGGCAACTCGGGCGCGAAGTTGGCTAGCCGACGTGTCCAAGGGATGCTGTAGGCAAGTGTAGAATGCCATGTCTCTATGGGGTTTAGTGTAGTTGCCATGGATGTGGAGGTGGAGAAAGAAAAATGAGCTTATGGAAAAATGGAGCTATCATTTTCTTGCAAGAATGAGATGAAGGAAATATGCCACCACCCAAATGAAAATCTCTCTCTCTCTATCAAAATGTGGCCGGCCCTTATATGATGAGAATGAGATGGAGAGCAAAAACAAGAAGGGAGGTGAGTGTAGGAAAGATAGAATGGTGACCACACCCAAGGGGAATGATAACCATCTCAAATACATTCTAATCTCAAAAAGCAAATGATAAGAAAGAAAAAGGATCTCATGATACTAGTCAAATCATGAAGCCATCATATGTAAGAAAACCCCTCCACAAAATGTTATTTGCAAACTGCAAATAACACCCTCTCCATCGAAACTCCGGTCGCGAAGGAACAAAGGAAAAACCGGCCGGAACGGAATGCAAACTGGCAACTTCAGAAAACCGATCCCGTAATAAATTACAGGAAAACCCCACTACTGCAAATACATGCCCGCATTTGTATTCCCACTGAACACAAATGCAAAGAGGGAAAATCTACACTATCTAATACTAGGATCCGGCTTATGCCAAAGCCGGCTAGTAAAAACCGTCCGATCACGATCCGTGCAATACCGCACGTATCTGATCGAACCCTGCCATATCTCCACATGGCCTCTACAGCGTTTCGCCCGAAACTTGAGTAACTGAGTGTGGTGGACTCTAAAGACTCGTCAATACTATGTCTGTGGATTTAACCACTAGCACGTCGGAGGTATTAGCCATACGTGACGGGCCACCAGCTATTGACCAAAAGGGACGTCGATGAGCGAACTCATCCTGACACCCTACTGAGCCTGTCAGTGACAATATCCGTACAGTCCGGTCCGTTCGTCTATGAGTATCGTATGGCGGGCCTAGGGGGTTGGTAAAAGTCAGACCCCCAAAAGCGGTACAAGTCGTGTCGGAGTGAAGCCCAGAACACCCTGAGATACTACTGGAATACCAACCAGTAAGTCTCTTGCCTCGGCCGAGGGCTTTGTGTAATGGCTCTCCTAGACACAGCGTGACCTCACCCCCAATACTGGGAGAGACGAACCCCTGCAGATCCGCTCACTGCCTCTATGTGGCACGGGACTGTACCCAACTAAAACCTATTTGCACGACTCCTTTGAGCCATGGTAGGGTAGTAATCAAAGCACAGTGGGAACTCACACGAGACAAATGACGATCTCAGGTCGATGAACTAACCTGTACACATGTCACCAGGGAACTGCTATCTGACGTCTGGTATAATCCCAACTAGCAGGTTCCCGGCGAGTCCTGTCCGGTGTACTCATAACCCAATGAGCACCTGTATACATCTTAGGTGAACCAACTGACACCAATGGCTTGTGAGACCGGCCACCGCCCCTCGTCGGGGTCTCGACTGTATACACTAGTCTACTAATGGAGTATCGATGCCCAGTCTCGAAACTCCCACGACTAGGGACCATTTAAGGATATGCTTATAGACTCCAGCTCTCAAGTATATGATCGCCCTCATACTGCTGGTAGTCAAGCAAGAATCCTAGGGGCTCTATCAACGTGTAATAGCGACTCGTAAGGTCACCTAAAGCAGTACACGATGATAAAGATAAACCAGATAGTATACTATCATCTTGAGTAAGACTGTCCTACCGGGACAGGTCCTCCCTCAATCATTGCAATCACATGCCTGTGATCCAATAATTGACTCTGAGGGCACTATCTCCAACAATAATAATAAAAGAAACACATGCACACATTAAAGCAGAGACAAACCAAGTAGCATACTACCATTTCGAGCAAGATTGTATATAGAACTGTGAATATCCCAAGCTTCTATCAAGTAATATACATACTAGTATGCTACAGTAATGGCCTTTAGGGCATATACACTAACAATCTCCCACTTGCACTAAGGCCATGTACTGGCGTATCGAAGACCTATCATCTCCATCAGCCGCTCGAACTGAGTCTGGGGTAAGGCCTTCGTGAATGGATCTGCAGTATTATCTTCTGAAGCAACCCTCCGAAGCTCGATCTCCTGGCGATCCACGATCTCCCTGATCAGGTGATACCGCCTCTAGATGTGTCTGGATTCTGATGGGACCTGGGTTCCTTCGCTAAAGCTATAGCCCCGTTGTTGTCGCAATACAGAGGTATTGGATCAACAATGGACGGAACCACCTGAAGTTCTTTCAAGAACTTCCTCATCCAAACGGCTTCTTTTGCGTCATTAGATGCAGCGATGTATTCCGCTTCCATAGTCGAGTCAGCAACGGTTTCCTGTTTGGAGCTCTTCCAACACACCACCCCTCCATTGAGGGTAAAGACAAAACCCGACATGGAATTAGAATCATCCTTGTCACTCTGGAAGCTGGAGTCAGCAAAGGCCTCAATCTGGAGGTCTTTTCCGCCATACACCAAGAACATCTCCTTAGTCCTTCTCAGGTACTTGAGAATGTTCTTTACCGCTATCCAGTGTTTCTTCCCAGGGTTTGACTGATACCTGCTTACCACACTCAGTGCATAAGACACATCTGGTCTGGTACACAACATCACATACATTATAGAGCCTACCGCAGAAGTGTAGGGTATAATAGACATGTGATCCCTGTCCAAATCAGTCTTGGGAGACATCTCTTTGGAGAGGGTGATCCCGTGACAAGCCGGTAGATTACCGCGCTTGGAATCTTCCATACTGAATCTTTTCGGTATGGTGTCGATGTACCTGGACTGCGAGAGTCCTAATATCCTCTTGGATCTGTCACGGTAGATCCGGATCTCCAGAATGTATGAGGCATCACCCAGGTCTTTCATGGAGAACCTGTGTGACAAGAACCTTTTGACAGATTGTAGCATAGGAATGTCATTTCCTATTAAGAGAATGTCATCCACGTATAAAACGAGGAATACTACAGTTCTCACTACAAATCTACTATAGATGCATGATTCATCTGGATTTTTGATAAAACCAAATTCCTTGATCGTCTCATCAAAACAGATGTTCCAACTCTGCGATGCCTGCTTTAGTCCATAAATGGACTTAAGCAACTTGCACACCTTTTCGCTGCTCCCACTCTGAATGAAACCCTCTGGATGGTCCATATAGACACACTCCTCTAAATTTCCATTTAGAAAAGCGGTCTTTACATCCATCTGCCAAATCTCATAATCGTGGAAGGCAGCAATGGCAAGAAGGATCCGAATGGATTTCAGCATAGCCACTGGAGAAAAGGTTTCGTCATAGTCCAAACCGGGTCTTTGACGAAAACCCTTTGCAACAAGTCTATCTTTATAGGTCTCGACCTGTCCATCTACACCAATCTTCCTTTTGAAGATCCACTTGCATCCTACGGGTTTTACCCCATGTGGAGCAATGTCCAACGTCCATACTTTGTTGGTATACATGGACTCCATTTCGGTCCGCATTGCATCCAACCATTTTACCGAGTCAATGCTCTGAATGGCTTGCTGGAAGGTAGTAGGCTCATCATAATCAATGATGCAATCCTCTCTATCCCTGTCTATGAGAAAACCGTAGTATCTCTCGGGCGGATGAGAGTGCCTACTACTTCTGCGGAGCGGCGTGGGATTGTCCTGATCTTTCGAACCCTCTGGTTCTACTAATCTTTCAGTAATAGCTTGTGGTTCTGGAATTTCTTCCAGTTCTACTGCGCTCCCACTAATTTCCTTTTCCAAGAACTGGTGTTCTAGAAAGTGGGCATTACGAGAAACAAAGACCTTTTGTTCCTCTGCGTGGTAGAAAAAATACCCCCTGGTGTTCTTTGGGTATCCCACAAACTTGCACAGTACTGAGCGTGCCTCGAGTTTGTCCGCATGCTGCTTTTTGACAAAAGCTAGACATCCCCGGATCTTCTGATATTGAAGATAGGGTTTCTTCCCACTCCATAACTCATATGGTGTGGTAGGCACAGTCTTAGTTGGAACTCGGTTCAAAAGGTATGCGGCTGATTCTAGCGCATATCCCCAGAATGATCGCGGTAACTCAGCGTTACTCATCATGGACCGTACCATATCCAATAGGGTTCGGTTCCGTCTCTCCGATACACCGTTATGTTGCGGAGTGTATGGAGGAGTAAGCTGAGAGAGAATTCCATTCTCTTTTAGGTAATCCAGGAACTCGGCACTTAAGTATTCACCACCTCGATCAGATCTCAGTGCCTTGATACTTTTGCCTGTTTGTTTTTCTACTTCATTCTTGTATTCCTGGAACTTTTCAAAGGCCTCGGATTAATGTTTCATTAAGAAGACATGTCCGAACCTTGAAAAATCATCCGTAAAAGTAATGAAGTAAGAATAACCGCTTCGTGCATGTGTAGACATTGGACCGCACACATCGCTGTGTATGAGTGCCAAGAGCTCGCTCGCTCTTACTCCGTGTCCAGTGAACGGAGTCTTTGTCATCTTTCCTTTGAGACAGGATTGACAAGTTGCATATGATTGATATTCGAACGGATCCAAATATCCTTCTGTATGTAACTTAGTCAACCTTCTCTCATTGATGTGACCCAGTCTACAATGTCATAAGAAAGTCTTATTGATTTCTGGAGACTTTCTTTTGTGTGTATTCTGGACATTGAAAATCTGTGGTTGGTTTAATACGTATATACCGTTGTTTAATGTACCTAACCCAATCAAAACTTGATTAAGGTGAATGTTCACTACATTACTTACAAATGCAAATTCATAACCTTCTTTAGATAATAAAGATATAGAAATGATATTACAAGTTGCATTTGGTACAAAATAACAACTACGCAAAACCAAAAAGTGTCCATCTGACAATCCCAGGTGATAGTCCCCCATGGCCTCAGCATCCATACTAGCTCTGTTTGCAACTCTGAGGGTCATATCACCTGCCTTCAAAACCCTACGCTTTCTCAACGCCTGCAAAGAATTACAGATATGAGATCCTGATCCGGTATCCAATACCCAGGAAGTAGAGCTTATTGATAGACAATTTTCAATAACATACACACCTGAAGCTGAAGCCGCAACTCGCTTCAGATCCTGGGTTCTGGCCTTCCAAGCCTTGCAATCCTGTTTCCAGTGTCCACTTTTGTGACAGTAGAAGCATTCTTCCTTTCCCACCAGCTTTCCCGCTACCTTTGTTGCCTTTCCCTTTCCCTTCGTATCCACTTTACTGACACCGCCCCTTGGTTTGGCGGAGGCTTTCTTCTTCTTTCCCTTGGCTTTCACCCTGGACCTAGAAGAGGAAGATCCTCCTACAAACAAAGTGGATGTCTCCCTACCTTTCTGTAGGGTACCCTCAGCACTCCTCAACATGTTCAGAAGTTCGGAAAGTTCAACCTCCTTTCCTTGCATGTTGAAGTTTAGGATAAACTTGGCGTAAGTGGAAAGAAGGGATTGGAGAATCAAATCAGTGTAGAGTTCATTCTCCAACGTGGTCCCAAGGTCCGCGAGCTCCTCTATGTAGCCAATCATCTTAAGCACGTGTTCCGCTACCGATGATCCGATGGCCAATCTTGCCGAAAAAAGCTTTTTCGACACTTCGTATCTGGCGATACGAGACTGCTCTCCATACAGTTCTTTTGTATGGAGAAATATGGACTCTAGGTCCATATTCTCATGCCTCCTCTGATGTTCGTTGTCTATAGAGGCAAGCACAAGGCATTTGGCCTTCGCGCAATCTATTTCCCAGGTCTTATAGATTTCCCTATCTACGACACTGGTTTTGGGACCTGGGACAGGGGGAGTTTTGGTGGTAAGAAGATACCCCAACTTGTCATAAGTGATTGCCACCTTGACATTCCTGAGCCAATCTTTGTAGTTTGGCCCTGTCAGTATGTTTTTATCTAGTAATATCTTAAGTCCGGTCATCTTGATTGGTCGCTGCAATTAGGAGAGAGAAAAGAAACACTTTATCATGATGCTCTTGCAAGTTTAGAGTGGTTTTTAGTTTGTCTAAACAGGATGGCTCCCACTGTCTCTCGAATCCCTCCTCAAACCAAAAAGGAAGAATTAGTCGGGATCAATCTCACCGTACAATACTTGCTTAACCGTTCAGCCAGGCTAGTGTCGGTACTTCGAGGGAGGTTTTCCAACGCTTTCGCGAAGTTCCTTAATTAAGTAACCTCTTTTCCTGTGGGCGTAGCCCCACTAACACCTTTCTAGACACCTACTAGGTTTATAGCATTGATCGTTAAGTGAGAGATTTCCCGTGGAGTATCATATACTCACAGTAGGATCGGGATCCAAATATCATCGCGTGATAAAACCGAAGGAATCCTACCAGAATCATCACACTCCAAATGGTATGCAGCGCTAGCAAGTTTCAGTACTTATGAAACTCCCGATGTGGATTTTTCCCCCATGCTCTTATGACCTTGGCGTGAGGTCAAAATGTCATAAGTCACATGACAAGTTCTACCGATCATTATCCAGGTTAATTTGAACCTACCCGTAGCTACTGTCACGTCCGAAAGTACGGAACAGGACCGGCACTTAAACTACGAAACGTCTCGAGGCGTACGTAATCTAAGTTAGCCGAAAGCCCAGAAATCCAAACCAAGAAAAGTAGTAGAGTGAAGGAAAACCAATTTAAAATCAAGTAGTTTTAATAGCATAAGCCGAATTATGCGGTTTAAAAAAAAATCAAATATTTCCTGAAAATTTCGGCAGAGTCTCCTTTGTAAATACTGGCTCCCAAACGGGATACAACATGAATAGTATACGAAATCAATAAAAAGGCATCTCCAAGCGGGAGCTAGCTCTTCGTCAATCGACGGTCACAACCACACAAGCAATATAATATACAACGCCAAGGGCGAGGATCGAAACTCAAAAGGGAACTCAAACCCACAAGAAAACCACAGAAATACAACGCGCGACTCTAAGGTCGAAGGAATAACATCACTGGTCTCTATCTCAAAATAAATACATGTTTGGTTGATGGAACTTCTAGATACAACAGAGTAATAATATACAAGTTATATAATGGGGGGTACGATACAAGTAAACCCACCTACTAGCAAATCACCCGAAGGAAACTATGCCCGCAAGCCGTAATGAAACCTGTGCGGCAAACCTGCAAGAAACTAGGGCACAACGGGGTGAGTTGCCAACTCGTGAATAGAAAAACATCTACGCACAGAAATCGTATAAATAACGCAACCTAGGTCAATGATCAGAATATATCCTCAAATATATGAATAACATGCAGCCTATAACAATGGCTAGGGTAATATCTAACCCGAGTGTGATCTCATATGCCCGTGTCAGTGCCTCAGATAGCAATATATCATATGAATGAGGTATGAATGCATGGAACAGAATGCATGTACTGACGAAAACTGCTTTCATAAATCAGTGAGATTTCTGTATTTTAAAAGTGAGGTACCATAAATGAAATCAGCATAAAACAGTGCCCAGCATCGACACAAAACAAGTGTCCAAATATCTCGATATCTCTGTATCACAATCGCTGTACCTCAATATCTCAAATCACAATATCTAGGGCGCCGTCAATCCAGACCGGCCCCTACCATCCATCTCAAGACCACGATGGTATCCTCCGGATATCCGACGCGTCGGGTAATATCACCGGTCGGTAGTGCTCCCCTGCCGGGCTCAACGTCAACAACACATTCCTCTTGCCCCGGGGTACCGCACCGGGCCCACCATGTACCCAAAACGGTTCCTTCACTCCTCGAATCGGGTCTCGAAATCCATCAGCAAACTCATGGTGGACGACTCATACATCATGGGAAAATCGCACTTTTTATTTTAAAAGAGAGAAAATGTTTATTTATGTTTTTGCGGTTTTCCTCCAAATCCAGAAAAATCTCATGGAAATCCGAATCCAAACCTCAATAACACGTAAAATAGTGAATATATGCATGAGGATCCATGAATGCGGCATAACAATGAATAACAGTATGCATGAAGTAGCAGGTAATAACTACAATGTCTAAACTAACATATAAGGCAAGTACGCTATGTCAAGCAATAATATTTTCTAAGGTGTACGTGACATGGCAATTACCGATGAAGATGTGTGTGAGCCGGCAAGTAAGTGTACGTAGTACATACGCATCATCGGTAATGGTGCTGGTGTCCTAACAGCATGATATCAATAATGGAGTATGAAACATAATATAAGCATGCGATGCGAAGCGAACCACAATAATGAGCGGGAGCTGAATACTAGACGCAACTATAACTAATCTGCCCTAATCTAATATAAGTCCTACAAATGGTGTCTTTTGAAATAACACGAATCATGGGGTTTTGAAAGTAGGGGCTACGGTGTTTTTATGAAAAGATACGTCTTTTGAAATATCCGTAGGATCCCTTTGGCTGTCTTTTAAAATACCCACGATTCGTTAGTTTTTGAAATAGGTAAGAATCGAATCTAATCTAACAACTAAACTAAACTAAAGGGCTAAGCTAACAAGCTGGACTACAGGTAAGGAAACCGCCTAACATCTGAGTCGATACATATACATACCTGTATATATATTAGTCGGTGATCCCGCCACAATAATATCATATCCGATACCATATCTATAAGCAGGCATCCCAAGTCAAGAGTGCGGATCAATCATCAAAATATAGCTCGTACGTAAATCCGTCGTACGGCATCCCCAAATCTGGGTACGGGTTAATATCACATTCATCATACTATTCACCTGGTATCCTCTTTATCAAATATCATGATCGGGGTACTGATCTACGTCTAGTACAATACTGATACCGCCTAAGTATGCATGCACGTGTGTGAAACACTACGTCAAGGACCCGCTACAACGTCATGTCGTATCTCAAATACGAACCCTGCTATATCACCGATCTCACGGCCTCAAATCAAATCTCATCGACTCATCATAAATCCCAAGTACTATCATCATTATCCATGCATGCGTATATGAATGTACATATGCATAGTCCCATACCCACGCATATATACATGTATACACATCCCAATCTGCGCACAAGAAAGTAACGTATGCAAGTCCGTGTGTGCGTATGTGGGTATAACAACTACTCTAGGGTTTCGCAACTAACCCAAAGCTAATCCATCAACACGTAATCATAACATGAATAAACATTCTCGTATCATAAAACACCTATATAAAAATATATATATGAGCTACACTACGGACTGCGGGGGTGCTATACGCCATCCACCCGACTTCTCCCCGTAGATATAAATCTACTCACCTGGTCCTCGCTAGCCGGTGCCGACGTCGCCACGCGCTTGCTTGTCGTCTCGAAGTCCACATGGGGTACCTACATATCATAACGCACCGTGTTGTATTAAAATCCGACTCATGACCCAAAAACGACACGTGAATCCCACATAGGTCAAAACTTATGGTTGCTTCCACAAATCAACCCAAAAACCCTCGACGTCGGCGTACAAACGCCAAACCATCGAGAAAAAACTCAAACGTATCAATCGTGGTTTCACAACACCTTAATTATATATATAAAATAGGGTTAAAATAACCAAAACTTCAAATTCGCTTTAAAGCTATTTTTCCGAAAACCTAATAAGCAAAATTAACCGCTTTAATACAACATCTTGATATTTAAACGAATCTAGCGGCCACAATATTCAATAAATATCATAAAAAAGTCATATAAACCATTCCTATAATTTATTCTCATCAATTTCCATAAATTCCAAAATTCTAGTTTACAATATACCCAAATTTTAACAATTTTATAGCAAAAATGCACAAATAACAATTTAGCTTGGATTTTCATGAACTAAATACATTAAACCACTCAATATAATATTTATAATGACATGAAACCTTAATTTGAATTTTATCTCACAAGAATATAATTATTTTAAAAACCTAGTTTACAAATTAGCATAATTAACACAATTTTTAAACTAACCATTAACAACTAGCTACTAATCTTGTTTTAACATGTCATAAGAGCCTAAAAACATCACACAACCATAGTCTCACAACACAAAACCCTAATTAGATTTTCACAAATCCTAATCTAAATCTTCTCTTGCAAACCCACATCTTTCAATTAAACCATAAATTAGCACCTAATAAGCTTCATTAAGAAATTAAACCAATAATTGAATAATGGGTCAAAAGTCATACCTCACAACCATGAATCAAACTTGAAATCTAGACCTCAAATTTGAAATTCTTGCACCAAGATCCATGCTAAAGAAGATGAGGGAAAATGGGTAGGACTCGGATTTGGATTTTAGCTTGATTTTTGATGGAATTTGGACATTTTTTTGAGGGGAAATGTGGTGGCGTTATGGGGGGGAAATCTGGACAGCAAGAAGGGGGGGCTCGGCTGCAAGTAGAGGGAAAGTGGAGAGAGAGGAAGGTGGGGAAAATGATGCCTAGTCAACCTAGTCAAAGTCGACTCTCATTTCTACATTTCCTTTTTCTTTTCTTTTGCAACACAAGTGGGGAAAAGATTGAGAGAGGGGCTGCTGAATTCAGCCAAGAGAAAAGATAAATGAGGGTGTGTGAGTGTGGGTATGGGTGTGGGGTGATGGAAAATGATAAATACTATACCCCCAAACATCCATTTACACTAATTTCACCAAAAAAAGCCTTTTTTTTCCAATAATTTCTAACATCGTTTGGCAGTTTCATTTCATTTCAAAAACCAAATGATAAAATTTTGTTTAATGTATTATGATGCAGAAAATTTGTTTCAACTCATTCCAATTTGTAATTTTCCCTAATTAAATGTATTAGTGACGGCTTAAAATAATATTAAAATAATTAATTTCGGAAAATTTTTCAGAAAATTTGAAATTTCACCAGTGGCTCAATAAACACCAAATACTAGCAATTACATTGCTAGAATATGTATATTTAATTTTATAATAAAAATATTTGCATTTTGACTTTTTATAGAAAACCCCCTTATTTTACCTTTTTTTCGAAATTTCACCGAAACGATTTTCAAAACGTTAAAATCTTCCCCCTTTAAAGAAATTCTGTCTCCGAATTTAAATTAAAAATCCCCTCCCAAATACTAAAATATTTCAGCCAAAACCATCAAATCGCCGGGGCTCCGAAATCATAAATACATAAACACATCATAGCGCAATGCATGCGCATGAGTAATGAGTAGATAACTCGAAATCAAAACTCCATCAAGCATCCCGCAATCATCGGAGTCAAGGTGAACACACGAATGCCAAATCTCAAGCAAGACCGATATGCTATAAATCGGAACTATACATGCAAATATCAGGAGGAAATGCATGCCAAATCCTCTTCAAATCACTGTACGATGCTCGCAGCACTGCACAGTGGTGGACGTCTATTGTAAGAAAATAATTACATATATATATCCATTGTTTAATATGTACGTTCCGCCGTTTTGGAAACAATTTAGAAGGGTCTCCTTGTTTTAAACATTTCGGGTCATATCAGACACGTAGGTAAATATTGAGACTATAGCTCGCTTTTTGGAAATCCCTTCAATAACTATCAATGCATGCAAAATATATTCAGGTACTGTCCTCTGACTAGTCCTGCTCAGTACAAAAACTCATAGCAATCATCATAAAAACATACCGCTCCATAAGAAATCAATCCCAAAATACGCGTATGAATACTACGTGCGTCTGGTGCGTACGAGAATCAAAATCCATATATGTTCCATACATATGCACAGAAACAAGATCTAAGTGCATCGGGTGTGCACAAAGCATCTGTCGTAGGCAACGTGTGTGCCTGACAGTAAAATCAGGTGCATCTGACATGCACGAAAAATCTTGATTTAGTGCATCTGGTGTGCACCAAAATCACATCTTAAAACATGCGCTCAACATGCGCGAAAATCCAAGGCAGGTGCATCTATCATGCACGAAATCATGAAATCCAATATCAAGCGCCGAACATGCGCAAAATCAAATCAGGTGCACAAGGTGCACAAAACAAATATCGAGTATCACAATCGAAATCGAAGTCCAGTGCATCTAAGTGCACAAAAGGCGTATCACTGCACTACAAGCATATATAACTATACAGAGTGCAGGAACCAAATCGTGTGCGTGCATACGCACAAAATCAACTCAAATGTCTAAAACCGTAAAATCACAAACATGTGAAACCAAAGCACAAAGACGATATCAAGTGCAACACTGTGCAAAGATCGTAAATCCTCAATCATCAAAATCAAATCAGGCGAATAAATCACCCAAAACATTGAAATCAATAATGGCGGAATAGTACCGCTCAAGTGCATCCTCTAAGAATCTTAGGCCAACTGTCGCGGTCACTAGTGGGACGTCTCGTCGATGATTATGAACTCTGGCCTGCTGGTGTGCGTAACAATGACCACATCTGGGTCAAGGTCTTCACTGTGAATTACCAATCTCTCGGTCCATCGGCTCATCGGCCCTGTCAGGTGTGCTAACGGGGATGATTCCGTTCTGGCACTTCTCTGGTCATCTCTCGGTCAATCATCGCGACCACTCGTAAGACAGCATATCACTGGCGTCGGCCTCTGGCTCTCTGAATGTACGTGACACATCTGATCCTGGGTGCAAGTATCATTGCAGCAGTGTCCTGGAATGAATCCTTCTCACGGTCTCTTCCATGTCTCGTCTCTGCCAACTGTCCGGAAGTCATCGTCCTTTCCTATATCTGCATCTTGCTCTGGAACGACTGCATACTCATCGCGACTCTTTCTGGAAGGTAAATCCAAGTACCATGCCTCGGCATGCGCATCGCCTCTCTGATGTCGGCGGAGTGGAACGTCATCTCATCTAGATCTGGTACGAACCTCTTACTTCACCTTTCTCTAATGTCGTCTGCTTAGACTCGTCTCGTCGCGGCTGCATGGACTGAGCTCCAATGGCTATCCTCGTATCGGGAGTCTCCCAAGAAATGCATCTCACCACCTAGCATCCGAATTAGTCGAGCCATCCGATCGAGTCGTCAAAACTTTATAATCCCCCAAGAGCTCAACATCTTGGGCACAGTTTAATAATATCGAGTACATACCACAGCATCGGTGGTCCAGCCGTAGAAGGGCAAACCCAAGCCTCACTAATGGCGCCGTAGAACTGCCGCAAACCCGAAGGTTCAAAGGCTTTCATACGATCATTAAGTCGAGTTAGGGTTTCATTCTTCTAGAGGGACCATAGAATTGCCTGCATGTCTTTCCGACTACTTTAAACTTGGAATAATAGGTTTCTGACATTCGATCGTCTCTGTCGACTCTCAACGTCTCCGCGTGAAGTCGTCTCTTGCTGGAATCAATCTATCTGATGACCTCTCATAGGGTAGGCGAACGAACCACATGTCCTAGTCATTCATCCTCGGGTGACTAGCGACCTTCTATCATCTCTTAGTACAACCTGTACTGCAATAGCCCCAACATATGGGGCGATATCGCGTCGCTCGCAGCAACAACTGGCTCACTCGTCTGCACGCTGAACAGTGCCTCAATCATCATGAGTAAGCAATACACCAACGGTCATCAAAATCTGGCTGGCCTCTATCATTGGCTCAATCCTCTTGTGTCGATTAGCACATCCGAGTAACCTCATAAAGGCGATCCCCCAAACGCTCGTGGCGCGGAAGCACAGTAAAATGACATATCTCCGCAATCGTGTGTCGCCGGAATTTCGCCCTGGTCAGTCCTCGTTCGTGACGAGCTCGTGCTGACCGCAACTCTAGCTGTAGCTCTCCCTGCCCGTAATCGTGGCAGCAAAACCATAACGGGTACTGATGAGGCTAGATCGGAATGAATATAATACTGAGCAAAGAAATGTACATCCTAAGGCTTCTTAAGTGGAGTAGCGTATCGTAAGTATGCCGCGGAACATACCCACGGTACGGCACTCTACTTTAGTCACCTATTCCATCAACCAAAGGTCATCCTACGCTCCGAAAGTAAAACCTAACGCTTTGATACCAACTTTGTCACGTCCGAAAGTATGGAACAGGACCGGCACTTAAACTACGAAACGTCTCGAGGCGTACGTAATCTAAGTTAGCCGAAAGCCCAGAAATCCAAACCAAGAAAAGTAGTAGAGTGAAGGAAATCCAATTTAAAATCAAGTAGTTTTAATAACATAAGCCGAATTATGCGGTTTAAAAAAAACATCAAATATTTCCTGAAAATTTCGGCAGAGTCTCCTTTGTAAATACTGGCTCCCAAACGGGATACAACATGAATAGTATACGAAATCAATAAAAAGGCATCTTCAAGCGGGAGCTAGCTCTTCGTCAATCGACGGTCACAACAACACAAGCAATATAATATACAACGCCAAGGGCGAGGATCAAAACTCAAAAGGGAACCCAAACCCACAAGAAAACCACAGAAATACAACGCGCGACTCTAAGGTCGAAGGAATAACATCACTGGTCTCTATCTCAAAATAAATACATGTTTGGTTGATGGAACTTCTAGATACAACAGAGTAATAATATACAAGTTATATAATGGGGGGTACGATACAAGTAAATCCACCTACTAGCAAATCACCCGAAGGAAACTATGCCCGCAAGCCGTAATGAAACCTGTGCGGCAAACCTGTAAGAAACTGGGGCACAACGGGGGTGAGTTGCCAACTCGTGAATAGAAAAACATCTACGCACAGAAATCGTATAAATAACGCAACCTAGGTCAATGATCAGAATATATCCTCAAATATATGAATAACATGCAGCCTATAACAATGGCTAGGGTAATATCTAACCCGAGTGTGATCTCATGTGCCCGTGTCAGTGCCTCAGGTAGCAATATATCATATGAATGAGGTATGAATGCATGGAACAGAATGCATGTACTGACGAAAACTGCTTTCATAAATCAGTGAGATTTCTGTATTTTAAAAGTGAGGTACCATAAATGAAATCAGCATAAAACAGTGCCCAGCATCGACACAAAACAAGTGTCCAAATATCTCGATATCTCTGTATCACAATCGCTGTACCTCAATATCTCAAATCACAATATCTACGGCGCCGTCAATCCAGACCGGCCTCTACCATCCATCTCAAGACCACGACGGTATCCTCCGGATATCCGACGTGTCGGGTAATATCACCGGTCGGTAGTGCTCCCCTGCCGGGCTCAACGTCAACAACACATTCCTCTTGCCCCGGGGTACCGCACCGGGCCTACCATGTACCCAAAACGGTTCCTCCACTCCTCGAATCGGGTCTCGAAATCCATCAGCAAACTCATGGTGGACGACTCATACATCATGGGAAAACCGCACTTTTTATTTTAAAAGAGAGAAAATGTTTATTTATGTTTTTGCGGTTTTCCTCCAAATCCAGAAAAATCTCATAGAAATCCGAATCCAAACCTCAATAACACGTAAAATAGTGAATATATGCATGAGGATCCATGAATGCGGCATAACAATGAATAACAGTATGCATGAAGTAGCAGGTAATAACTACAATGTCTAAACTAATATATAAGGCAAGTACGCTATGTCAAGCAATAATATTTTCTAAGGTGTACGTGACATGGCAATTACCGATGAAGATGTGTGTGAGCCGGCAAGTAAGTGTACGTGGTACATACGCATCATCGGTAATGGTGCTAGTGTCGTAACAGCATGATATCAATAATGGAGTATGAAACATAATATAAGCATGCGATGCGAAGCGAACCACAATAATGAGCGGGAGCTGAATACTAGACGCAACTATAACTAATCTGCCCTAATCTAATATAAGTCCTACAAATGGTGTCTTTTGAAATAACACGAATCATGGGGTTTTGAAAGTAGGGGCTACGGTGTTTTTATGAAAAGATACGTCTTTTGAAATATCCGTAGGATCCCTTTGGCTGTCTTTTAAAATACCCACGATTCGTTAGTTTTTGAAATAGGTAAGAATCGAATCTAATCTAACAACTAAACTAAACTAAAGGGCTAAGCTAACAAGCTGGACTACAGGTAAGGAAACCGCCTAACATCTGAGTCGATACATATACATACCTGTATATATATTAGTCGGTGATCCCGCCTCAATAATATCATATCCGATACCATATCTATAAGCAGGCATCCCAAGTCAAGAGTGCGGATCAATCATCAAAATATAGCTCGTACGTAAATCCGTCGTACGGCATCCCCAAATATGGGTACGGGTTAATATCACATTCATCATACTATTCTCCTGGTATCTTCTTTATCAAATATCATGATCGGGGTACTGATCTACGTTTAGTACAATACTGATACCGCCTAAGTATGCATGCACGTGTGTGAAACACTACGTCAAGGACCCGCTACAATGTCATATCGTATCTCAAATACGAACCCTGCTATATCACCGATCTCACGGCCTCAAATCAAATCTCATCGACTCATCATAAATCCCAAGTACTATCATCATTATCCATGCATGCGTATATGAATGTACATATGCATAGTCCCATACCCACGTATATATACATGTATACACATCCCAATCTGCGCACAAGAAAGTAAAGTATGCAAGTTCGTGTGTGCGTATGTGGGTATAACAACTACTCTAGGGTTTCGCATCTAACCCAAAGCTAATCCATGAACACATAATCATAACATGAATAAACATTCTCGTATCATAAAACACCTATATAAACATATATATATGAGCTACACTACGGACTGCGGGGGTGCTATACGCTATCCACCCGACTTCTCCCCGTAGATATAAATCTACTCACCTGGTCCTCGCTAGCCGGTGCCGACGTCGCCACACGCTTGCTTGTCGTCTCGAAGTCCACATGGGGTACCTATATATCATAACGCACCGTGTTGTATTAAAATCCGACTCATGACCCAAAAACGACACGTGAATCCCACATAGGTCAAAACTTATGGTTGCTTCCACAAATCAACCCAAAAACCCTCGACGTCGGCGTACAAACGCCAAACCATCGAGAAAAAACTCAAACGTATCAATCGTGGTTTCACAACAGCTTAATTATATATATAAAATAGGTTTAAAATCACCAAAACTTCAAATTCACTTTAAAGCTATTTTCCGAAAACCGAATAAGCAAAATTAACCGCTTTAATACAACATCTTGATGTTTAAACGAATCTAGCGGCCACAATATTCACTAAATATCAGAACAAAGTCATATAAACCATTCCTATAATTTATTCTCATCAATTTCCATAAATTCCAAAATTCTAGTTTACAATATACACAAATTTTAACAATTTTATAGCAAAAATGCACAAATAACAATTTAGCTTCGATTTTCATGAACTAAATACATTAAACCACTCAATATAATATTTATAATGACATGAAAGCTTAATTTGAATTTTATCTCACAAGAATATAATTATTTTAAAAACCTAGTTTACAAATTAGCATAATTAACACAATTTTTAAACTAACCATTAACAACTAGCTACTAATCTTGTTTTAACACGTCATAAGAGCCTAAAAACATCACACAACCATAGTCTCACAACACAAAATCCTAATTAGATTTTCACAAATCCTAATCTAAATCTTCTCTTGCAAACCCACATCTTTCAATTAAACCATAAATTAGCACCTAATAAACTTCATTAAGAAATTAAACCAATAATTGAACAATGGGTCAAAAGTTATACCTCAAAACCATGAATCAAACTTGAAATCTAGACCTCAAATTTGAAATTCTTGCACCAAGATCCATGCTAAAGAAGATGAGGGAAAATGGTTAGGAGTCGGATTTGGATTTTAGGTTGATTTTTGATGGAATTTGGACATTTTTTTGAGGGCAAATGAGGTGGGGTTATGGGGGGAAAATCTGGACAGCAAGAAGGGGGGGGCTCGGCTGCAAGTAGAGGGAAAGTGGAGAGAGAGGGAGGTGGAGAAAATGATGCCTAGTCAACCTAGTCAAAGTCCACTCTCATTTCTACATTTCCTTTTTCTTTTCTTTTCTTTTCTTTTCTTTTGCAACACAAGTGGGGAAAAGATTGAGAGAGGGGCTGCTGAATTCAGCCAAGAGAAAAGATGAATGAGGGTGTGTGAGTGTGGGTATGGGTGTGGGGTGATGGAAAATGATAAATACTATACCCCTAAACATCCATTTACACTAATTTCACCAAAAAAAGCTTTTTTTCTTCAATAATTTCTAACATCGTTTGGCAGTTTCATCTCATTTCAAAAACCACATGATAAAATTTTGTTTAATGTATTATGATGTACAAAATTTGTTTCAACTCATTCCAATTTGTAATTTTCCCTAATTAAATGTATTAGTGACGGCTTAAAATAATATTAAAATAATTAATTTCGGAGAATTTTTCAGAAAATTTGAAATTTCACCAGTGGCTCAATAAACACCAAATACTAGCAATTACATAGCTAGAATATGTATATTTAATTTTATAATAAAAATATTTGTATTTTGACTTTTTACAGAAAACCCCCTTATTTTACCGTTTTTTCGAAATTTCACCGAAACGATTTTCAAAACGTTACAGCTACCCTTGACGTAGGCCAAAATGGCAGTACGACTGTCTCAAATCAATGCATTCTATCTATGCAACAGATAAATATCCGGCAGTTACCAATCACTATGCCTTGGCATGAGGTCAAAATACATAGCTTGAATACTACCGAATATTTATCTGAAATGATGGAGGGCTACGAATGGTTTTGGCGAAAACCGTTAACGTAGTGAACTTGATATAATCGATGAAACGAGATAGCTTTTTAAAAGGAGTGGTTCAAGCTCCGCATTTAAAAGTTTGTTTTTGAAAAGAACCGAGTGGTTTTGAAAGTGTTCCAACGACTTTTACTTGGTTTATTTTCTTGCATTAATTCCAATGCGTCCCATCATTTAATCCTACCATTGCAGAAAACAACCAAAATATGGTGTACGCTTATGCCATCCGCATTCGCCACGGGGCCCCGTCATCACCCGTTAGATTACTTAACTAACGACAGAGCGGGGGCTGGACTAGCGCGGATGCAAAACATAAGCAACACCTAAATAGATATCATATATATAGATATATCAATGATAGCCATTACAGATCACAGATGAACACTTTGGATATACTAGGAATCCGCGATTCATTCGAGCCTGCAACGAAAAGAGGATTACACGGTCGCGATGAATAGCCAATACCCCACCTAAGACCCCTACGGGTGCGGCAAACTACCCGCCAAGAACCCGAAGCGAAGCAACCTCCCTCAACGACGTGAGTAGGCTACTCGGCACTTCAAGATACCGGTAGTTTGTGCACCCCACCATGGGTCTATCCTAGAAGCAAAAACAGTAAAAAGAAATTATACAATGACGGCTACAACCCCGACCCGGTTGTGCGGCCAAACGAATAATATTACATCAATTAACATATTACATGAATGAAAGAAAAAAGAAACTCTCATCTCACATCCACCACGGCTATTCATCCGCGACAATCCACCGAGTTCATATACACAAACCAATAAGCATTACAGATCATAGATATGTATAACCCCCACTAATCGACGTATAGCGATTAGCAGACGTTAAATACATATAAACATCATAGATATAACCCAATAGTCAAAGTATAGTGAAGTTCGATCAAAAATACGGATTTATAGCCACCCCAAATTCAAATTTCTATTCTGGAAATCTGGACAGAAATAAAATATCTTAAAAATCCCAAAACCATATCAGAAGAACACTGCACCAAACTCGGTCCAGAACCGAGTCAACTCGGCAGCGGTTCCGCGGCAAGAAGCATGTTCTTGCCGCGGAACCGCCGCGCTTTGAACGGTTCACTGGATCGTTTTTGGTGTGCTTCTTAAGAAAACCTTGAGCCGATTTTAGAAGTATGATTTATTATTTTTAGAGCGGAAAAAAAAACAACAGAAACTTAGGGTTTTGAAATTTTAGTTTTACGATTTTTACCGATCGAACTTCTATACACTTTAATAACTAGCTAGTTTATGTTTAGTTAGGATCTGATACCACTGTAAGTCCACGTTGCCTACCCCGGTGCTTGCGGGGAGGCGGAAACGGTATAAAAATCTGATTTTTAGCACTCAAGGCAACATGGACTAACTAAAGGAAGATCTTGGCTAAACAAAAACTAACTACAATGCTAACTAGTTTTAGCTACATGGAAGAAAGGTTATACCTAGGGCTTTATGTCCTTCTCTCCTTTCTCCTTGGAGTGAACAGAAGTGATCTCCTTGTCGTCTTCTCTAGTCGAAGAAGGATCCACCCGAGAGCCTCAACCTTTGGTTTCAACTTCAAGCTAGAAGTAACTAAGATGCTAGAAGTGCTAATCCTAGAACTTTAGAAGAGAGTAGAGATTATTTTAAAGAGGTTTATCTCAAGCTCAAGTGTTTCTCAACTCATGAGAGGGGAGAGCTAGAGAGAGAGGAAGAGGAGGAGAGAGAATCTATATGATAGAATGAGGAGAAATAATGAACCATTCTCTCATATATGGGTGAATTATGAAAATAGATAATTAGCAAGATAATTGTCATGGTTAATCAAGACTTGACCATTATCATTTCACATTAAATGCAAATTGCAAGGATCAAAGAGCATCTTTTATATGGAATGATGATGGTCAACATGTCAACCTAAGTCAACAAGTCAAAATAGTCAAATGGTCAACAACCCTAACCATGCACAATTATATTTAACTAATATCAATTATTCATAATACACACATAAGTGTTAGGGTTAAGAAAATGACAATGGTCATCAACCCTAATCAAAGTCCTCTCCCTCTGTCTCAGTCAACTGTGCATACGCACCCGTATCCGTGATCCGAGGAACACGAATACAAAGAGATAAAACCAATCCCAAATCATATACTAGGATCCGGCTTAAACCAAAGCCCGCTAGTATAAGCTGTCCGGACAGCAAACGTGCACAAGC
This sequence comes from Agapanthus africanus, assembly GCA_030015575.1. Lineage (NCBI taxonomy): Eukaryota > Viridiplantae > Streptophyta > Magnoliopsida > Asparagales > Amaryllidaceae > Agapanthus > Agapanthus africanus. The sequence goes on from CM057340.1 coordinate 395,580,765, forward strand.
GCGCGATGTGAACGAACCCTGTCGCAAAACCATGCGACCTCTACTCATTTTGCCTAAAGACGAATAACACTCGGTGTGGGACTCTAAAGACTAGACACTACGCTGGCAGTGGGTTTAACCACAAACCGCAAGCGGCACTAGCTGTACGTAACGATCCCCAGGTAGATGCCGATAAGAAGACTGACAAGGTGAACCCATCTGAACTCCTACTGAGCCTGAATGTGACAGTCTCCGTACAGTCTGGTCTGTTCGTCTGATACATCGCATGGCGGGCCTAGGGGGCGGTAAACGTCAGTCCCTTAATAGCGGTACAAGTCGTGTCGGAGTGTAGCCCAGAACACCCTGAGATAACACTGGAAACCTACCAGTATATCTCGCTTGCCCTGGCCAGGGACTACTTGTGTAATGGCTTTCCTGGACACAGCGTGATGTCAACCCCCAATACCGGGAGAGACGAATCATGTCTAACCGTCACTGCCTCCAAGTGCTTCGGGACTGCACCCAACTATTACCTGTTTGCACGACTCTTTTGAGCTGTGGTAGGGTAGTAATCAAAGTACAGTGGGAACACACTCGAGGCGAAGTGACAGTGTCAAGTCAGCGGACTAAGCTGTACTCATGTCACCTGGGAACTGATAACTGACGATAGGTATAATACCAACCAACAGTTCCCGACGAGTCCTGTCCAGTGTACTCTTAACCTAACGAGCACCCGCATACTATCTCAAGTACGACGTACTGACGGCTGTGGGACAGACCGTCTCCCATGCTGGGATGAGAAGCGCATACGCTAGTCTACTCCGGAGTATCGATGCCCTGTCTCGATAGTCCTACGACTAGGGACCTGTATAAGGATGTGCTTATGGATTACCCAGCCCCCACGAGTGTGAGCGCCATCACAACGCTGGTAATCAAGAAAAGATCCTAAGGGCTCTACTAATGCGTATAGGTGATATAATAATAAAAGAAACACATGCACACATTAAAGCAGAGACAAACCAAGTAGCATACTACCATTTTGAGTAAGATTGTATATAAAACTGTGAATATCCCAAGCTTCCATCAAGTAATATACATACTAGTATGATACAGTAATGGCCTCTAGGTCATATACACTAACACACTGGACGGACTCGCCGAGAACTCCCTGATGGTGATATACCACACGTCAGATGGCAGTTCTCCGGTGACACTGGTACAGGGTAGTCTGTAGACCCGAGATCGTCATAGAGTCTTGTGTGATTCCCACTGTGCTTTGATTTCCACCTTACCACGTCCAAGTGGGCGTACAAAACGGTGGCTTTTGGGTGCAGTCCCGAATCACATGGAGGCAATGAGTGATAGGAGGGGATTCGTCTCTCCCGGTATAGGGAGTTGATGTTGTGCTGTGTTCGATTAGCTATAACTGGAAGTCCCTGGCCAGCGCTGATATAGAGATTTACTGGTAAGTGTTACCAGTAGTTTTCAACCCGTTATGAGCCCCACATCGACACGACTTATCGGTTACTAGGGTCTGACGTATACCACCCCTAGACTTGATATGCGACATATCAGACGAAGAGACCAGACTGTACGGGAGTGTTATTGATTGCATTCACAGGAGAACGTACAGGTTAGCTTGTTGATCTTCTGAGCACTCAATACCTGGGTGGCTGTTACGTTTAGCTGACCGCTTGCAGCTTGTTGGTGTTTGATATGATCATCACCTGCTACCGGCGTATTGACGATTCTTTAGAGTCCTACATAGATATTTCTTGGCTCAGGCAAAACGGAGTAGAGGCACATATGTGATATGTGCAAGACCGAGGATAATGCGATATGAGATACCGTATTATATTCTCGCGATATTTAGATATGAACCGGGTCATCGGATCAAGTGTTGATTCGATGAATCGGTACATGATATATTAGTCGGTTATATTCGATATAGCCGGATTGTCGGATTAAGTGTTGATTCGATGATTTAATGTATAATAATATATATGATATATTGTATTACATTATCTAATTTTGGTTCACTTTATTATTTCATTTTCTCACCGGGTAATACATTGATATATATACGATATATATTAATTGTATTATTTTCTTTTGTTACAAATATATAATATATATGTGATATATATTATAGTAACATGATATGATTAATAATGGAACATGTTTAGTGGAGATTAAGCAAGGTTAGGGTTTGATTAGGTTTAGTTCTTTCTTGCACCTTCTAGAACTTTTCCTTTTGTCATGAAGAAGATATTATGATAGATATTTTCTTATGACTCATTGTTTTAACCCAACCAAACCCTAGCCCTAGTTTATTCTCTACAAAGGTTATCCTAGTCATCCTTGACCATGGTTCCATGATTAATCATATTTTCATTTCTATTATTCATCACAAAAGGATTATCTCATGATTCATCATCTTCTTCTCTCTTGAGCTTTGAGAAAGCTTACTAGATTTTCCTTTTATGATAATTTAATGTGAGAATTTGATATAAAAAGAAAGTATAAATACTACTCCATCATCCTCATCTAATCTAGCCAATTAGATTTGGGTGTTCACCTCATTATAGTGAGAGAGCTTGAGTTATTACAACTTCGACGTAGATCATCGGAGAAAAGAAATACTACAAGCTAGCATGGATCGTTCGAGTCATGGAGCCTCTCTTGAGTCCTGGAGATCGTGGATCGCGGCGAAGGGACTTCTACTCGAAGCTTATGAAGGTAAGAAGCGGACTACAAAAGTTGTAATCCCTCACACTTAGTAGTAAAGATATTTACTTGCATGTTAAACCCTAATAATCTAGCAAAGATGCCGGCTTTGGATTGTTCGGCATGTCTAAAATTTTATTCGAGCATGGTTGATGCCTTATGAACCCTCACAAGAGTGCCTAAGAACCCTACAGTGGTATCAAAGCCTAGCTAGAGTATTAGGCAACGTGTATACGAAGTTAAAACTCCGAACGAACCCCGAAACGTCAAAACGAACCCCACTCTGGACAATTCATAAAAACTGTGATTTTTCTGAATTAAAAATGCTTTAAAATACCAGCAGGGAAATATAAGCAACACTGTGGAAAACGAGGCAGTAAGCCATACAATTGGCCGTGGAACCGCGGCAATACCCTGCTTGCGCCGCGGAGCCACGGCCGTACAGAAGTCTTACTGCCTCGTTTTGGCACAGTAACATCCGTAGGCAAAATTGCTCATTTCTGGGTATTTTTAATCTGACTCAAGTGTTGAGTGTTCTGGGGTTTATTTTGTAATCGTAGATTCGATCGGAATATTTAATTTCGTTATGTTTTCCGGATATTTAGAAACTGTTAAAATGTTCGAACGGATATCATTAACTCACTTTTTCCCGGCACGAAAAACTTTCAAGTGTTGAATTTTTCTCGGGTTTAAATCTTTCGGAAAATCGTGCAAGTAACGCGGCGGTCCCTCTAGAAGAACACAAACCTTAACTCTATTATGTGACCGTCTGAACAGCCTATAAACCTTAGGGTTTGAGGCGGTACGGCATGCCATATGTGAGGCGTTGGCTTGACCCTTCTACGGCTGGATCATCGGTACTGTGACAGATTCTGGGATTATTTGAACTCCGCTCAAGTGTTGAGCTATTTAGGAAATCTTGGGCATTTGATTATCCGATCGGAAAGTTTAATACTGTCTATTTATCTGGAATGTGATACAATATGTGGAATTCATATAGTTAGGCATGAAATGCGAAGTATGTGATATTTCGGATTTACGATGTCTAAAGTGATTGTGGATTCCAAATGTTGTAGTTTTACAATTTCTTTTCTGTGACCGTAAGTGTAGTATGTAGTTGTATTGCCGATTTTCGTTGCTATACATCAACGACGATCGGTGTATGCATACTTACTTACGTTGATGATATGAGATATTATGTGTTGCTGTGATATGTTATATTGGATCGTCGTGTTCTGAATAGCCGGGGGTTTTATGTGAGATGAGGGTTTTTATCTTCATTCATGTAAAATTCATTTGTATGTAATATTCTTTTATTAGGGCACTTCCGGGATGAGGTTGATGTCACCAGTGTATATTATTTACTTTTCCGCATTAGGTAGACCCAAGGAGGGGAGCACAAGTTACCGGGTTTTAGGGTCCAGTGGGAGGCCATCTCGAGGAGTCGAGACCGGGTCTCCTAACCCTAGAATTGGCAGTGTTACTTGCCGCTCTCATAGGGGTCTAGGGATGTGGGTTTGGCTATTCATCGCGACCGTGGAATCCGTGTTTTATACCGGCTCGTATTAAAAACACGGACTTCCTAGTATATCCAATATTTCATATATGTTCTTCTGCTGCAATGTTTTGTGATGAGATCATATTACTGTCTGAGACGAATGCTTATACTATATATATATATATGCTGATATATAAATATTACTGCTTTCGTTTCTTCTGTGATGCTTAGGAAGCATAAGCTGATGGGATTTATTAATGAGATTAATAAAAAGAAAAGAAACCTAAAAGATGTTGTAGAATCAAAACTTTATAAAAAGGGTAGCTACAGTTTTGCTTTGCATAGCAGTATATATGATATACCCTGCACCTTATTCGATGAGGAAAGAGCCGGGATCCCTTCACCGGGAGTGACCTCTTTAGAAAAATTGGCAGATGCTACAAACTCACGGTTTAGTTTTTGACAGCTTCTATAGTTCTTGCTTTGCACAGCGGTATATACGATATACCCTGCACCTTATTCGATGGGGAAAGAGCTGAGATCCTTTCACCGGGAGTGACCTCTTTAGCGAAACTAGAAAAGCCTCAGAAACACTCTTTTTTCAAAAATCACTTGATTCTACGACGATATCAAATTCATTACGCAAAAGGTTTTTCTGAAAAACCTGCGTAGCCCTCCGTCATTTCAGATAGATATTATTTAGTATTCGTGCTATGTTTGTTGACTTAGTCAAGGCGTAGTGTACGGTAGCTAAATAGTGTTTATCTGCTAAAGCATGAGATGTGATTAGATTAGAGTAGTCGTACGGCCTTGTTGACTCAGTCAAGGGTTGTACGGGTGGGTTTAATTCAATCGGGAAATGTACGGGTTGAACTTGACTTGCGATTTATGGTTTGTTGACTTAGTCAAGGTCATAGATCGCTAGGGGCAAAATATTATCGGGAATTTCAAGTGTTGAAATTTGCAATGAGATTGCATACCTCCTATGAGATAGTTGGATCCCGACACCCACTGCGAGTAAGAGTTACTCCTGGTAGAGTTTTACACAGGACAATTAGCCGATCAAGTAGGTGTGTAGAAAAGTGTTAAAGGGGTTACGCCTATGGGAAAACGAGGTTTACTTTAATTAGGTCCGTGCGAAAGCATGGGGAACCTCCCTAAAGTACCGACACTGATCTGGCTTAAAGATTGACGAAATTGTAGGGTGTAATTATTCCTGGCTAATCTTACCTTTTAGGATTTGAAGGAAGATTTGATAAAAACAGTGGGAGACATCCTGATTAGATAAGATAATAACCAATCTAATCTTGCAAGAGCATACGCTAAAGTGTTTTCTTCTCTCTCTCTCTCTCCAGGTAGCGACCATGTCAGGCCATAATCAAGATAATAATATGGATGTATTGACTGAACCGGCTTATTATACTGAGCAGGGGAACGTTGGTCCCGTTCTTTCTTATAAGAGTTATAAGACTGAACAGGAAACAGGAGAATATCTGGATTCTCACGCCGCGCAAATGGAGAACATGCATGTTGATGCACCTTCTTCAGGTGTGTTAGTTATTGAGAACTGTTTCTCAGTTCACCCTACGTCCTGGGTATTAGATACCGGATCAGGATCCCACATATGTAAATTGTTACATGGGCTACGGAAAGGTAGAGAACTGGGAAAAGGTGATTATTCCGTTCAAGTAGGGAACGATGCAAGTATTGTAGCCAAAGCAGTTGGCGAATATCATCTGGTATTACCAAGTCGTAATACACTGATTCTGAATGAGTGCTATTATATACCGAATATGATGTGCAACATTATATCAGTTTTTTTATTAAGTAAAGAAGGATATAATTTTGTAGTACAGGATAATGTTATGAACATCTTCCTAAATCAAAAGTTGATTGCAACAGGCTCGTTACATAATGACATATTCATTCTCAATCAAAATATAGTCCTCAATATACAAAACACACACAAGAGGTAGAGTTCAGAAATGAACGAACCCTTCTTGTGGCATTGTAAACTTGGTCATATCAATGCGACATGGCTAGCTAAGTTACATAAGAATGGATATTTGAATTCGTTCGAATTATCATCTTATAATATTTGCCATTCATGTCTCAAAGGAAAAATGACCAAAACTCCGTTTAATGGACACGGAGAAAGAGTTACGGAACTCTTAGGACTGGTACATAGTGATGTATGCGGTCCTATGTCTACACACGCTAGGAACGGTTCTTCCTACTTCATTACATTCACTAACGATCTCTCTAGATACGGGCATGTGTTCCTGCTGAAACACAAGTCTGAAGCTTTTGACAAATTCAGAGAATATAAGCACGAAGTAGAGAACCAAATGGGCAAAAGTATTAAGCTTCTTCGATCTGATTGAGGAGGTGAATACTTAAGCAATGAGTTCCTGGATTATCTAAAAGAGAATAGGATTCTCTCTCAGCTTACTCCTCCTTATACACCACAGCACAACGGTGTATCGGAGCGGAAGAATCGCACCCTATTAGATATAGTGCGCTCTATGATGAGCGATGCTGAGTTACCTATTTCCTTCTCGGGGTATGCGCATGAGACAGCCATATACCTATTGAATCTAGTTCCGTCTAAATCCGTACCTACCACACCATATGAGATATGGAGTGGGAAGAGACCATATTTTAAACGAGTTAAGATATAGGGTTGTCCGGCCTATGTCAAAAGGCAAAATCCAGACAAACTCGACGCACGATCAGTTCTTTGCAAGTTTGTGGGATATCAAAGAATTCTCAAGGATATTTTTTCTACCACGCTGAGAAACAAAAAGTGTTTGTTGCTCAACATGCCACCTTTTAAAAAAGGAATTTCTTGCAAAAGAAATTAGTGGCAAAGAGGTAGAGCTGGAAGAGGTTCCAGCACCACAAACTACAACTGATGATTTGTTGGAAGCAGAGGATTCCGTAGTACCCGACGAACCCCAGCCTCTCCGCCGATCTAGTAGGGTTTCTCGTCCACCTGAGAGATAATACGGTTTTCTCATTGATGGTGGAAGCGAGGATTGCATCATGGAAGATGATGACCCGACTAGTTTCGAGCAGGCCATCACGAGTGGTGACTCTGTGAAATGGCTGGATGCAATGCGATCTGAGATGGAATCCATGTACACCAACAAAGTATGGACTTTGGAAAATGCTCCTAAAGGGGTAAAACCCATTGGGAGCAAGTGGATCTTTAAAAAGAAATTTGGTGTAGATGGAAAAGTTGAGACTTTCAAAGCTAGACTTGTTGCAAAGGGTTTTCGTCAACGACCAGGTGTGGATTATGACGAAACCTTTTCTCCAGTGGCTATGCTTAAGTCCATCCGGATCTTACTTGCCATTGCTGCATACCATGACTACGAAATCTGACAAATGGATGTTAAGACCGCCTTTCTAAACGGTGATTTAGAAGAGTGCGTGTACATGACTCAGCCAGAGGGCTTCGTAGATAGTGGGAGCAGTTGAAAGGTGTGCAAGCTGCTTAAATCCATTTATGGGTTAAAACAAGCATCGCGGAGTTAGAACATCTGTTTTGATGTTGTAGTCAAAGAGTTTGACTTCATAAAAAATATAGATGAACCTTGTATCTATAAGAAGGTAGAAGAGAGTAAGGTTGTCTTCCTCGTATTGTACGTGGATGACATACTCTTGATAGGAAATAATATTCCTATGCTGCAGTCAGTCAAGCTCTTCTTATCAAAAAGATTCTCAATGAAAGATCTAGGTGGTGCCTCCTGCATTTTGGGAATCATGATCTATAGAGATAGATCTTAACGGATACTGGGATTGTCCCAATCCAGGTACATTGACACCATACTAAAGAGGTTTAGTTTGGAAGAATCCAAGCGTGGGAACCAACCCACGATCTTTGGACTCACTCTCTCCAAAGAGATGTCTCCCAAGACTGATTTGGAGAGAGCTCGCATGCAAGGGATACCCTATGCTTCGGCAGTAGGCTTTATAATGTATGCGATGCTATGTACCAGACCCGATGTAGCATACTCACTAAGTGTAGTGAGTCGGTATCAAGCAGATCCTGGAGAGAATCACTGGACAGCTGTGAAGAACATTCTCAAGTACTTATGAAGGACTAAGGAGATGTTCTTGGTGTATGGTAACGGAGAACTCCAAGTGGAGTCCTTTACCGATTCGAGCTTCCAAAGTGATAAGGACGACTCTAAGTCGCACTCGGGATTTGTCTTTACCCTCAATGGAGGGGCGGTGTGTTGGAAGAGTTCCAAACAGGATACCGTTGCAGACTCGACGATGGAGGCTGAATACATCGCTGCCAACGATGCTGCCAAAGAGGCTGTCTGGATAAAGAAGTTCATTAGTGAACTTGGTGTGGTTCCATCCATTGAACATCCAATACCTCTGTATTGCGATAACAATGGAGCTGTGGCTTTGGCCAAGGAACACAGGTCCCATCAAAAGTCCAGACATATTTTGAGGCGGTATCACCTCATCAGGGAGATAGTTGATCGCTGGGAGATCGAGGTCAGGAGAGTAGATACGAAGGACAACACTGCGGATCCACTCACGAAGGCCATTCTCTAAATACATTTTAAGAGATTATTCGGGATGCTAGGTATGAGATACTACAGCAACTAGCCTTAGTGCAAGTGGGAGATTGTTAGTTATGTATATGCCCTAGAGGCCATTGTTGTACATGTGATGTATATTATGATGGATGCTTGGATATATATATATATAGGACTTTCTTGCTCGTCATGATAGTATGCTATTTGGTTTCACTTTATCTTAACATGTTGACTTGTACTGGTTTACTGTCTTACTCTCACATGTTGATAAAGCCCTTAGGATCTGTACTCGACTACTGGGACTATGATGAGATCATACTAGTGGGGCCATGGTAGTCGATGAGTACATCCTATAACTGTTCCTAGTCGAGGGTATATCGAGACAGGGCATCGATACACCAGAGTAGACTAGCGTATACGCATCTTGAACCATATGATGGGCGATGGATGATCCCATATCCATCGGTGTTGGACATCAAGGATGGTGTGCGGGTGCTCAGTGGAGACTGGGTACACTGGACGGACTCATCGAGAACTCCCAGATGGTGATATACCACACGTCAGATGGCAGTTCTCCGGTGACACTGGTACAGGGTAGTCTGTAGCCCGAGATCGTCATAGAGTCTTGTGTGATTCCTACTGTGCTTTGATTTCCACCTTACCACGTCCAAGAGGGCGTGCAAAACGGTGGCTTTTGGGTGCAGTCCCGAATCACATGGAGGCAATGAGCGATAGGAGGGGATTCGTCTCTCCCGGTATAGGGAGTTGATGTTGTGCTGTGTTCGATTGGCTATAACTGAAAGTCCCTGGCCAGGGCTGATATAGAGATTTACTGTTAAGTGTTACCAGTAGTTTCTCGACCCGTTATGAGCCTCACATCGGCACGACTTATCGGTTACTGGGGTCTGATGTATACCACCCCTAGACTTGATATGCGACATATCAGACGAAGAGACCGGACATTACGGGAGTGTTATTGATTGGATTCACAGGAAAACGTACAGGCTAGCTTGTTGATCTTCTGATCGCTCAATACCTGGATGGCTGTTACATTTAGCTGACCGCTTGCAGCTTGTTGGTGTTTGATATGATCATCACCTGCTACCGGCGTATTGACGATTCTTTAGAGTCCTACACAGAGGTTTCTTGGCTAAGGCAAAATGGAGTAGAGGCACATATATGATATTTGCAGGACCGAGGATAATGCGATATGATATACCGTATTATATTTTCGTGATATTTAGATATGAACCGGGTCATCGGATCAAGTGTTCATTCGATGAATCGGTACATGATATATTAGTCGGTTATATTCGATATAGCCGGATTGTCGGATCAAGTGTTGATTCGATGATTTAATGTATAATAATATATATGATATATTGTATTACATTATCTAATATTGGCTCACTTTATTATTTCATTTTCTCACCGGGTAATACATTGATATATATACGATATATATTAATTGTATTATTTTCTTTTGTTACAAATATATAATATATATATGATATATAATATAGTAACATGATATGATTAATAATGAAACATGTTTAGTGGAGATTAAGCAAGGTTAGGGTTTGATTAGGGTTAGTTCTTTCTTGCACCTTCTTGAACTTTTCCTTTTGTCATGAAGAAGATATTATGATAGATGTTTTCTTATGACTCATTGTTTTAGCCCAACCAAACCCTAGCCCTAGTTTATTCTCTACAAAGGTTATCCTAGTCATCCTTGACCATGGTTCTATAATTAATCATATATTCATTTCTATTATTCATCACAAAAGGATTATCTCATGATTCATCATCTTCTTCTCTCTTGAGCTTGAGAAAGCTTACTAGATTTTCCTTTTGTGATGATTTAATGTGAGAATTTGATATAAAAAGAAATCATAAATACTACTCCATCATCCTCATCTAATCTAGCTAATTAGATTTGGGTGTTCACCTCATTATAGTGAGAAAGCTTGAGTTATAGCAACTTCGACGTAGATTATCGGAGAAAAGGAATACTACAAGCTAGCATGGATCGTTCGAGTCGTGGAGCCTCTCTTGAGTCCGGGAGATCGTAGATCGCGGTGAAGGGACTTCTACTCGGAGCTTATGAAGCGAAGGAGCGGACTACAAAGGTTTTAATCCCTCACACTTAGTAGTAAAGATGTTTACTTGCATGTTAAACCCTAATAATCTAGCAAAGATCCCGGTTTTGGGTTGTTCGGCATCTCTAAAATTTTATTGGGGCATGGTTGATGCCTTATGAACCCTCACAAGAGTGCCTAGGAACCCTACAGACATATTCATGTATACTATAATATATCATAGGCTACACTACGAACTGTGGGGGTGCTATACGCCATCCACCAGACTTCCCTCGTAGATATATATCTACTCACCTTGATCTTCGTCTGCCGATGTCGACATCGCCATCCTCTTCTTCATCTTCCGAAGTCCACATGAGGGTACCTACATACCATAACATATCGTATCGCATTAAAATCTGATTGAATCCAAAACGCCACGCGAGATGCCTATAGGTTAGAACCTATCGCCTACGCATACGAAAACAATCAGAATTCCCTCACGTACAAACATCCAAAGATCGAATCCGTGGTTCGAATACCAAAACCCAAGTTTTTGAAATCAAAAATCTAAAAAATTCACAAAACATAACCATAAACTTGGAAAACTTGCTCCGGATTTTACCCTATGTTGAATTAGCTAATTTTGAACATCCGGAGGGTCTAGTTTACTCAAGAATAAGACATGGACCAAACACGAACGCATTCTGTTGGATATAGTGCCCTCAAAGTCAATTATTGAATCGCAGGCACGTGATTACAATGATTGAGGGAGGACCTATACAGGTAGGACAGTCTTACTCGAGAAGTTTGTGTATTATCTGGTTTGTCTTTATCATCGTGTACATGCTTTAGGTGACATTGTAGTTCACTATTACACGTTGATAGAGAATAGTATGCTACCATGGTTTGTCTTTATCATCGTGTACTGCTTTAGGTGACCTTACAGGTCGCTATTACACGTTGATAGAGCCCTTAGGATTCTTGCTTGACTGCCAGCAGTATGATAGCGATCATATACGTGGGAGCTGGGGTCTATAAGCACATCCTTAAAAGGTCCCTAGTCGTGGGAGTTTTCGAGACAGGGCATCGATACTCCAGAGTGGACTAGTGTATAAAGTCGAAACCCCGACAAGTGGCGGTGTCCGGTCTCACAAACCATCAGTGTCAGTTGGTTCACCTAAGATGTATACAGGTGCTCATTGGGTTATGAGTACACCGGACAAGACTCGCCGGGAACATGCTAGTTGGTATTACACCTGACGTCAGATAGCAGTTCCCTGGTGACATGTGTACAGGTTAGTTCATCGACCTGAGATCGTCATTTGTCTCGTGTGAGTTCCCACTGTGCTTTGATTACTACCCTACCACGGCTCAAAGGAGTCGTGCAAACAGGTTTTAGTTGGGTACAGTCCCAAGCCACATGGAGGCAGTGAGCGGATCGGCAGGGGTTTCGTCTCTCCCGGTATTGGGGGTGAGATCGCGCTGTGTCTAGGAGAGCCATTACACGAAGTCCATGGCCAAGGCAGGAGATTTACTGGTAGGTATTCCAGTAGTATCTCAGGGTGTTCTGGGCTACACTCCGACACGACTTGTACCGCTTTTGGGGGTCTGACTTTTACCAACACCCTAGGCCCGCCATGCGATGCTCATAGACGAACGGACCGGACTGTAAGGATATTGTCACTGACAGGCTCAGTAGGGTGTCAGGATGAGTTCGCTCATCGACTACCCTTTTGGTCAATACCTGGTATCCCGTTACGTACGGTTAGTACCTCTGACATGCTAGTGGTTAAATCCACAGCCAAAGTATTGACGAGTCTTTAGAGTCCCCCACAGACAGTTTCTCAAGTTTCGGGCGAAACGTTGTAGAGGCCGTATGATATATGGCAGGGTCCGATCATATACGTGCAGTAGTGCACGAATCATGATCGGACGGATCATACTAGTGGGCATTGGTTTAAGCCGGATCCTAGTATTAGATTTGTTGGATTACTTTAGTCTCATCGCATTCGTATTTAGTCGGAATGCGGATGCAGGTATGTATATACAGGTGAAGGGTACTCTTGTGATCCGTCACGAGTTTAGTTTAGTAGATGCCATTCTCTTTTTATTGTTGCAAACATTTGGATTAATGTTTGCATAAGGAAATAATGAGCTCAAAATCATGATTAGGAGCATTAATTGTGACACTTGCATAAGTGATGAGTCATGGTCTCTTTACTTGTGCATATGTCACATTGTTGATGGATTTGAGGGTTGAAATTAGAGGGAGAGAGAGAAAGGGCAGCCATAACCTCATGGTTAGCTCTTGTATTTTGATAACACTCTCACTCTCATTTGATCATATCAACAAAAGAAAATGATAAGATAACTTCTTCTTCCTCCTCTTCTTTCTTTCTTGAGCTCATTATCTCCTCACTAATGGCATCCACTAAATCCTCAAGAGACAAAGTGATGACACACATTCTCTACTTAGCCTTGGACACGTCGGCTAGCGAACTTCGTACCCGAGTTGCTTCGGATGAAGCGGGAGCCCGTAAAAAGACTCGAAGATGTGGTGCCCTTTCCGACGAGGAGATCGAGACCGGAGATGCCGTGAGGAGCTTGGGATGGTGGCTAAAGACCGAAGGACACGGATCGATCGGTATAGCCTTTCCAACCCTTCTGTAGTTAGCTAGTTGTAGGTTAATGGTTCGATCCGGATTTAAAGTATATGATAGCGCCGGTTTCTAGTTTGAAAAAGTTTTCATTTCCGCATTTTGACCTCGGACAGACGGCCGGGGTGCTACCATAGACTTACATGGTATCAGAGCCACGCCATTAACCTTTACTAGCTTACTCTAACGTGTTTAGAACTTCGATCGAACAAAATTTCCGAAAGCACAATTTCAAAAGCGAAGTTTCCGTCGAATTTTTTTTTGTGGTCAAAAAATTATTTTGAGTATTGCAGAAAATCAGGCAGGCTTTTCTAAGAATTCTGAGAAAATTTGGTTTAGTGATCTCATTGTAGCGCCGCAGAACCGCGGCATTACCCTTGTTTTGGCCGCGGTTCCGCCGCACTACTGTAGCATCACTCCACCATTTTTTCTACAGTGGTCTATGACTTGAAATTGGGGTTTCTGGTATTTTTTGTTTGGGCCCAGATTTTTTTGAGTACTGGGATTTGTGCATGGGGCCCACTTCGGGAAATTTTATCGATCGAAAATTTTAAATATGTTAGTTCACAGTGCTTACTTTATATCTGCGACCGTGAATGTCATTTGATCGGTAAATCTTGTCTAATTGCTATAGTTCTTTTAGACAGATTTGCGAACGTGACATTCACGTTGATGTTCTGTGTTGTGATGTGATGTTGCGGATTTGTCGTGGTGGATAGCCTGGTGCAATGGTAGTACGGTTTGGTTATATTTGTACATTTGATATTGCGGGGTGAGCGTCCGACATGTGGACTGCCATCACTGCCTGTTTGTATATTATTCTTTTAAGGCACGATTGGGCTGAGGTCGATGTACCCGTTGTATATATTTTACTTTCTGTACCAGGATTACCCTGCGGTGGGGGTGCACGGATAGCCGGGTTCTAGAGGGCAACGGGCCCGCATCTCATGGTTTTGAGACGGAGGGGGCTTTACTCTAGAATTGACGGGCTATTCGCAGCACTCGTATGAGGTATAGGTTGACCCAAGCAGGGGTGCTCAAGTTACCGGATTCTATGAAGTGTTGGGTGGTCCATTCACTTTGTTGAAGGGGGCTGCCTCGCTTCAGGTTTTGGCGGGTAACTTGCCACACCCATAGGGGTCTAGGATTTCATTACACAGGCTATCCACACGACCAGGGGAACGTCGGGTTTCAGTAGCGGCTCTATGAAACCCGGGGATCCCAGATTATCTGTATTGTTGTGTGATGCTTATTACATTTCTGTGATGCAGCATTTTATCACGCCATGAGCGATTATTATATATTGATATATATACTAGTAGATGTTGTATATGTTTTACACCCGCGCTAGTCTAGTCCCCGCTCTGTCGCTAGTTAAGTAACCTAACGGGTGATGACGGGACCCAGTGGCGAATGCGGATGGCATATACGTACATCGTATTTTCGTTCTTTATTGGTGTGATCATTTGATGGGACTGCATTGATTCGGATCAATGCAAGCTAAATAAACCTGTTTGACGTTGTTCGAACAATTTTCAAAAACCTGTTATTGCAAGGACGTTCACTTTTGTTTTGCACAGTGGTATTCGATTATGAATATCCGGCACCTCAGTCGACGAGGCAAGTGCCGAGATCCCTTCACCGGGAGTGACCCCTTGGACAGAAGTTTGCGTTAGGGTAATAACTTCACTATAGTCGATTACTTTTTGCTTTGCACAGTGCTAATCAGTTGGAATATTTTGCACCTCATTCTAGGGGGAAAGAGCCGAGATCCCTTCACCGGGAGTGACCACTTTAGCAAATGTTTTCGCCACTATATTTTTATAAAAAGCTATCCGGTTCTTTCAACGATATCAAGTTCATTACGTTAATGGTTTTTCGCCAAAAACCATTCGTAGCCTTCCGTCATTTCAGACGGGTAGCACTTAGTATTCATGCTATGTTTGTTGACCTTCGTCAAGGCATAGTGAATGGTAGCTGCTTGTTACCTTTCTGCTACATAGATAGATGTGTTGGTTTGGGACAGTCGTATAGCCTTGTTGGCCTTCGTCAAGGGCTTGTACGGGTGGGTTCAAATTAACCTGGACAATGACGGGTAGAACTTAACATGTGACTTATGATTTGTTGACCTTCGTCAAGGTCATAAGAGCATTGGGTAAAAATCACATCGGGAGTTTCTAAAGAAACTGAAACTTACCATATATGCGCATACCTTCTGGAGTGTGATAACGTGAGTTAATTCTATCACGTTATCATGCGATGATAGTTGGATCCCGATTCCTACTGATGAGTTGGTTTACTCCTCGGGTGATCCCGACTAATTCTTCTTTCAGGTTTGGAGGAGAATTTGAGGTTACAGTGGGAGGTTTCCTGATTAGATAAAGTGATAACCATTCTGATCTAGGTTAGAGTGCACGCGGAGTGTTTCTTTTCTCTCTCTCTTTGGCAGCAACCATGGCCCGACCCTTGACTATGACTCAGTGACCAAGTTAATTGAACCTTATTAAAATACTGGCTTTTGGATTGTTTGAGTTGCATACCTCATTGCCACTCCTATTTTTACCCTTTTCTCCATAACACCCCGTATTACAAAGAACATCCACTTCCATTGGATAAAACCATCATATGGTTATATACGAACTCGAAGGAACTTGTTCCAGATTCGACGATGGTTTCCGGTTCTGGAGAAAATGAATAGTACTATTCAGTTGTCTTTCCTTTTTTCCTTCTCTCAGGTTGCGAGTGCTCCTTGGATTAGGACGGTACACCTGTTACGCTAATTGGATAGTCTTCATCCAAACCATAGGCAGGTGTCGAACGGTAGGGAATGAAGAAAACCATTTAGCCTAAAAGGTGTACAGAAGGTATTAAGTAAAGACAAATAAAGGGATTAGTAAGAGGGCAAAGTAAACTGGGACTGCTATTCACGACCAAACCAAGTATTTCATCGCCACTCCTACTTCACCTTTGTATTTCTACGGAATACCCCGTATCACTACGAAGATCCACAGTTTATTGGATACTCCATCGTATGGTTATATACGAACTCGAAGGAACTTGTTCCAGTTCGGGGATGGATTCTGGTTCAGGAGAAATAGGAATAAGGTTTTATTCAGTTGTCTTTTATCTTTACCTTCTCTCGGCTTGCGAGTGCTCCTAGGATTAGGACAGTACACCCATTATGCTTATTGGATAGTCTTCTTCCAAACCATAGGCTGGTGCCGAACGGTAGGGAGGGAA
Source organism: Agapanthus africanus (assembly GCA_030015575.1). Lineage (NCBI taxonomy): Eukaryota > Viridiplantae > Streptophyta > Magnoliopsida > Asparagales > Amaryllidaceae > Agapanthus > Agapanthus africanus. The sequence continues at coordinate 395,597,506 of CM057340.1, forward strand.
GAAAACCATTTAGCCTAAAGTGGTGTGCAGATGGTAATGACTGAAGACATATAAAGGGATTTGGAGAGATGGCAAAGAAATATACGGTTACAGTTGTGAATCTGTTAATGGAAGAGGCATTACTAAGAATACCTGGATACCCCTTCGAAACATTTACATGTTTCAGTTTCACTGTGTTTTGTTAAAAGAAAACTGATTTCCCAATTAGCCCTTGCTCCAGGGTATGTATTTACCAAGTTTGATTCTCACATCTGTATGGTTTTACAGATGATGAGTGGGAGTAAGTTATTAGGAATTAGATGATTGTCCTCGTTATATCGGAATTCGTTGTAATTGGTGATTTTTGAGGAAATCACCTGGGCTGTTTGCCGGACGGCAAATATTTGGTTTTGAATATCCGTTATTATGCACCAATTTCAAATTGATATATCTGTACGTTTATTTTTATAAAGTGAGATATAACTTTTTGAATTATGTCCATGACATTTACCTATATCAGTGGATGGTTAGGTAAGGAATATTAAACAACGGTGTAATTTTTCTTAACCATAAGTACAGTTTTCAACCTACGATACACATGGAATGAGTTATTAGACTCAATGGAATTATACAGAGTATTGTATATTGTCCAGTGTCCATTAGGACAGAGGGGTTGGTCATCGCACTGTATTCCGTTTACTTATGACTTCTCTACTTTTTAGAAAAGTGTTTCGTAGAAATACAAGGTTTAAGTTTTGAGAAGTTATAGGTATAAAAGTAAAGTAGAGAATCATGTGTTGTAAGTATCGGGATTTTTCAAGATGATCGAAGATGTAGATACTTGTGTATGGTATTCAGTTGATAGTAATGGTTTTGAGAACTTGCTTCTCTTTCAGGTTACTCATATCTGGATGTACTCCTAAGTTGAGTAACGCTGATCGGCCTCCTTCCATTTAGTTGGCATGCACTGGAGACAGCTGCATGATTTGAATCTGGTTCCAATTAAATCAGTGCCTCTGCTTCTATATTGGATATAGAATAGTTCATATCTTAACATTGTTAAGGTTCGGGGAGTTGTCCGGCTTATGCTTAAAACCAGACTCTGGATAACTCAAGGCACGTTTCTGTAATGGCTGTTTGTGGGTTGACCCCGGCTATGACAAGGGTTGACTTTCTACCATCTGGAAGATCAATAGTGATATTGTTCTTGACTCACCACCGTTTAGATAAAAATGGATTTTTCTGAAAATAGTAGTGGGAGTATAGTAGAACTGGAAGTGATTCCAGAACCGCAAACGATTACTGAAAATTTGATAAGAACCTAAATATTTGATCTGGTTTAACATTCCATTGGCCACTCTGCAGATATGGTGGGTAACCTCTGGCACTCGAGAGGTACTTCGGTATGCTCAAGGACGGTGACAGGGAGGTTCTTGTTTACCCAGACTTGCCATTTCTGTTGTTCCAGACTGTGAGACCCGGCAGGAGGATGAGTATAGCGTCGTTCTAAACTAGCTTTAGAAGTGTACGTGTGTATAACTCTGCCAGAGGGTTGTCGTAGTCAGTGGGAGCAGCGAAAGCATAGTGGACAAGTAGCTTATGTCTATTTATAGAGTAAAGAAGATATAGTGGAGATAGATCATCTATTTATGATGTGACAGTCATAGGTTTGACTTCATCAGAATAGGGGATGGATCTGTTAAGATAGTAGTAGGGTGTGATGTCCTGGTATTTGGATGACATACACAGAGTAGGAAGTGATGTTCCTACACTACGATCGGTTATGCTTTGGTTGTCACACAGTGGTTTCTCCACATAGGACTTGGATATTATATCAGACATTCTGGTTATTAGATCTATGGTTTTAGATCTAAATTTGGGGAGTTTCCCAATCTGGGTACTTAGAAAGCATTCTAAAGGTGCTTTAGAATGGACGACTCCAGGCATGGTAGTGTACCTGCAGGTGATGGAGTCACCCTCTCTGAAGGTATCTTACAGACTAAAGGAGAGAGGGATGTGCATGATTGGCAGATCACTTGCTTAGGCAATTGAGTCAATCATGAGATGTCAAGTACCACACCAGACATTATTTTTGCACGAGATGCAATAAGTTGATACTAATCCAATCCTGGAGAAACAATCGGAAGCAGTTTTAGAACATAAGTCGATATTCTAGGGATATGATAATGGCATCCTCCTTCGGGAGACAGTTATCATTCCAGGCTTCCAAGGTGACCTGGATGACAGAGTGACTGTCAGAGTTATTATTCTCCCTCCGACGAGGGGCAGTAGTTTGGACAGGTGGTCCAAGCGGATACTACGGGAGGCATGGCGCAGGATACTGATTAAATTCAGTTGATGATACAGTCTAAGAAATTTGGATTTGGAGTTCATTTATGAACTAGGTCCCATCAGACATCCAAACATATTCTAAGACAGGTATTGCTCATTTCGGGAGATGGCTTTCTCCGCGAACTTGTGATAAAGAGACATAGAAAGAAACATCAGGACAGATCCACTCACTGAGGCTATTCCTCGAACGCAGTAGTTTCACAAATGGGCTTTGTGAGACCGATCAGTAGAGGAGTTGGGTGTTCGGTATCACACGGGCTGTGAGTATGCGACACCGCAATAATTAGCCTAGAGTCCAAGTGGGAGATTGTTGGATATAGTGCTCTCAAAGTCAATTATTGGATCGTAGGCACGTGATTGCAATGATTGAGGGAGGACCTATACCGGTAGAACAGCCTTACTCGAGAGGTTTGTACACTATCTGGTTTGTCTTTATCATCGTGCACATGCTTTAGGTGATATTGTAGTTCACTACTACACGTTGATAGAGAATAATATGCTACCATTGTTTGTCTTTATCATCGTGTACTACTTTAGGTGACCTTACAGGTCACTATTACACGTTGATAGAGCCTTTAGGATTCTTGTTTGACTGCCAGCAGTATGATGGCGATCATATACGTAGGAGCTGGGGTCTATAAGCACATCCTTAAAAGGTCCCTAGTCGTGAGAGTTTTCGTGACAGGGCATCGATACTCCAGAGTAGACTAGTGTATAAAGTCGAGACCCCGACGAGGGGTGGTGGCCGGTCTCACAAGCCATTGGTGTCAGTTGGTTCACCTAAGATGTATATAGGTGCTCATTAGGTTATGAGTACACCGGACAGGACTCGCCGGGAACATGCTAGTTGGTATTATACCTGACGTCAGATAGCAGTTCCCTGGTGGCATGTGTACAGGTTAGTTCATCGACCTGAGATCGTCATTTGTCTCGTGTGAGTTCCCACTGTGCTTTGATTACTACCCTACCACGGCTCAAAGGAGTCGTGCAAACAGGTTTTAGTTGGGTACAGTCCCGAGCCACATGGAGGCAGTAAGCGGATCGGCAGGGGTTTCGTCTCTCCCGGTATTGTGGGTGAGATCGCGCTTTGTCTAGGAGAGCCATTACACGAAGTCCTTGGCAGAGGCAGGAGATTAACTGGTAGGTATTCCAATAGTATCTCAGGGTGTTCTGAGCTACACTCCGACACGACTTGTACCGCTTTTGGGGGTCAGACTTTTACCAACGCCCTAGGCCCGCCATGCGATGCTCATAGACGAACGGACCAGACTGTACGAATATTGTCACTGACAGGCTCAGTAGGGTGTCAGGATGAGTTCGCTCATCGACCACCCTTTTGGTCAATACCTGGTAGCCCGTTACGTACGGCTAGTACCTCTGACGTGCTAGTGGTTAAATCCACAGCCAAAGTATTGACGAGTCTTTAGAGTCCCCCACAGACAGTTTCTCAAGTTTCGGGCGAAACGTTGTAGAGGCCGTATGATATATGGCAGGGTCCGATCATATACGTGCAGTAGTGCACGGATCATGATCGGACGGATCATACTAGTGGGCATTGGTTTAAGCCAAATCCTAGTATTAGATTTGTTGGATTACTTTAGTCTCATCGCATTCGCATTCAGTCGGAATGCGGATGCAGGTATGTTTATACAGGTGAGGGGTACTTTTGTGATCCGTCACGACTTTACTTTAGTTGATGCCATTCTCTTTTTATTGTTGCAAACATTTGGATTAATGTTTGCATAAGGAAATAATGAGCTCAAAATCATGATTAGGAGCATTAATTGTGACACATGCACAAGTGATGAGTCATGGTCTCTTTACTTGTGCATATGTCATATTGTTGATGGATTTAAGGGTTGAAATGAGTGGGAGAGAAAGAAAGGGCAGCCATAACCTCATGGTTAGCTCTTGTATTTTGATAACACTCTCACTTTCATTTGATAATATCAACAAAAGAAAAAGATAAGATAACTTCTTCTTCCTCCTCTTCTTTCTTTCTTGAGCTCATTATCTCCTCACTAATGGCATCCACTAAATCTTCAAGAGACAAAGTGATGACACACATTCTCTACTTCGCCTTGGACACGTCAGCAAGCGAACTTCATGCCCGAGTTGCTTCGGATGAAGCGGGAGCCCATAAAAAGACTCGAATATGTGGTGCCCTTTTCGACGAGGAGCTCGAGACAGGAGATGCCGCGAGGAGCTTGGGATTGTGGCCAAAGACTGAAGGACACGGATCGATCGGTATAGCCTTTCCAACCCTTCTCAAGTTAGCTAGTTGTAGGTTAATGGTTCGATCCAGATTTCAAGTATACGATAGCGCCGGTTTCTAGTTTGAAAAAGTTTTCGTTTCCGCATTTTGGCCTCTGACAGACGGCCGGGGCGCTACCGTAGACTTACACATTCAACCCCACCCGGGCCGCAATTTGCGGCCAGGAAGATTAAATCTGCGGCCAATAGGTAAGGTTGGGGTCTCGGGTCTTGGAGTTATCATCTAGGTTGCCTGCACAACTCACTGTGTTTGCTAAATAATTTTCAGGGCCTCCGGGTTAGAGCAGATCTCCAAAACACATCACCAAACTCAATAAAATCCGATATCGGGGTTTCTAAGTTTGGTGTTTGGGGTTCTAGTCTCTTGTTTAGTTCACCAAACTAACACTACAGGGTTTGTATGGCCTCTACTAAACTCAATTACACAATCACAACTCAAGAAATCCCATAACCTCATTTAGGAATTTTCAAACATCACTAAACCTCACTTAATCACTTCTAAACTAACATGGAAGCTAAAGTGAATGAAATACTATACTAAGTGTGAAAGAATTACCTCATTTTGCAACTCAAGAATTTTCTTAAGTTGCCCCAAGTGCTCAAAATCCTAAATTTCTTGGTCCAAAATGCTTGTAGTGAGCTTGTGCACATTTTTAGTGAAGGGGAGATGATGTTTTGATGTGGGATTGAGAGTGTTTTGAGGAGGTAGAGGAGGGAAGGAAAGAGGGCTGCCATGGTGAGAAGAGGAAGTGAGAATGAATAAGAAAAATGAAGGGAAGGCAATGGGAGGTTTGGTCAATTGACCCCTCACTTCTCTCTCTTTTCTCTCTCTTGCCCATACCCATTATTCTAACATTTTCTCTTTTCTTTTCTTTTCCTATTATTTCTTTTTTCTTTTCATTTAAAAAAAATCAATCATGCATGAAAAATAAAGAAAGGCCATGGTAGAAAAAATGTAACAATGTGTAATATGACATGGTGCATGTCATGTGCACAAATCATGCTTAATGCACGATTAGTGATATTTAATCGCGGTTAGTATTAAAATGGAATATAATTAATCATAAAGAATTTATAATTTGCTCAATCATATAAAACACCCTCATTTTAGTAATTTCTATAATTTCCCAAATATTTCCCAAATTTATCGGTAATTAATTATACCGCATTATCAAAATATTCATAATATTTATTATTTAATTATATAAATCACCAAAAATAATATTTCATTTTTCTGAAATGTTACAGAGTGGGCTGCCTCATTCCTCCCTTGTTTTCTTCTTCTCCTTCTTCAACTCTTCCTCCACCTCCTCTACCCCCATAGATCATCTCCAAAACCTTGCCAAAACCCTATACTCACTTCACTAAAAATGATCACAACCTCTCTACAAACCCATTGGACCTTTCAAAGTGGGATTTTGAAGACTTTGAGCAACTCAAAACAATTCTTGAGTTGCCAAATAGGGTAATTCCTACACTTCTAGTTTAGTTTTTGAGTTTCTTAGCACCCTATAGTAGTTTAGAGTTAAATCGATTTAGATTAGTGAAGTTTGGAAATTCCAAGAGGAGGTTTGGGTGATTGTGTGGACTAGTGATATATAGGGGTTGTTTACAAGACCCGAGTGTTGATTTTATGGCCAAGAATAGAGATTAGAACCCGAAATACGAACTTAGGAATTGTCCCGTGTCGGTTTTGAGAAGTATTATGGGACTATAGGGAATCTGGAGCAACCTGAGATGTTTTTGAGGAAAACTAGCAATATCATTAACCTAGATAAACCCCTAGAAACCTACTACCAAAATACAAGTCAATTATACCTTCGTATGGCCGGCGAGATCGGATTATTTGGCAATGTAGACGGATTTCTGTAGGGTTATGGTATTGAGTTTTGTAGGGTTCCTAGGCACTCTCAAGAGGTCTCACAAGGCATCAACCATGCCAATATCAAATTTTACGGGTGCCGAGAAACCCTAATACGGATCGTTGACTAGAAATTTAGGCGAAAAAGCAACTAGTTAACTACTTTAACTAAGAGTACGGAAATACAACCTTTGTAGATCCGGTGCTCCACCTCCATTTCTCCATGATGAAGTCCTCTCCGCTGTCCAAATCGAACCATGACTCTAGCATCGGCTTCAATGGAGAAAAAGCGGGCTAGGTCATCGACGACGATGCCGAAGATGATCTACGTCGAGGCATCACTAGATCAAGCTCCACCTTCACCAAGCCATGAAAACTTGTGAAGGAAACACCCTATACTACTTGGCAAGAGGTAGAGGATGAAGAAATAGGAAGTGGGTTCACTTTAGAATTGGATTTCTCACTCATTTTCATCAATCACCATTGATGAAGTCAAGCTTTCTTCATTGAAGAAGATGAAGAAGAAGATGATAATGATATGATAGAATAAAAAAGATTAACTTGAAAAGATAATCCCATTCATTCTTATCATAATAGTTACCATGGTTAAGTGTAGAGAATGAACCAAGGTTAAGTGAAGTGGTTAGGGTTAAGCATGAGACAAAATGGTCACAAAGTCAAAGCTTCATGAAACTTCAACTAGCATCCAAAGAAAGCCACCATTCATTTATTTTGCAAAATAAATAAACAAAATAAATAAATGATTAAGCAAAAGAAAACCCTAACCATTACACAACCATGGTTTAATCTTTACACAAACCCTTGTGAGCATGTATCATCAAACATGATACAAAAAGGTGCACAAAAATATATCACATATACAATGTGCATCAAGTGAGAAAATCCTATTAAAGTGAACCGATACTAGTTAATGCAAAGTAATATACCATATATATAATTATACATTAAATCATTAAATCAACACTTGATTTAATGATCCGGTCATATAGCATATAACCGACTAGTATCATCAGTAACAACTTATCGAAACAACACTTGATCCAATAACCCGGCTATATCGCATATAACCGAGCAATGTCACATATCGCGAGAATCAAATACAGTATCACATACTGGTATCATTCTCGGTCCCGCACATATCTCATATGCGCTCCTATTTCGTTTCGCTTGAACCAGGAAACCTCTGTGTAGGACTCTAAAGACTCGTCAATACGCCGGCAGCAGATGATGATCATATCAAGCACCCACAAGCCGCAAGCGGTCTGCTAAACGTAACGGCCACCCGGGTATTGAGCGATCAGAAGATCGACGAGCAAGCCCGCTCACACTCCAGTGAATCCAACCAGTAACACTACCGTACTGTCCGGTCTCGTCGTCTGATATGTCGCATATCTCGCCTAGGGGTGGTAAACGTCAGACCCCAATAGCTCGATAAGTCGCGTCGATATGAGGTCTATAACAATTCGAGAAACTACTGGTAACACTTACCAGTAAATCTCAGCAACCCTGGCTAGGGATTTCCTGTTATAGCCAATCGAACACAGCGCAACATCAACTCCCTATACCGGGAGAGACGAATCCCCTCCTATCGCTCATTGCCTCCATGTGACTCGGGACTGTACCCAAAAACCACCATTTTGCACGCCCTATTGGACGTGGTAAGATGGAAATCAAAGCACAGTGGGAACCACACAAGACTCTATGACGATCTCGGGTCAACAGACTACTCTGTACCAGTGTCACCAGAGAACTGCCATCTGACGTAAGGTATAATACCATCTGGGAGTTCTCGGCGAGTCCGTCCAGTGTACCCAGTCTTTACTAAGCACCCGTATATCTCCTATGATGTCAAACACCGATGGATATGGGATCATCCATCGCCCATCTGTATGGGTCGAGAAGGTACACGCTAGTCTACTCTGGTATATCGATGCCCCGTCTCGATACACCCACGACTAGGGAGTTTGAAGGATGTACTTATGGACTACCATGTCCCCACTAGTATGATCCGCATCATAGTCCAGGTAGTCAAGTACACATCCTAAGGGCTTTACCAACATGTATCAGAGAGACAATCAATGTACACATTAAGGTAAAGTACAACCAGATAGCATACTATCATGTCGAGCAAGAAAGTCCTCCCTATATATGTCCCAGCATCCACTACAATATACATCCAATGTACAGTAATGGCCTCTAGGGCATACATATAACTAACAATCTCCCACTTGCACTAGGGCCATCTAATAGCAGTGGTTGTAGTATCTCATACTCAACCATCCCATAAAGTCTCTCTCTGGGAATAGGCCTTCGTGGGTAGATCCGCCGTGTTATCCTCTAAGTCTGCTCTCCTAACCTTGATCACCCTGGAGATCAACTATCTCCATGATCAGGTGATACTGCCTTAGAATATGTCTGGATCACTGATGGGATCTGCGTTCCTTGGCATAAGCCACAACCCCATCGTCTCACAATGGTAGGAACGTAGTTCATCTCATGAACCAATATACACCCAAACAGCCTCTTTGGTAGCATCTTAAGTAGCGATGTATCCTGCCTTTATCTTCTAGTATGCCACGGCATTTAGCTTGGAACTCTTCCAACATACCGTCCCTTTACTAAGGGTAAAGACAATTCCTGTGACTGACATTCAGTCGTCTTTATCACCCTAGAACACTTCCAGTGATTTTCCCCTGGATCAACTGATACCCTCTCACTACATCTAGTGAGTATCCTAACATCCAATTACATCTATCTCATAGATGAAAACTTTGGATTTAGGAGGTATCACTTTGATCCTATATGGAGAATCATTGTGATAAGCGGAGATTGATCGAGCGTAGCATAGGAAACTCCTTCCCTATCAAGAGTATGTCATCCACGTACTCTACGAGGATTGTCACCATACTCCCTACTACCTTTTTGTTTATACAAGGTTCATCTACCATTTTGATGATGTCAACTTCTTTGACTAATCCATCAAAACAGATGTTCCAACCCTGCGATGCCTGCTTTATCCTATAAAGCATCTTGCACACGTTTCCGCTGCTCCCACTGTCTACGAGGCCCTCTGGCTGCGTACTTATAGACTGCCTCTTCTAAAACATCATTTAGAAAAGCTGTCATGACACCCAACCACCAGATATCGTAGTCATGGTATGTAGCCGTGGTAAGTAGGATCTGGATGGACTTAAGCATAGCCACTGGAAAAGGTTTCATCATTATCCACGCCTGGTCGATGACGAAAACCTTTAACAAGTCTAGCTTTGAAAGTCACAACTTTTCCATCTACACCAAGTAATCTTCTCAAGATATACTTGCTCCTGATTGGGATTTAACCCTTCAGATATAGCAACTAAAGTCCTTACTTTGTTGGTGTATAAGGATTCCATCTCAGATCGCTAAGTATCCAGCCATTCTTACAGAGTCTTACTCTTGATGGCCAGCTCGAAGCTAGTTGGGTCATCATGTCATGATGCAGTCCTCGCTCCCACTGTCATAGAGAAACCGAAGTATCTCTCAGGTGGGTGAGGAACCCTAACCAGATCGGCGGAGAGGCTGAGGTTCGTTGGTAACTATTGAATCCTTTGGTTCTTTTAAATCATCTGTTGTAGTTTGTATAGCTGGAACCTTTCCAGTTCTACATTACAGACCTTGCCTCGAGCTTGTCCGGATTTTGCTTTTAGACATAGGCCAGACAACCCCAAATCTTAACCAACTTAAGACATGGGCTCTTCCCTTTCCATATCATCTATGAAGCGGTAGGCAACTGATTTGATTGGAACCCAATTCAATTGGTATGCAGCTTCTCAAGCGCATAACTCCCAAAAGGAAATAGGAAACACAGTAGTACTCATCATAGAGCACACCATATCACATAGGGTGCTATTGCTTCGCCCCGATATACCATCGTGTTATGGTGTATACGGAGGAGTCATGCTGAGAGAGAATCTCATTCTCCTTTAGAATAGTCCAGGAATTCCGTGCTCAAGTATTCTCCTCCTTGATCACATCAAAGGACATAATACTTATACCCTCTATTGGTTCTCTACTTCTAGCTTATATTCTGTGAATATCTCAAAAGGTTCGGACTTGTGTTTTAACAGGAACATAGGTCTGAATCTCGAAAGATCATCAGAGAATGTAATGAGGTATAAAGAACCGGTCTTGGCAAGTGTAGACAGGGGACCTACATACATCAACATGTATCATCCCAAGAGTTCACTAACTCTTTCCCTGTTTCCAGTAAACGGAGCTATGGTCATCTTATCTCTGTGACATGACTGGCAAGTTTCATAAGATGTAAATTCAAACAGATTTAAATATGCATCTATGTGCAACTTAGCTAGTCGGGTCGCATTGATATGACCTAGTCTACAATACCTCAAGAAGGATTCGTTCATTTCTGAACTCTTCCTCTTGTGTGTGTTCCATACACTAAAGAACTGTAGTTTGATTTAGAACATCAATGCTTTTAGATAACGTGCCTGAACCGATCAACTTTTGATATAGGAAATGTTCAAAACATTATCCAACAATACAAAATTTTATCATTTCTTTACTGATAAAGAGACTGATATGATTTTGTATATCAGGTTCGGTATCTAATAACATTCGTTCAGAATCAACGTATTGGTAATACAGGGTGACAGTGACCAACAGACTTGGCTGCAACTCTTGCCCCATTTTCTGCCTCATGAAACTTATCACCCGTTCTCAGTTCTCTACCTTTCAGTAGCCCTATGTAACAGATTACATATATGGGATCCTGATCCGGTATCAAATACCCAGGATGTTGAGGATACAGAGAAACTGCTCTTTGTAATGAACATACCCGGAGGAGATGCATCATATGCACTTTCTTCGTTTGGGCGGCACGGGAATTCTGGTAATTCCCTAATTCCTGCTCGGTCTTATAACAATTATAAGTTGGACCGGGACCAACGTTCCCCAGCTCAGTATAATAAGCGGGTTCGGTCAATAATCCGTATTATTATCTTAATTAAGGCGTGATATGGTCGCTACCTGGAGAGAGAGAGAAGAAAACACTCAGCGTGCGCACTTGCAAGAATAGATTGGTTATTATTTTATCTAATTAGGATGGCTCCCACTGCTTTTATCAAATCTTCCTTCAAACCCTAAAAGGAAAGACTAGCCGGGATGAATTACACACTACAAGTTCGCCAATCTTTCAGCCAGGCCAGTGTCGGTACTTTGAGGGAGGTCCCCCGTGCTTTCGCACGAACCTAATTAATGTAAACCTCATTTTCCCAGAGGCGTAACCTCGTTGACACCTTTCTATACACCTACTTGATCGGCTAATTGTAATGTATAAAACTCTCCCAGGAGTAACTCTTACTCGCAGCGGGTATCGGGATCCAACTATCTCATAGAAGGTATGCAATCTCATTGCAAATTTCAACACTTGAAATTCCCGATAATTTTGCCCCTAGCGTCCTATGACCTTGACGGAGGCCAAACTACCCATAGTCCGCCAGTCAAGTTCAACCCGTCATTTCCTGATTGAATTAAACCCACCCGCACGACCCTTGACGGAGGCCAAACAACGCCATACGAATACCCTAATCCAATCGCATCATATGCTAGCAGATAAGCACTAGTTAGCTACCGTACACTACGCCTTGACGGAGGCCAAACTACCGCAGCACGAATACTAACTAGTACTTATCTGAAATGACGGAGGGCTACGACAGGTTTTTCTGAAAACCTATTGCGTAATGAACTTGATATCGTTGTAGAATCAAATGATTTTAAAATGGAGTGCTTTTGAGGCTTTTCTAGTTTTTCTAAAGGAGTCACTCCCGATGAAGGGATCGTCGGTCCTTTCCTCGTCGAATGAGGTGCGGGATATATCATATATATCACTGTGCAAAGCAGAACTCTTAAAAGCAATCAAAAGACAAACCGAGTGTGTAGCATCTGCCAGTTATTGCTAAAGGAGTCACTCCCGGTGAAGGGATCTCGGTCCTTTCCTCATCGAATAAGGTGCAGGATATATCACATATACCGCTGTGCAAAGCAAGAACTGTAGCTACCTGTTTTATTTTTGAAATTCGATTCTACAACATCTTTAGGTTTCTTTTACTTTCATTAATCACATTAATGAAGTCCCATCATTTAAGTACCTAAACATCACAGATAAATACGACGTACACTTATGCCATCCGCATTCGCCTCGATGTCCCCTCGTGCACCGTTAGGTTAGGTAACTAACGGCAGAGCGGGGCAGGGCTAGCGCGGGTGTAAAACATAAGTAACGCCTATATAATATATCATATATACTATATACTGTATCTATCAGAGAACATCACATGATCACATCACAGATATCGCAGCAGAAGAATCATATGAAATATTGGATATACTAGGACGTCCGTGTTTTCAATACGAGCCAGTATAAAACACGGATTCTACGGTCGCGATGAATAGCCAAACCCACACCCATAGAGCCCTACGAGAGCGGCAAGCAACCCTGCCAATTCGAGAGTTAGGAGACCCGGACTCGACTCCTTGAGTTGGTCTCCCACTGGACTCCAGAACCCGGTTACTTGTGCTCTCCTCCTTGGGTCTATCCTAGTGCGGAAAAGTAAATAATATACAACAACGGTGACAACTTCCGCTACCTGGAAGTGCCCCAATAAAAGAATATTACACACAAGTTTTTACATGAATGAAAATGAAAAACACTCATCTCACATAAAAAACCCCGGCTATTCAAACACGACGATCCAATATAACATATCCAGCAACACATAACATCACATGTCATCAACGTAAGTAAATATGCGCATCCCAATTGTCATTGACATATAGCAACGAAACCGGCGATATCACATATTACACTTACGGTCACAGAAAAGAAAGTGTAAAACTACAACAGTTGGAATCTGCAACCACCTCAGACATCGCATGCCTGACCAAATGAATTACTTAGACATCGCATGCCTAACAATTATAAACCCCGCATTTTAGTCCCATTATCGAAAACTCTTTTCAATATCAAGTCGGGCAATTCAACAGGATTCCCGACAATCTGATCGAATGCTCGTCGCAAACTTCAGTAGGCGGCCGCACCCCCGACGCCGTCGACGAAGTGCACCAAGGCGGAACACCGCTGCCGCAAGCACCCGAACGGATGCTTTCGGCGACGGGGTTCTCCTACAGTCACTTGGTCGGGGCTATGGAGTGAGGCTGTCTATTAAGTTTATCGGCGAGTATCCGCGTACGCTACGTGATTGCGACGGACTTTTGATCACATCAAAATTCCGTGGCAACCGATCATGTGAGACTAAAGTGCTACGTTTATAACATTCATTCAGTTATCTCATAACTACTTGTGAATTCCAATTATTGTATCACATTCCGGATAATTAGAAAATGTTAAACTTTCCGATCGAACATTCAAACACCCAAGTTTTCCCGATACAGATCAACACATGAAACAAGTCAAAAAACATTCAGTTCATGCCTCAGTACCAACGGTCCAGCCGTAGAAGGGTCAAGCCAACGCCTCACATATGGCACGCCGTACTGCCCCAAACCCGAAGGTTCAAAGGGCAGTTCAAGACGGTCACATAATCGAGTTATGGTTTGTTGTCTTCTAGAGGGACCATCGCGTTACTTGCACTACTTAGAACGTCTTTAAACCTCGGAAAAATACAACACTTGGAAATTTCCCGACAGGGGAAAAGGTGGGTATTTATATCCGGTCGAACTTTTTAACATATTCAAAAATATCCGGAAATCCATATAGACAAAGTCTGATAATCCGATCAAATCATCTAAGCTCCAAAACACCCTGGAAAATACAACTCTAGAATAAAATATTAAAATTATCCAGAAAACACAGGAGTCAAATATAACAATTACTGTGCAAACAAAAGTCAAAGATTCAACATAACGGCCGCGGAACCGCCGCGACACGTGGGGTAAGGCCGCGGTTCCGCGGCGGGTTGACGGAGTTAGAGCTCCGTTTTGCACAGTAATTCATAAAAAACCCTGCTTAATTTTCTGCATATTTTTAATATGGAAAAATCCAGATTTTTAAAAATTGGACAGAGAGCATTTTGGATGTGGGTTTCGGGTTCGTTCGGATTTCAAACGTCGTCTAGACTTCTCCTAAGGCTCTAGCTAGTCTCTGATACCACTGTAGGGTTCCTAGGCACTCTCAAGAGGTCTCACAAGGCATCAACCATGCCAATATCAAATTTTACGGGTGCCGAGAAACCCTAATACGGATCGTTGACTAGAAATTTAGGCGAAAAAGCAACTAGTTAACTACTTTAACTAAGAGTACGGAAATACAACGTTTGTAGATCCGGTGCTCCACCTCCATTGCTCCATGATGAAGTCCTCTCCGCTGTCCAAATCGAACCATGACTCTAGCATCGGCTTCAACGGAGAAAAAGCGGGCTAGGTCATCGACGACGATGCCGAAGATGATCTACGTCGAGGCATCACTAGATCAAGCTCCACCTTCACCAAGCCATGAAAACATGTGAAGGAAACACACTATACTACTTGGCAAGAGGTAGAGGATGAAGAAATAGGAAGTGGGTTTACTTTAGAATTGGATTTCTCACTCATTTTTATCAATCACCATTGATGAAGTCAAGCTTTCTTCATTGAAGAAGATGAAGAAGAAGATGATAATGATATGATAAAATAAAAAATATTAACTTGAAAAGATAATCCCATTCATTCTTATCATAATAGTTACCATGGTTAAGTGTAGAGAATGAACCAAGGTTAAGTGAAGTGGTTAGGGTTAAGCATGAGACAAAATGGTCACAAAGTCAAAGCTTCATGAAACTTCAACTAGCATCCAAAGAAAGCCACCATTCATTTATTTTGCAAAATAAATAAATGATTAAGCAAAAGAAAACCCTAACCATTACACAACCATGGTTTAATCTTTACACAAACCCTTGTGAGCATGTATCATCAAACATGATACAAAAAGGTGCACAAAAATATATCACATATACAATGTGCATCAAGTGAGAAAATCCTATTAAAGTGAACCGACACTAGTTAATGCAAAGTAATATATCATATATATAATTATACATTAAATCATTAAATCAACACTTGATTTAATGATCCGGTCATATAGCATATAACCGACTAGTATCATCAGTAACAACTTATTGAAACAACACTTGATCCGATAACCCAGCTATATCGCATATAACCGAGCAATGTCACATATCGCGAGAATCAAATACAGTATCACATACTGGTATCATTCTCGGTCCCGCACATATCTCATATGCGCTCCTATTTCGTTTCGCTTGAACCAGGAAACCTCTGTGTAGGACTCTAAAGACTCGTCAATACGCCGGCAGCAGATGATGATCATATCAAGCACCCACAAGCCGCAAGCGGTCTGCTAAACGTAACGGCCACCGGGGTATTGAGCGATCAGAAGATTGACGAGCAAGCCCGCTCACACTCCAGTGAATCCAACCAGTAACACTACCGTACAGTCCGGTCTCGTCGTCTGATATGTCGCATATCTCGCCTAGGGGTGGTAAACGTCAGACCCCAATAGCTCGATAAGTTGGGTCGATATGAGGTCTATAACAATTCGAGAAACTACTGGTAACACTTACCAGTAAATCTTAGCAACCCTGGCCAGGGATTTCCTGTTATAGCCAATCGAACACAGCGCAACATCAACTCCCTATACCGGGATAGACGAATCCCCTCCTATCGCTCATTGCATCCATGTGACTCGGGACTGTACCCAAAAACCACCGTTTTGCATGCCCTCTTGGACGTGGTAAGATGGAAATCAAAGCACAGTGGGAACCACACAAGACTCTATGACGATCTCGGGTCAACAGACTACTCTGTACCAGTGTCACCAGAGAACTGCCATCTGACGTAAGGTATAATACCATCTGTGAGTTCTCGGCGAGTCCGTCTAGTGTACCCAGTCTCTACTGAGCACCCGTATATCTCCTCTGATGTCAAACACCGATGGATATGGGATCATCCATCGCCCATCTGTATGGGTCGAGAAGGTGCACGCTAGTCTACTCTGGTATATCGATGCCCCGTCTCGATACACCCACGACTAGGGACTTTGAAGGATGTACTTATGGACTACCATGTCCCCACTAGTATGATCCGCATCATAGTCCAGGTAGTCAAGTACACATCCTAAGGGCTTTACCAACATGTATCAGAGAGACAATCAATGTACACGTTAAGGTAAAGTGCAACCAGATAGCATACTATCATGTCGAGCAAGAAAGTCCTCCCTATATATGTCCCAGCATCCACTACAATATACATCCAATGTACAGTAATGGCCTCTAGGGCATACATATAACTAACAAGTTTTTGCCAGTAGCTTACTGTCATGACCCGAAAAGTACGGAACATGACCAGCACTTAAATTACGAAACGTCTCGAGACGTACGTAATCTAAGTAAGCCAAAACCCAGAAATCAAAACCAAAGAAGCAGTAGAGTGAAGGAAAAACCAATTTAAAGCAAGTAGTATTAACAACATAGGCCGAAATATGTATTTTTAAAATCTCAAGTATTTTCTGAAAATTTCGGCAGAGTCTCTTTTGTAAATACTGGCCCAAAACGGGATACAACAAGAATAGTATTCGAAATAAGTAAAAAGGCATCCCTAAGCGGGAGCTAGCTCTTCGTCAATCGACGGTCACAGCCACGAAAGCAATATAATATACAATACCGAAGGGCGAGGATCAAAACTCAAAAGAAAACCCAAAATCAGCATGAAAACCATAATAATACAATGCGTGAATCTAAGGTCGAAAGAATAACAAGTCCGGTCTTCTATCTCTATCAAATATACAATCTGGTTGATGGAGTTTCTAGATACAACTGAAATAATAAATAAACAATGGTTCTCCTGATGTAAAGAACCCACCTACCAAAGCAATCACTCGGAAGGAACAGTGTGCCAACAAAACCGCAACGAAACCTGTACGGCAAAACCTGCAAGGAACTGTGGCACAACGGGGGTGAGTTGCCAACTCGTGAGTAGAAAACATCTACCAGCAGAAATCGCATGTATAACGCAATCCTAAGTCGTACGATCAGTAATATCCTCAAAATAACAATATGGCCTGAAGCATAATATAATGGTAAAGGTGAACATCTATCCCTAAGTATAATACCAAGTACTCGTGTCAGTGCCTCAGGTAACAACATGCCACGAATGTGATGTACAAATGTCAGGTAACAATATGTCACAAAAATGATGTGCAATGCATGTAATGAGAATAGAGTATATCATGAATCGAAGAACTGTTTTTCTTTAATCAATGAGATTTCTGTATGTATATAAATCGAGATATCATCAGTGAAATCAACATAGAATCCGTGTCAAGCATCAACACAAAACACTAATCTCAATATCTCAATATCTCAGTGTCTCAAATCTCAATATCTCTAAAACCTCGGGCTCCGTCAGTCCGGAACGGCCCATATCATCAATCTCACAACCACGAACGGTATCCTCCGGATATCCGCCGCGCCAGGTAAAATCACCGGTAGGCAGCGTGCCCATGCCGGGCTCATCGTCTACTACTCGAGCTTCTTGCCCCGGGGTACCATACCGGGTCCACCAAGTACCCGAGACGGTTCATCCAACTCCTCGAATCGGGTCTCGAAAACATCTCCGAACCGAGAAAAAATCATGGTGGACGACTTATACATCACGAGAAAACCACACTTTTCATTTTTAAAAGGATGATAAGTTTATAAATCCTTGCGGTTTCCCCCCAAATCCAGAAATCTCATGGAAATCCGAAATCATCAATATCATGATATCAATAAACAATGAAAACCAGCATAAATCTCCATAATACTGCATAACCAATGAATATATGGATGCATATCATATCATGCAAAAATTAACTAGCATATGAAAGCTAAAACATGTAGCAACTATCAGTTAGCAAGCTATGTCAATGAAATAGTGTTTCTAAAGTGTACGTGACATGGCAATTACCGATGATGATGTGTGTGAGCCGGCAAGTAAGTGTATGTAGAACATACGCATCATCGATAATGGTGCTGGTGTCCTGACAGTATGGTTCATAATCA
Organism: Agapanthus africanus; assembly: GCA_030015575.1. Lineage (NCBI taxonomy): Eukaryota > Viridiplantae > Streptophyta > Magnoliopsida > Asparagales > Amaryllidaceae > Agapanthus > Agapanthus africanus. The sequence continues at coordinate 395,616,106 of CM057340.1, forward strand.
CTAAGTACACAATAAACATGCAATGAGACGATAACAACATGATAAATGGCAATGAATAGTAATTGCAACAATAATATGCGGAACATGGATGATAACATAACAATAAGGAATCTACGTCGCTACACCCGTGTTATACTGTTTGGCTGTTTTGAAATAGTACGAATCGTGGTGTTTTGAAAATAAGGGTTACGGTGTTTTTAAAAAAAAGTACGTCTTTTGGAATATCCGTAGTATCCCTTGACATGTCTTTAAAAATCCTCACGATTCGTTGGTTTTGGAAATAGGTATGACTCGGGTCCAGTCTATCATTTACAAGTAAACTACCGGACTAAACTAAACAGGCTGATCGAAAGGTAAGGAAACCGCCTAACATCTGAGTCGATACACCTATATATATATATATAAATATATATATATATATATAATAGTCGGTGATCCCGTCTCCATAGTATCCCATACGATACCCTATATAATATGACATCCTTGAGTCAAGAGTGCGGATCCATCATCAATATATAGCTCGTACGGTCAATCCGTCATACGGCCTCCCAAATCTGGGTACGGGTCAAATGTCACATCTATCACATTATTCATCTGGTATTCTCTTTATCAAATATCATGATCGGGGGTACTAATCTCCGTCTAGTACAATATTGATACTATCTACGTATATGCATGCGTGTTTCTGAAAACACACCGTCGAAGGACCCGCTAAAACATCACGTCGTATCTTAAATACGAACCATATCACATCACAAATCTCACGGCCTCAAGCCCAATCTCATCGACTCATCTCCAATCCCAAGTACTATCCTCATAATCCGTGTATATATATACGTATATATATATACATAGTCCCATACTCATGTGTGTGTGTGTATATATATATGCATACATATCCCCATACACACACAGGTAATAAAGTGAAAGCAGCTGTGAGCGTGTGGGTGTAAACCTATTCTAGGTTTCGCAACTAAGAAGCTATGCTAGTTCCCTTCTAATAAGACCAAACTAACCATAAACACATAATCATAACTTGATAATCATCCACGGATCATAAACCACATATATATCCAATTACATATCATAATATACTACGAACTGCGGGGGTGTTATACGTCATCCACCCGACTTCTCCCCGTAGATATAAATCTACTCACCTGATCTTCGCTCGTCGGTGCCGACGTCGCCATGCGCTTGCTTGTCGTCTCAAAGTACACATGGGGGTGCCTACACGTCACAACATATCGTATCGCATAAAAACCCAATTCGAAATCGAAACGGCATACGAAAACCAAATCGGCACGCGTATCATGCATAGGTCAAAACCAATCGCCTACGCGTGCAAGAATAGCCAAACCAACCCTCGATGTCGAAGTACAAACGTCAAACCGTCGAGAAAAACACCAAACGTACCATTCATGGTTTCACAACCCACAAAATATATATATAAATTAGGGTTCACATCATCAAAACATCAAATTCGTTTTAAAAGCTATTTTCCCGAAACTCTAGTAAGCAAAAATTTAACCGTTTAGTACAAAACTTGATGTTTAAACAAATCTAGCGGCCGCAATGTTCACTAATTAGCTTGATTAGGACACATAAACATTTACTAGATTTTATCACACTAATTTGTTGTTAGTGTATATGCCCTAGGGGCCATTATTGTATCATACTAGCTTGTATATTACTTAATGAAAGCTTGGGACATTTAAAGTTATATTAAAAGTCTTGCTAAACATGGTAGTATGCAACTTGGTTTGTTTCTATATTAATATGTGTATATGTTAGCATATCGAGAATACATATTGATAGAGCCCTTAGGATCTTGCTTGACTACCAGCGTTGTGATGGCAGTCACACTAGTGGGGGCTGGGTAGTTTACAAGCACATCCTTTTTCAGGTCCCTAGTCGTAGGATTATCGAGATAGGGCATTGATACTCTGAAGTAGACTAGTGTGTATGCTTCTCATCCCAGTTGGGGAGATAGTCTGTCCCACAGCCATCAGTACGTCGTACTGGAGATAGTATACAAGTGCTCGTTGGGTTACGGGTACACCAGACAGAACTCGCAGGGAACTATTGGTTGGTATTATACCCGTCGTCAGTTAACAGTTCCCAGGTGACATGAGTACAACATAGTCCGTAGACTTGACAGTGCTGCTTCGCCTCGAGTGTGTTCCCACTGTTCATAGATTGCTACCCTACCACGGCTCAAAAGAGTCGTGCAAACTGGTAGCAGTTGGGTGCAGTCCCGAAGCACTTGGAGGCAGTGGCGGTTAGATAAGATTCGTCTCTCCCGGTATTAGGAGTTTATATCGCGCTGTGTCTAGAATGCCATTATGCAAAGTCCCTGGCCAGGGCAAGCGAGATTTACTGGTAGGTTTTCCAGTAGCTTCTCAAGGTGTGATGGGCTTCACTCCGACACGACTTATACCGCTTTTAAGGGACTGACGCTTGCCGCCCCCTAGGCCCGATATGCGATAGTCCTAGACGAACAGACCGGACTGTACGGAGATTGTCACATCAGGCTCAGTAGGAGTTCGGATGGGTTTCCTCATCGGCCTTCTTATCGACATCTACCTGGGGACCGTTATGTACAGCTAGTACTGCTTGCGGCCTGTGGTTAAACCCACTGCCAGCGTAGTAGTCGAGTCTTTAGAGTCCCACACAGAGAGTTTCCCTGCTTCGGGCGAAACGGTACAGAGGTCGTATGGTTTTACGACAGGGTTCGGACACATACGTGTTTTTACGCACGTACGATGTTCGGACAGTTTTTAGCAGGCTTTGGTTTAAGCCAGATTCTAGTATTGGATTATTGGATTTATACAGTATCAGTATTTCCGTGTTTTCACAGATGGGAGGGGCGTTCTCATAATTTGTCGAGAAGCTTCTAGAAGATTGATGAGTTGGAGGCTTAGGTGGAATTTGCATTAATTGGATTAATGACTCATGGTGTGATTCATGCAAAGGAGTTAATGATGCATTAATGGCTTAATGACTCAAGGGATGAATCACACAAGGTGAGTTAATGAAGCATGATGATATTTTTATTTGTTATTCATTTAATAAATATCTTATGCTTCATATATTCACAATGAGATATTTTTTCAATATCATTCTCACTCTCACCTTCTCTCTCCTCAAGCTCTCTCTCTTCAAGAACTAACCCTAACCTCTCATGTGTTGAGATCCAACGGTTAGCAAGACTAATTGAACCCTAATACTTTTCTATATCCTCTAGGTTGCTTTGATTAGCACTCATAGTTACTTAGTTACCTCAAGTGTGAGGTTAAGCTTGGAGAAGTAGCTCTCGGGTGGATCTTCTATCACAACGAGGAGGCCGACGAGGAGGTGGTCTACGAAAACAAGAAGGACTTGATTCATTAGGTATAATCATCTTTCATAGTAGCTAATTACTGCTATGTTGTTGTTAGTTAGGGTTTGGCAAAGATCCGTAAAGTTAGTCGATGTTAGTTTAAACAAAATGATTGTTTTACCTATTCCGCCTCCCCGCATCTTGTGGGGTGTCTAACGTCGACTTACAGTGGTATCAGAGCCTCGCTAAACCATAACTAACTTGTTAGCAAAGTCGTTAGAAATTCGAACGCGAAACGAACCGGAAAAAACATTATTTTCACATAGTTTCTGTCGTATTTAAAACGGGGTCTAAAAATTTTTCAGGGACCCTTAAAATTACAAGCAGGGAATTATAAGATTACTGGAGAAATTTGGGTTCGGGACTCGGCCAAACCGCCACGGAACCATGGCCGATCTACGCGATCCGCCGCGGATCCACGGCCGAGTTGAAGCCGAGTCGGCCCAAATTTCCCCAGTAACTCTTCTGTGTTGATTTTGTCTTTTTGGGATGTTTTGTTTCTGCTCAAGTTTCAGGTCCACAGTGAAGTATTTTCAGTAGAATCATTTGTATTTGCTTGATCGAAATTCTAAGATGTTTGGCTAACCCGATTATATCTGTGATTTGTTTAATGTGTTCATAAACCTCCCCTAACTGCTAGTATGTCGGTTAGCAGGGGGTTGCACATTTCTATAAAGGTTTTTACTGTTTGTGTTTGTAGACTTGTTGGATTGTCGTGAATGGATAGCCGGGGATGTGAGACGAGCGTTTCTTTCATTCAAATGTAATTTGTAAATTGTTATAATATTCTTTTGCGGGGCACTTCCGGGTTGAGGTTGTAGCCACCGTTGTATTATTTCATTTACTATTTTTTGCTCCTAGGATAGACCCAAGGTGGGGTGCACAAACTACCGGGTACTTTGAAGTGTTTAGTGGTCTACTCACGTTGTTAAGGGAGACCGTTTCACTTCGGGTACTTGGCGGGTAGTTTGCCGTACCCGTAGGGGTTTAGGGTAGGGTTTTGGCTATTCATCGCGACCGTGTAATCCGTCTTTCTTTGCAGGCTCAAAAGGAATGCAGATTCATAGAAAATCCAATATGTTCATCTGTGATCTAGAATGCCTATTATTGCGTCTGACGAATGTACAATATCTATATATGATAGCTATTAGACGTCACTTATGTTTTACACCCGCGCTAGCCCAGCCCCCGCTCAGTCGTTAGTTAAGTAACCTAACGGGTGAATGACGGGGCCCAGTAGCGAATGCGGATGGCATAAGAGGACGTATTTTCGTTGTTTTCTGCAATGATAGGTTAATGATGGGACGCATTATATTAATGCAAAGAAAATAAACCAAAGTTGAATCGTTGGAACAGTTTAAAAGAAACCACTCGGTTATTTTTAAAACAGAAGATATTTTTTAATTGCGGAGCTTTAACCACTCCTTTTAAAAGCTATCAGGTTCCTTCGATCATATCAAGTTCACTACGTTCACAGTTTCGCCATAACCATTCATAGCCCTCCGTCATTTCATTTGGGTATTCAGTAGTATTCAAGCTATGTATTTTGACCAACGCCAAGGCATAGTGTTCGGTAGCTGCTGGGTATTCATTTGTTGCATAGATAGATGAGTTAGTTTGGGACAGTCGTATTATCATTTGGCCAACGTCAGGGGTATGTACGGATGGGTTCAAATTAACAAGATAATGATGGGTAGAACTTGACATGTGACTTATGACATTTTGACCAACGCCAAGGTCATAAGAGCATGGGGAAGAAATTTATATCGGGAATTTCTAAAGAAACTGAAATTTACAAAGAGATGCATACCATTTGGAGTGTGATAATTTTGGTAGGATTCCTTCAGCTTTATCACACGATGATATTTGGATCCCGATCGTACTATGAGTATCCGCTACTCATCAGGAGATTCGTCACTTAAACGATCAATGTTATAAACTAAGTAGGTGCCGAGAAAGGTGTCAACGGGGCTACTCCCCCAGAGAAAAGAGGTTATTTAATTAAGGAACTTCGCGAAAGCGTCGGAAAACCTCCCTCGAAGTACCGACACCGGCCTGGCTAAACGGTTAAGCAAGTATTGTACAGTGAGAATAGTCCTGACTAGTTCTTCCTTTTTGGTTTGAGGAGGGATTCGAGAAATAGTGGGAGCCATCCAGTTTAGATAAACTAAAAACCTCTCTAAACTTGCAACAGCATCATGCTAAAGTGTTCCCTCTCTTTCTCAATTGCAGCGACCCAGAACATGACAGGCCTTAAGTTACTATTAGAAAAAAATATTCTGACAGGGCCAAACTAAAAAGATTGGTTCCGGAATGTCAAGATGGCTTTGACTTATAACAAATTGGGGTATGTTCTTACTGCTAAGGCACCTGTTGTCCCTGGTCCAAAATCCAGTATTGTGGATAAGGAAATCCACATGACCTGGGAGTTAGATTGCGCGAAGGCTAAATGCATCGTGCTTGCCTCTATGAATAATGAACATCAGAGGAGGCACGAGGATATGGATCTTGAATCCATATTTCTCCACACAAAGAATCTGTATAGAGAGCAATCTCGTATAGCTAGATACGAGACCTCGAACAACTTGTTTCAGTCGAGGCTGGTCGTCGGATCATCTGTAGGAGAACATGTCCTTAAGATGATTGGCTATATAGAAGAGCTCGCGGACCTCGGGACGACTTTGGAGAACGAGCTCTATACAGACTTGATTCTTCAGTCCCTTCCTTCCACCTACGCCCAGTTTATTATGAATTTCAACATTCAAAGAAAAGAAGTTGAACTTCCAGAACTCCTTAACATGTTGAGGAGTGCAGAGGGCACCTTGCAGAAAGCAAGGGAAACACCCGCTATGTTTGTTCGCGGTGCTTCCTCTTCCGGGTCCAAGGCAAGGGCCAAAGGAAGGAAGAAGAAGGCCGCTACCAAACCAAGAGGAGGTGTTGGTAAGGTGGGAGCTAAGGGAAAGGCAAAGGTTGCGATGCCAGTAGTGGCAAAGGACGAGTGCTTCCTCTGTCGTAGGAAAGGGCACCGGAAGAAAGATTGCAAAGCTTGGATTGCCAAGAACCAGTAACCGAAGCAAGCTTTGGCTTCGACTTCAGGTGTGTTTGTAATTGAAAATTGTCTGTCAATCAACTCTACTTCCTGGGTATTGGATATCGGATCAGGATCTCATATATGCAATTCATTGCAGGCACTGAGAAACTGTAAAGTGCTGAAGGTTGGTGATATGACCCTCCAGGTTGCTAACGGAGCTAGCGTGGGTGCTGTGTCCGTAAAGGATTATCACCTTGGATTGATGAGTGGACATATTTTGGTTTTACATAACTTTTTTTGTGTACCCAGTTTAACGTGTAATATCATATCAGTATCGTTGTTATCAAAAGAAGGTTATGATTTCACGTTTGTAAGAGATGTTGTTAACATCCACCTTAATCATGGTTTGATTGGGTCCGGTACACTAGATAACGGTATATATGTATTAAACTAATTACAGATTTTCAATGTCCAGAACACACTAAAAAGAAAGTCCCCACATATAAATCAGGCTTTGTTATGGCATTGTAGACTAGGTCACATCAATGAGACAAGGTTAACTAAGTTACATAGAGAAGTATATTTGGATCCGTTCGAATATCAATCTTATGCCACTTGCCAATCATGTCTCAAAGGAAAGATGACAAAGTCTCCATTCACTGAACATGGAGTAAGAGCGAGCGAGCTCTTAGGACGAATACACAGCGATGTATGTGGTCCAATATCTATACATGCAAAAGGCTGTTTTTCATATTTCATTACTTTTACGTACGATTAATCTAGGTACGGATTCATTTTCTTGATGAAACATAAATCCGAGGTCTTTGAGAAATTCCAAGAATATAAGAATGAAGTAGAAAACCAAACCGGCAAAAATATCAAGACACTGAGATCTGATCGAGGTGGTGAATACTTAAGTGCCGAGCTCCTAGGTTACCTAAAAGAGAAAGGAATTCTCTCTCATCTTACTCCTCCATACACTCTACAGCATAACGGTGTATCGGAGAGACGGAACCGAACCCTATTGGATATGGTACGTTCCATGATGAGTAATGCTGAGTTACCGTGATCTTTCTGGGGTTATGCGCTAGATTCAGCGACATATCTTTTGAACAGGGCTCCTACCAAGACTGTGCCTACCACACCATATCAGATGTGGAGTGGGAAGAAACCCTATCTTCAGTATCTGAAGATATGGGGATGTCCAGCTTTTGTTAAAAAGCAGCATGCGGACAAACTCGAGGCACGATCAGTACAGTGTAAGTTTGTGGGATATCCAAAGAACTCCAAGGGGTATTTCTTCTATTATGCAGAGGAACAAAAGGTTTTTGTTTCTCGTAATGCCCATTTTCCAGAACAGCAGTTTTTAGAAAAGGAAACAAGTGGGAGTGCAATAGAACTGGAAGAAATTCCATAAACACAAACTACTACTGAAAGTTTGGTAGAACCAGAAGTTCAAGAAGAACATGACATTCCCGCACCCCTCCGCAAGAGTAGTAGGCCGTCTCATCCGCCTAAGAGATACTACGGTTTTCTCATAGATGGGGATAGAGAAGATTGCATCATTCATAATGATGAACCTACTAGCTTCCAGCAGGCCATCCAGAGCGACGATTCAGTAAGATGGCTGGATGCAATGAAGACCGAGATGGAGTCCATGTACACCAAGAAAGTATGGACTTTGGACTTTGCTCCAGATGGGGTAAAACCAATAGGATGCAAATGGATCTTCAAGAAAAAAGATTGGTGTAGATGGACAGGTGGAAACCTATAAGGCTAGACTTGTTGCAAAGGGTTTTCGTCAAAGTCCTGGTTTGGACTATGACGAAACTTTTTCTCCAGTGGCTACGCTCAAATCCATTCGAATCCTTCTTGCTATTGCTGCCTTCCATGATTATAAGATCTGGCAGATGGACATAAAGACGACTTTTCTAAATGGTAATTTAGAAGAGTGCGTCTATATGGATCAGCCAGAAGGTTTCAATCAGAGTGGGAGCAGCGGGAAAGTGTGCAAGTTGCTTAAGTCCATTTATGGACTAAAGCAGGCATCGCGGAGTTGTAACATTTGTTTTGATGAAACGGTCAAAGAATATGAATTTATCAAAAATCCAGATGAACCATGTATATATAGTAAAATTGTAGCAAGAACTGTCGTATTACTCGTCTTGTACGTGGATGACATTCTCTTGATAGGAAATGACATTCCTATGCTACAATCTGTTAAAGGATTCTTATCACACAGGTTCTCCATGAAAGACCTGGGTGATGCCTCTTACATTCTGGGGATCCGGATCTATCGTGATAGATCCAAGAGGATGTTGGGACTTTCGCAGTCCAGGTATATCAACAGTATACTAAAAAGATTCAGTATGGAGGATTCTAAGCACGGTAGTTTACCGGTTTGTCACGGAATCACCCTCTCCAAAGTGATGTCTCCCGAGACTGATTTGGAAAGGGATCGCATGTCTATTATACCCTACGCTTTTGTGGTAAGCTCTATAATGTTTGCGATGTTGTGCACCAGACCAGATGTAGCTTATGCACTGAGCGTGGAAACCAGGTATCAGTCAGACCCAGGGGAGAAGCACTGGATAGCAGTAAAGAACATTCTTAAGTACATGGGAAGGACTAAGGAGATGTTCTTGGTTTACGGCGGAAAAGACCTCAAGATCGAGGCCTTTGCTGATTCCAGCTTCCAGAGTGACAAGGATGACTCCAAGTCCATGTCAAGTTATGTCTTTACCCTCAATGGAGGGGCGGTGTGCTGGAAGAGTTCCAAGCAGGACACCGTTGCTGACTCGACGATGGAAGCGAAGTATATCGCTGCTTGCGATGCCGCAAAAGAAGCGGTCTGGATGAAGAAGTTCCTCACAGAACTTCAGGTGATTCCATCCATTGTTGATCCAATACCTTTGTATTCCGACAACAACGGAGCTATATCTTTAGCAAAGGAACCCGGGTCCCATCAGAAGTCCAGACACATCTTGAGGCGGTATCACCTTATCAGGAAGATCATAGATCGCCAGGAGATCGAGGTCCGGAGAGTTGCTACAAGGGAGAACACTGCAGATCCATTCACAAAGGCCTTACCTCAGATTTAGTTCGAGAGACTACTCGAGATGATAGGTCTTCGATACGCCAGTACATGGCCCTAGTGAAAATGGGAGATTGTTAGTGTATATGCCCTAGGGGCCATTATTATATCATACTAGCTTGTATATTACTTAATGGAAGCTTGGGATATTCACAGTTATATTAACAGTCTTGCTAAACATGGTAGTATGCTATTTGGTTTGTTTCTATCTTAATATGTGTATATGTTAGCATATCGAGAATACATATTGATAGATCCCTTAGAATCTTGCTTGACTACCAGCGTTGTGATGGCAGTCACACTAGTAGGGGCTGGGTAGTCTACAAGAACATCCTTTTTCAGGTCCCTAGTCGTAGGATTATCGAGACAGGGCATCGATACTCCGGAGTAGACTAGTGTGTACGCTTCTCATCCCAGTTAGGGAGATGGTCTATCCCACAGCCATCAGTATGTTGTACTGGAGATAGTATATAGGTGCTCGTTGGGTTATGGGTACACCGGACATGACTCGCAGGGAACTGTTGGTTGGTATTATACCCGTTGTCAGTTAACAGTTCCCCGGTAACATGAGTACAGCATAGTCCGTAGACTTGACACTGTTGCTTCGCCTCGAGTGTGTTCCCATTGTTCTTAGATTGCTACCCTACCACGGCTTAAAGGATTCGTGCAAACAGGTAGCAGTTGGGTGCAGTCCCGAAGCACTTGGAGGCAGTGGCGGTTAGATAGGATTCGTCTCTCCCGGTATTGGGAGTTGATATCGCGCTGTGTCTGGAGAGCCATTACGCAAAGTCCCTGGCCAGGGCAAGCGAGATTTACTGGTAGGTTTTCCAGTAGCTTCTCAAGGTGTGATGGGCTTCACTTCGACACGACTTATACCGCTTTTAGGGGACTGACGCTTGCCGTCCCCTAGGCCCGATATGTGATAGTCCTAGACGAACAGACCGGACTGTACGGACATTGTCACAACAGGCTCAGTAGGAGTTCGGATGGGTTTCCTCATCGGCCTTCTTATCGACATCTATCTGGGGACCGTTACGTACTGGTAGTACCGCTTGCGGCCTATGGTTAAAACCACTACCAGCGTAGTAGTCGAGTCTTTAGAGTCCAACACAGAGAGTTTCCCTGCTTCGGGCGAAACGATATAGAGGTCGTATGGTTTTACGACAGAGTTCGGACACATAAGTGTTTTTACACACGTACGATGTTCGGACAGTTTTTACTAGCAGGCTTTGGTTTAAGCCAGATTCTAGTATTGGATTATTGGATTTATACAGTTTCAGTATTTCCATGTTTTCATGGATGGGAGGGGCGTTCTCGTAATTTGTCGAGAAGCCTCTAGAAGATTGATGAGTTGGAGGCTTAGGTGGAATTTGCATTAATTGGATTAATTACTCATGGTGTAATTCATGCAAAGGAGTTAATGATGCATTAATGGCTTAATGACTCATGGGATGAATCACACAAGGTGAGTTAATGAAGCATGATGATATTTTTATTTGTTATTCATTTAATAAATATCTTATGCTTTATATATTCACAATGAGATATTTTTTCAATATCATTCTCACTCTCACCTTCTCTCTCCTCAAGATCTCTCTTCAAGAACTAACCCTAACCTCTCATGTGTTGAGATCCAGGGGTTAGCAAGACTAATTGATCCCTAATCCTCTTCTATATCCTTTAGGTTGCTTTGATTAGCACTCATAGTTACTTAGTTACCTCAAGTGTGAGATTAAGCTTGGAGAAGTAGCTCTCGTGTGGATCTTCTATCACAACGAGGAGGCCGACGGGGAGGTGGTCTACGAGAACAAGAAGGACTTGATTCATTAGGTATAATCATCTTTCATAGTAGCTAATTACTCCTATGTTGTTGTTAGTTAGGGTTTGGCAAAGATCTGTAAAGTTAGTCGATGTTCGTTTATACAAAATGATTGTTTTATCTATTCATCCTCCCCGCATCTTGTGGGGTGTCTAACGTCGACTTACATTTGTATTAAACCAACATTTTAGTTTGCACATTAATCCAATTTTAACCATTTCGAAGCAACAATACCCAAAATCCACAACTAGACTAGCTTTTGCATGCTATAAAGTGTTAAACTATACATTATATTACTAATGATGTGATAAAAACCCTAACCATATTTTTAATATCGCATTTTGAATTCAATCTAAAAACCTAGTTTGCAATATTATGCAAATTGGAAAATTTTAAATGTAGCAATTACAAATAAGCAACAAGATTATGTCTTTTTTGTCTTAGCATGCTAACTACACCATGTAATCATAAACATTTTATAAAAACCTTAAATTTTGAATTTCCAAATTTACAACTAAACCTAATTAAACACCTAATTAGCTTCAATTGATGTATGATAGCAACAAATTAGTAACTTGGTTAGGATTTATACCTCACAGCCATCTTGAGATCAACATAAAACTTGTCCCCAAAATGCAAACTTTCACTAAGATCCATGCTTGATAGACTAAGGAAAAATGGGTAAGAGTTGTATTTGGATTTAGCTTTGATTTTTGATCGAATTTGATGAATTTTTTGATGGTAAAAAGAGTGGGATTTATGGGGAAGGGGGCTACTGCAGTTGAAGAGGGGCTCGGCCTAAAGAGAAGGGAGATGAATGTGGTGTGTGTGTGTGAAGTCAAGGAAAGAGAAAGAAACCCAAGTCAACAAAAGACCATGCTTCATTTTTCTATTATTTCCTTTATCTTTTCTTTTCATTTGTTTTGTTTAATTGGAGGGGAGAGTGGGGAGGGGCTGCTCAAGGTGGGCTCGGCCAACCCATGGAGAATGGGGGTGTGTGAGTTTAAGTGAGTGAGTGGGCACACACACAAGAAGGTAAATACCAAACCTCTATTCCTATTTAATTTATTTTCACAATTAAAGCCTTTTCTATCATATTTTTCTAAAACCATTTGAAAATTTCATTTTATTTCAAAAACAATATTTTACATGTTAGTTTAGCGTGTCATGATGCGAAAAATTTGTATCAACCCATTCCAATTTGTAATTTTCCCTTATTAAATGTATTAGTAACGGCTTAAAATAATATTAAAATAATTAATTTCGGAAAATTTTTCAGTAAATTAGAAATTTCATAAGTGGCTCAATAAACACCAAATATTAGCAATTACATAGCTAGAATATGCATATTTTTATATTAAAAGATATTTATATCTTGATTTTTACGGAAATCACTCGTTATTTTACCGATTTTCCGAAATTTTACCTAAACAATTTTCAAAACGTTACAATCTTCACCCCTTAAAGAAATTCGGTCCCCGAATTTAAATTAAAACTTCCCCCAAATACTAAAACATTTAAGCAAAACTATCAAGTCATCGGGGCACCGAAATCATAAATACATAAAACATATATCATAGCGTAATGCATGCACATGAAAAAGAGTGTATAACTCAAAATCAAAACTCCGTCAAGTATCCCGCAATCATCGGAGTCATGGGGAGGACATCATTGTCAAGATCCAATATGAAAACCAACATGATATACATCATTAGAACATCTGGAAGCAATGCATGCCAAACCTTTTTCAAATCGCCGGGCGATGTTCGCAACACTGCACAGTGGCAGACGTCTATTGTAAGAAAATAGCTATATATATATCCTTTGTTTAGTATGCACGTCCTGCCATTTTGAAAGCAATTTTAGAAGGGTTTCTTTTATAAAATGTTTCGTGTCATCTCGGACACGTAGGTAAATACTGAGACTATATCTCCTATTTGGAAATCCCTTCGATAACTATCAATACATGAAAAAAAATATACTCAGGTACTGTCCTCTGACTAGTCCTGCTCAGTACTAAACTAAATAGTAAGTATCATAAAATATACTGATCCAAAAGAAATCAATCCCAAATATATATATATATATGAATGCCACGTGCGTCTGGTGCGCACGGAAATCGAAATTCATGAATGTGCCATACATGTGCACATAAACAAAATCTGAGTGCATCGGGTGTGCATGAAAACACCTGTCAAAGACAACGTGTGTGCCTGACAGCAAAACCAGGTGCATCTGATATGCACGAAGAATCTCGATTTTGTGCATCTAGTGTGCACTTAAATCGCATCAAGCACCTTAAGTATGCGCAAAATCCAAATCAAGTGCACAATATGCATGAAAACGAATATCGAATATCATAATTGAAATCGACGGTATACAACACATTTCAATCAAAATCCTAATCAGGTATACCGTGGTATAAAATCTCACCATCCTGTGCATCGGCGTGCACAAAAGCAAATCAAATACTAAAAGTGCATGAAAACTATACCGAAAGCATAAGTCAAATCATATGCTTGCCCTAGGCAAGAAATCAAATATCATGAAACTCGGTCATCAAAACTCAATCATGAAATAAATCACCCAAAAATACTGAAAATCCAAAGTGACGGATACGTGATAGTCAATCACAAAATCATAAATCATAAATACTGTCGTCGATATATCCGTCCTTCAAATTCGAGAAGGTGTCGGTGCATCCAATGCTAGCAGAGTAAGATATCTACTTGCCTTCTGATCATGGCCTATCGCCTAGTGCCCTTAGGCTCTCGTCTCTCACTGCAGATTGCTAAGTACATAGCTCCTCGGCTCAACGGTCCAATATAGAAACGATAACGGAAGCAGTCCGCTCTGACACATCCTCTAAAGATCTCTGGCCAACTCTTATGGTCACTCATAACATGTCTCGTCGACGATGATTAACTCTGGCCTGCTGGGTGTGTGCAATATGACCGATCCTGGGTCCAAATCTTCCGTATAGCACTCCAGAAGGGTCCTATCGAGGTCTCTCCCCAAACCTCATTTCTGCTGAACTGCCCAGAAGCTATCATCTGTTACTAAATCTGTATCTGTTTCTTGTTCCGGAACGGCGGCATACTCATCACGACACCTCTGGAAGATATATCCATATACATGCCTCTGCTTGCGTATCACATCTCTGATGTCGGCGAAGTGGAACGTCATCTCATCAAGATCTCGTACGAACCTCTTACTCTACTTTTCTCTAATGTCGACCGATTCAGACTCACCTCCTTGTGGCTGCATGACTGTGCTCTAACGTCTATACTCGTATGTGGAGTCTCCCAAGCAATGCATCTCATCACCTGATATCCGAATTAAGTCGAACCATCCGATCGATTGTCAAAACCTTATAATCCCCTAAGAGCTCGACATCTTGGGTACAGTTTAATAGTATCGAATATATGCCACAGCACCTATGGACCAACCGTAGAAGGGCAGACCCAAGCCTCACTAATGGCACCGCTGAACTGCCGCAAACCCTATCGTTCACTGGCGTTCTATGGTCATTAAGTCGAGTTAGGGTTTCATTCTTCTAGAGGGTCCGTAGAATTGCTTGCATTGTTTTCCGAATACTTTAAACTTGGAAAATGGGTTCCTGACATTCGATCGTCTCTATCGACTCTCAATGTATCCGCGTGAAGTCGTCTCTAACTAGAATCAATAAATCTGATGTCCTTGCATCGGGGTAGGCAATGAATCACATGTCCTAGTCTTTCATCTCTAGTGACTAGCGATCTTTTATCATATCTCAAAATATAACTCGTGCGACGTTAGCTTCAAAAATCTGGGACGATATCTTTTCATTCACCGAAATCACTGGCTCATTCGTCCGCACGCTGAACAGTGCCTTAATCATCAAAATAATTTGTGCTCTGATGGTCACCACAATCTGGTTGGCCTCTTGAAGTTGTACGGTTCCTAGGCACTCTCAAGAGTTCTCACAAGGCATCATCCATGCCAATTTACAATTTTATGAGTGCCGCGAAACCCTAATACGGATCGTCGACTAGAAATTTAGGCGAAAAACGAAACTAGTTAACATCTTAACTAAAGGAGAGAGGCTACAACCTTTGTAGATCCGGTTCTCCACTTCCTTAGCTCCACGTAGATGTCCTCTCGCTGTCCGTCTCGAATCCTGGACTCAAGCATCGGCTTCATCGGAGAAATGGGCGGGCAAGGTCGTCGGCTTCGTGCCGAAGATGATCTACGTCGAGGTTACACAAGATCAAGCTCCAACTTCACCAAGTTGTGAAACTTGTGAAGTAAACACCCTATACTACTTGGCAAGATGTAGAGGATGAAGAAATAGGAGGTGGGTTCACTTTAGAATTGGATTTCTCTCACTTTTGCTCAAGTTGCCATTGATGGACTTAAGCTTTTCTTGAAGAAGAAGATGATCTAGAAGAAGAAAGAATATGATAAGTATTCTAAAATGAAAAAGAAATTGAAAACTTATCATAATCTTAACCATAGTTAAGTGTAGATAATGAACTAGGGTTAGTTCAAATGGTTAGGGTTAAGCATGAGACAAGAATGGTGACTAAGTCAAAGCTTCATGAAGCTTCAATAAGAACAAAGAAAGCCACCATTCTCATCTTTATCTTTTCCAAATAAATAAATAAACAAATAAATAAATAAATGAAAAAGCAAAACCCTAATCATCAACTTAACCATGGTTTAATTCTATACACTTAACCAAATGAGCAAGCATCATCAAACATGATACAAACATGTGCACAAAAGTATATCACATATACAACTTGCACATCAAGTGAGAAAATCCATTCAAAGTGAACTAATAATAGCTAATGCAAAGTAATACATCAAATATATAATTATACATTAAATCATTAAATCAACACTTGATTTAACGATTCGGTCATATCGCATATAACCGACTAGTATCCTATGTATCGGCTTATCGAATCAATCCTTGATTCGATATCTAGGTTATATCGAATATAACCAATCGATACATCCATCGCGAGAATGAAATACGGTATCACATACACGCATTATTCTCGGTCCTGCACATATCTCATATGCGCTCCTATTTCGTTTCGCTTGAGCCAGGAAACCTCTGTGTAGGACTCTAAAGACTCGTCAATACGCCGGCAGCAGATGATGATCATATCAATCACCCACAAGCCGCAAGCGGTCTGCTAAACGTAACGGCCATCCGGGTATTGAACGATCAGAAGATCGACGAGCTAGCCCGCTCACACTCCTGTGAATCCAACCCGTAACACTTACCGTACAGTCCGGTCTGTTCGTCTGATATGTCACATATCAAGTCTAGGGGTGGTAAACGTCAGACCCCAATAACCGATAAGTCGTGTCGATGTGAGGCTTATAACGGGTCGAGAAACTACTAGTAACACTTACCAGCAAATCTCTGATCAGCCCTGGCCAGGGACTTCCCTGTTACGGCCAATCGAGCACTGCGCAACATCAACCCCCAATACCGGGAGAGACGAAACCCCTCCTATCGCTCATTGCCTCCATGTGACTCGGGATTGTACCCAAAGACCACCGTTTTGCACGCCCTCATGGACGTGGTAAGGTGGAGATCAAAGCACAGTGGGAATCACACAAGACTCTATGACGATCTCGGGTCTACAGACTAACCTGTACAAGTGTCACCTGAGAACTGCCATCTGACGTGAGGTATAATACCATCTGGGAGTTCTCGGCGAGTCCGTCCAGTGTACCCAGTGTCCACTGAGCACCCGTATATCATCTCTGATGTCAAACACCAATGGATATGGGATCATCCATCGCCCATCTCATGGGTCGAGAAGCATATACGCTAGTCTACACTGGTGTATCGATGCCCCGTCTCGATACACCCACGACTAGGGAGCTTGAAGGATGTACCTATGGACTACCATGTCCCCACTAGTATGATCTGCATCATAGTCCAGGTAGTCAAGTACACATCCTAAAGGCTTTATCAACATGTAACTATAAGACAGTTTAAAGAGACTAGTGTACATGTTAAGATAAAGAGCAACCAGATAGCATACTATTATATCGAGCAAGAAAGTCATCTCTATATATGTCCAAGCATCCAATATAATATACATCATCTGTACAATACTGGCCTCTAGGGCATACATACAACTAACAATCTCCCACTTGCACTAGGGCCAGCTGCTGTAGTATCGCATACCGAGCATTCCGAAGAGTCTCTCAAACTGTATCTGGGGAATGGCCTTCGTGAGTGGATCCGCCGTGTTGTTCTTCGTGTCAACCCTCCTGACCTCGATCTCCCGGCGATCAACTATCTCCCGGATCAGGTGATACCGCCTCAGAATATGCCTGGATCGCTGATGGGACCTGGGTTCCTTGGCCAAAGCCACCGCTCCATTGTTATCACAATACAAAGGTATTGGATGCTCAATGGATGGAACCACTCCAAGTTCAGTAATGAACTTCTTGATCCAGACAGCCTCTTTAGTAGCATCGTTGGCAGCGATGTATTCAGCCTCCATCGTCGAGTCTGCCACGGTTTCCTGCTTGGAACTCTTCCAGCTAACCGCCCCTCCGTAAAGGGTAAAGACAAATCCCGACTGCGACTTAGAGTCGTCCTTATCACTCTGGAAGCTCGAATCGGTAAAGGACTCTACTTGGAGTTCTCCGTTACCATACACCAAGAGCATCTCTTTAGTCCTTCGTAAGTACTTGAGAATGCTCTTCACAGCTGTCCAGTGACTCTCTCCAGGATCAGCTTGATACCTGCTCACTATACTTAGTGAGTATGCTACATCGGGTCTGGTACATAGCATCACATACATGATAGAGCCTACAGCCGAAGCATAGGGTATCTCTTGCATGCGAGCTCTCTCCAAATCAGACTTGGGAGACATCTCTTTGGAGAGTGTCACTCCAGAGATCGTGGGCAAGTTCCCACGCTTGGATTCTTCCATACTAAACCTTTTTAGTATGGTGTCAATGTACCTGGATTGGGACAATCCCAGTATCCGTTTGGATCTATCTCTATAGATCCTTATTCCCAATATGCAGGAGGCATCACCAAGATCTTTCATTGAGAATCTTTGTGATAAGAAGAGCTTGACCGATTGCAGCATAGGAATATCATTTCCTATCAAGAGTATGTCGTCCACGTACAATACGAGGAAGACAACCTTACTCTCTGCTACCTTCTTGTAGATACAAGGTTCATCTGGATTTTTGACGAAATCAAACTCTTTGATAACGACGTCAAAGCAGATGTTCCAACTCCGCGATGCTTGCTTTAATCCATAAATGGATTTAAGCAGCTTGCACACCTTTCCACTGCTCCCACTGTCTATGAAGCCCTCTGGCTGAGTCATGTATACGCACTCTTCTAAATCACCATTTAGAAAGGCGGTCTTAACATCCATTTGCCAGATTTCGTAGTCATGATATGCAGCGATGGCAAGCATGATCCGGATGGATTTAAGCATAGCCACTGGAGAAAAGGTTTCGTCATAGTCCACACCTGGTCTTTGACGAAAACCCTTTGCTACAAGTCTAGCTTTGAAAGTCTCCACTTTCCCATGTACACCAAGTTTTTTCTTGAAGATCCACTTGCTCCCGATGGGTTTTACCCCTTCAGGAGCAACTTCCAAAGTCCATACTTTGTTGGTGTACATGGATTCCATCTCGGACCGCATTGCATCCAGCCATTTCACAGAGTCACCACTCGTGATGGCCTGCTCGAAACTAGTCGGATCATCATCTTCCATGATGCAATCCTCGCTTCCACCATCAATGAGAAAACCGTAGTATCTCTCAGGTGGACGAGAAACCCTACTAGATCGGCGGAGAGGCTGGGGTTCGTCGGGTACTACCGAATCTTCTGGTTCCACTAAATCTTCAGTTATAGTTTGTGTTTCTGGAACTTCTTCCAGTTCTACCTCAGAGCCACTAATCTCTTTTGCAAGAAATTCCTTTTCTAAAAAGGTGGCATGTTGAGCAATAAACACTTTTTGTTGTTCACTGTGGTAGAAAAAATATCCATTTGAATGTTTAGGATATCCCACAAACTTACATAGAACTGACCGTGCCTCGAGTTTGTCTGGATTTTGCCTTTTGACATAGGCCAGACAACCCCATATCTTAACTCGTTTAAGACATGGTCTCTTCCCACTCCATATCTCATATGGTGTGGTGGGTACAGATTTAGTTGGAACTTGATTCAATAGGTATGCTGCTGTCTCAAGCACATACCCCCAGAAGGAAATAGGTAACTCAGCTGTACTCATCATAGAGCGCACCATATCTAATAGGGTGCGATTCCTCCGCTCCGATACACCGTTGTGCTGTGGTGTATAAGGAGGAGTAAGCTGAGAAAGAATCCCATTCTCTTTTAGATAATCTAGGAACTCATTGCTTAAGTATTCTCCTCCTCGATCAGATCGAAGGATCTTAATACTTTTGCCTGTTTGTTTTTCTACTTCGTGCTTATATTCTCTGAATTTCTCAAAAGCTTCAGACTTGTGTTTCATCAGGAACACATGTCCGAATCTAGAGAGATCGTCAGTGAATGTAATGAAGTAGGAAGAACCGTTCCTGGCATGCGTAGACATGGGACCGCATACATCACTATGTATCAGTCCTAAGAGTTCATTAACTCTTTCTCCGTGTCCACTAAACGGAGCTTTGGTCATTTTTCCTTTGAGACATGAATGGCAAGTTTCATAAGATGATAATTTAAAGGAATTCAAATAACCATCCTTATGTAACTTAGCCAGTCGTATCGCATTGATATGACCAAGTCTACAATGCCACAAGTAGGATTCGTTCATTTCTGAACTTTTCCTCTTGTGTGTGTTTTGTATATTGAGGACTGTATTCTGATTTAGAATGAATATGCCATTATGTAACGAGCCTGATGCAATCAGCTTTTGATTTTGGAATATGTTCATAACATTATCCTTTACTACAAAATTATATCCTTCTTTACTTAATAAAGAAACTGATATAATGTTGCACATCATGTTCGGTATATAATAGCACTCATTTAGAATCAGTGTATTACGACTTGGCAATACAAGGTGATATTCGCCAACAGCTTTGGCTGCAATACTTGCACCGTTCCCTACTTGAACGGAATGATCACCTTTTCCCAGTTCTCCACCTTTACGTAGCCCATGTAACATTTTACATATATGGGATCCTGATCCGATATCCAATACCCAGGACGTAGGGTGAACTGAGAAACAGTTCTCAATAACTAACACACCCGAAGAAGATGCATCAACATGCATGTTCTTTTGGGCGGCTTGAGAATCTAGATATTCTCCTATTTCCTGTTCATTCTTATAACACTTATAAGATAGAACGGGTTCAACGTTCCCCTGCACAGTATAACATGCGGATTCGGCCAATACATCCATATTATTATCTTTATTAGGGCATGAAATGGTCGCTACCTGGAGAGAGAGAGAAGAAAACACTTTAGCGTATGCTCTTGCAAGATCAGATTGGTTATTATCTTATCTAATCAGGATGGCTCCTACTGGTTTTTATCAAATCTTCCTTCAAACCCTAAAAGGAAAGACTAGCCGGGATTAATTACACACTACAAGTTCGCCAATCTTTCAGCCAGGCCAGTGTCGGTACTTTGAGGGAGGTCCCCCGTGCTTTCGCACGAACCTAATTAATGTAAACCTCGTTTTCCCAGAAGCGTAACCTCGTTGACACCTTTCTAAACACCTACTTGATCGGCTAATTGTAATGTGTAAAACTCTCCCAGGAGTAACTCTTACTCGCAGCGGGTATCGGGATCCAACTATCTCATAGAAGGTATGCAATCTCATTGCAAATTTCAACACTTGAAATTCCTGATAATATTTTGCCCCTAGTGTGCCATGACCTTGACAGAGGTCAACAAATCATAGTGCACTAGTCAAGTTCAACCCGTTATTTCTTGATTGAATCAAACCCACTCGCACGACCCTTGACAGAGGTCAACAAGGTCATACGACTACCCTAATCCAATCACATCACATGCTTTACAGATAATTACTAGTTAGCTACCGCACACTACGCCTTGACGGAGGTCAACAAACGCAGCACGAATACTAAATAGTCTTTATCTGAAATGACGGAGGGCTACGACAGGTTTTTCTGAAAACCTATTGCGTAATGAACTTGATATCGTTGTAGAATCAAAAGAAGTTTTGAAATGGAGTGATTTTGAGGCTTTTCTAGTTTTGCTAAAGGGGTCACTCCAGGTGAAGGGATCGTCGGCCCTTTCCTCGTCGAATGAGGTGGGGGATATATCATATATATCGCTGTGCAAAGCAGAAACTATAGAAGTAATCAAAAACAAACCGAGTGTGTAGCATCTGCCAGTTATTGCTAAAGGAGTCACTTCCGGTGAAGGGATCTCGGTCCTTTCCTCATCGAATAAGGTGCAGGGTATATCATATATACCGCTATGCAAAGCAAGAACTATAGCTACCTGTTTTGTTTTAAAATTTGATTCTACAACATCTTAGGTTTCTTTTCATTCATTAATCACATTAATGAAGTCCCATCAATTAAGTCACCTAAACATCACAGATAAATACGACGTACACTTATGCCATCCGCATTCGCCTCGATGTCCCCTCGTGCACCGTTAGGTTAGGTAACTAACGACAGAGCAGGGCAGGGCTAGCGCGGGTGTAAAACATAAGTAACGTCTATATAATATATCATATATACTATATACTGTATCTATCACAGAACATCACATGATCACATCACAGATATCGCAGTAGAAGAAACATATGAAACATTGGATATACTAGGACGTCCGTGTTTTCAATACGAGCCAGTATAAAACACGGATTCCATGGTCGTGATGAATAGCCAATCCCACACCCCTAGACCCCTACGAGTGCGGCAAGTAACCCTACCAATTCTAGGGTTAGGAGACCCGGACTAGACTCCTCGAGATGGTCTCCCACTGGACCCTAGAACCCGGTTACTTGTGCTCCCCTCCTTGGGTCTATCCTAGTGCAGAAAAGTAAATAATATACAAAGGGTGACAACTTCCGCAACCTGGAAGTGCCCCAAATAAAAGAATATTACATACAAGTTTTTACATGAATGAAAATAAAAACACTCATCTCACATAAAAACCCCCGGCTATTCAAACACGACGATCCAATATAACATATCCAGCAACACATAACATCACATGTCATCAACGTAAGTAAATATGCGCATCCCAATTGTCGTTGACATATAGCAACGAAACCGGCGATATCACATATTACACTTACGGTCACAAAAAAGAAAGTGTAAAACTACAACAGTTGGAATCCGCAAACTCTTTAGACATCGCATGTCTAACACTTATAAACCCCGCATTTTAGTTCCATTATCGAAAACTCTTTTCAATATCAAATGAGACTAAACCGCTAGATTTATAACATTCATTCAGTTATCTCATAACTGTTTATGAATTCCAATTATTGTATCCCATTCCGGATAAATAGAAAATATTAAACTTTCCGATCGAACATTCGAACACCCAAGTTTTCCCGAAACCGTTCAACACATGAAATAGGTTCAAAGACATTCACTTCATGCCTCAGTACCAACGGTCCAGCCGTAGAAGGGTCAAGCCAACGCCTCACATGTGGCACGCCGTACTGCCCCAAACCCGAAGGTTCAAAGGGCAGTTCAAGACGGTCACATAATCGAGTTAAGGTTTGTTGTCTTCTAGAGGGACCATCGCGTTAATTGCACTACTTAGAACGTCTTTAAACTACGGAAAAATCCAACAATTGGAAATTTCCGGGCAGGGGAAAGATTGGGTATTTACATCCGGTCGAACTACTTAACATATTCGAAAATTATCCGGAAAACCACACAGACAAAATTTGAAAATCCGATCGAATCATTGAATCCCAATACAACCCAGAATACTCATCTGTAGAGTCACAATAAAAATACCCAGAAAATATAGCATTAAATTATATGAGTTACTGTGCAGAAATCACCAGCAAGGGGACAGTACGGCCGCGGAACCGCCGCACATGCCTAGCTTGTGCCGCGGTTCCGCGGTGGAAAAATCGATTCAGGTCCTCGTATTTCACAGTAATTCGAATAACACCCTGCTTATTTTTCTGCATATTTTTAATTGACAAAAATCCAAATTTTCAGAAAATTTCCAGAGAGCAATTTGGATTTTAGGGTTTCGGTTCGATTGGGTTTCAAACGTCGTCTAAGCATCGCCTAAGGCTCTAGCTAGGCTCTGATACCACTGTAGGGTTCCTAGGCACTCTCAAGAGTTCTCACAAGGCATCATCCATGCCAATTTACAATTTTATGAGTGCCGCGAAACCCTAATACGGATCGTCGACTAGAAATTTAGGCGAAAAACGAAACTAGTTAACATCTTAACTAAAGGAGAGAGGCTACAACCTTTGTAGATCCGGTTCTCCATTTCCTTAGCTCCACGTAGACATCCTCTCGCTGTCCGTCTCGAATCCCGGACTCAAGCATCGGCTTCATCGGAGAAATGGGCGGGCAAGGTCGTCGGCTTCGTGCCGAAGATGATCTACGTCGAGGTTACACAAGATCAAGCTCCAACTTCACCAAGTTGTGAAACTTGTGAAGTAAACACCCTATACTACTTGGCAAGAGGTAGAGGATGAAGAAATAGGAGGCGGGTTCACTTTAGAATTGGATTTCTCTCACTTTTGCTCAAGTTTCCATTGATGGACTTAAGCTTTTCTTGAAGAAGCAGATGATCTAGAAGAAGAAAGAATATGATAAGTATTCTAAAATGAAACAGAAATTGAAAACTTATCATAATCTTAACCATAGTTAAGTGTAGAGAATGAACTAGAGTTAGTTCAAATGGTTAGGGTTAAGCATGAGACAAGAATGGTGACTAAGTCAAAGCTTCATGAAGCTTCAATAAGAAACAAAGATAGCCACCATTCTCATCTTTATCTTTTCCAAATAAATAAATAAACAAATAAATAAATAAATGAAAAAGCAAAACCCTAATCATCAACTTAACCATGGTTTAATTCTATACACTTAACCAAATTAGCAAGCATCATCAAACATGATACAAACATGTGCACAAAAGTATATCACATATACAACTTGCACATCAAGTGAGAAAATCCATTCAAAGTGAACTAATACTAGCTAATGCAAAGTAATACATCAAATATATAATTATACATTAAATCATTAAATCAACACTTGATTTAACGATCCGGTCATATCGCATATAACCGACTAGTATCCTATGTATCGGCTTATTGAATCAATCCTTGATTCGATATCTAGGTTATATCGAATATAACCAATCGATACATCCATCGCGAGAATGAAATACGGTATCACATACACGCATTATTCTCGGTCCTGCACATATCTCATATGCGCTCCTATTTCGTTTCGCTTGAGCCAAGAAACATCTGTGTAGGACTCTAAAGACTCGTCAATAAGCCGGCAGCAGATGATGATCATATCAATCACCCACAAGCCGCAAGCGGTCTGCTAAACGTAACGGCCATCCGGGTATTGAACGATCAGAAGATCGACGAGCTAGCCCGCTCACACTCCTGTGAATCCAACCCGTAACACTTACCGTACAGTCCGGTCTGTTCGTCTGATATGTCGCATATCAAGTCTAGGGGTGGTAAACGTCAGACGCCAATAACCGATAAGTCGTGTCGATGTGAGGCTCATAACGGGTCGAGAAACTACTGGTAACACTTACCAGCAAATCTCTGATCAGCCCTGGCCAGGGACTTCCCTGTTACGGCCAATCGTGCACTGCGCAACTTCAACCCCCAATACCGGGAGAGACGAAACCCCTCCTATCGCTCATTGCCTCCATGTGACTCGGGACTGTACCCAAAGACCACCGTTTTGCACGCCCTCATGGACGTGGTAAGGTGGAGATCAAAGCACAGTGGGAATCACACAAGACTCTATGACGATCTCGGGTCTACAGACTAACCTGTACAAGTGTCACCTGAGAACTGCCATCTGACGTGAGGTATAATACCATCTGGGAGTTCTCGGCGAGTCCGTCCAGTGTACCCAGTCTCCACTGAGCACCCGTATATCATCTCTGATGTCAAACACCAATGGATATGGGATCATCCATCGCCCATCTTATGGGTCGAGAAGCATATACGCTAGTCTACACTGGTGTATCGATGCCCCGTCTCGATACACCCACGACTAGGGAGCTTGAAGGATGTACCTATGGACTACCATGTCCCCACTAGTATGATCTGCATCATAGTCCAGGTAGTCAAGTACACATCCTAAGGGCTTTATCAACATGTAACTATAAGACAGTTTAAAGAGACTAGTATACATGTTAAGATAAAGAGCAACCAGATAGCATACTATCATATCGAGCAAGAAAGTCATCTCTATATATGTCCAAGCATCCAATATAATATACATCATCTGTACAATACTGGCCTCTAGGGCATACATACAACTAACAGAAGTGGCCCAATCCTCTAGTGCTGATCTGCACGTCCGAGAAATCTCGTAAAAGCGATCCATCAAACGCTCATAGCGCGAAAACGCAATAAAACGACGCCTCCCTATGCAATCGTATGTCCCTGTAATCACGCCCTAGTTAGTCCTCATTCGTGACGAGCTCGTGCTGACCGCAACTCTAGCCGTAGCTCTCTTTGCCCGTGTAATCGTGGCAGCAAATCCATAACTGGTACCGATGAGGCTAAATCATAGGAAGGAATATAATGTTGTGCTAGGAAATATACATCCTGAGGCTTCTTAAGCGGAGTATCGTATCGTAAGTATGCCGCGGAACATACACACGGTACGTCACTCTACTTGAATCACCTACTCCATCAACCAAGGGTTATCCTACACTCCGAAGGTAAAACCTAACGCTCTGATACCAACTTTTTCACGACCCGAAAAGTACGGAACATGACCGGCACTTAAATTACGAAACGTCACGAGGAGTACGTAATCTAAGTAAGCCAAAACCTATAAATCAAAACCAAAAAAGCAGTAGAGTGAAGGAAAAACCAATTTAAAGCAAGTATTTTAACAACATAGGCCGAAGTATGTATTTTTAAAATCTGAAGTATTTTCTGAAAATTTCGGCAGAGTCTCCTTTGTAAATACTGGCCCCAAACGGGATACAACATGAATAGTATACGAAATAAGTAAAAAGGCATCCCCAAGCGGGAGCTAGCTCTTCGTCAATCGACGGTCACAACCACGCAAGCAATATAATATACAATGCCGAAGGGCGAGGATCAAAACTCAAAACAAAACCCAAAATCAGCATGAAAACCATAATAATACAATGCGCGACTCTAAGGTCGAAAGAATAACAAGTCCGGTCTTCTATCTCTATCAAATATACAATCTGGTTGATGGAGTTTCTAGATACAACTGAAATAATAAATAAACAATGGTGGTCCTGATGCAAAGAACCCACCTATCAAAGCAATCACCCGGAAGGAACAGTGTGCCAACAAAACCGCAACGAAACCTGTACGGCAAAACCTGCAAGGAACTGTGGCACAACGGGGGAGAGTTGCCAACTCGTGAGTAGAAAACATCTACCAGCAGAAATCGCATGTATAACTCAATCCTAGGTCATACGATTAGTAATATCCTCAAAATAACAATATGGCCTGAAGCATAATATAATGGTAAGGGTGAACATCTATCCCTAAGTGTAATACCAAGTACTCGTGTCAGTGCCTCAGGTAACAACATGCCACGAATGTGATGTACAAATGTCAGGTAACAATATGTCACAAAAATGATGTGCAATGCATGTAATGAGAATAGAGTACATCATGAATCGAAGAACTATTTTTCTTTAATCAATGAGATTTCTGTACGTATATAAATCGAGATATCATCGGTGAAATCAACATAGAATCCGTGTCAAGCATCGACACAAAACACTAATCTCAATATCTCAGTGTCTCAAATCTCAATATCTCTAAAACCTCGGGCTCCGTCAGTCCGGATCGGCCCATATCATCAATCTCACGACCACGAATGGTATCCTCTGGATATCCGCCGCGCCAGGTAAAATCACCGGTAGGCAGTCTGCCCCTGCCGGGCTCATCGTCCACTACTCGAACTCTTGCCACGGGGTACTATACCGGGTCCACCATGTACCCGAGACGGTTCATCCAACTCTTGCCACGCGCTTGCTTGTCGTCTCAAAGTCCATATGGGGGTACCTATACGTCACAATGTATCGTATCGCATAAAAACCCAATTCGAAATCGAAACGGAATACGAAAACCAAATCGGCACGCGTATCATGCATAGTTCAAAACGTATCGCCTACGCGTGCAAGAATAGCAAAACCAACCCTCGATGTCGATGTACAAACATCAAACCATCGAGAAAAACACCAAACGTACTATTCGTGGTTTCATAACACACAAAATATATATATATATATATATATATATATATATATATATATAATAGGGTTTGCATCATCAAAACTTCAAACTCGCTTTAAAAACTATTTTCCCGAAACTCTTGTAAGCAAAAATTTAACCGTTTTAGTACAAAACTTGATATTTAAACAAATCTAGCGGCCGCAATGTTCACTAATTAGCGTGATTAGGCCACATAAACATTTACTAGATTTTATCACACTAATTTGTATTAAACCAACATTTTTAGTTTGCACATTAATCCAATTTTAACCATTTCGAAGCAACAATACCCCAAATCCACAACTAGAATAGGTTTTGCATGCTCTAAAGTGTTAAACTACATATTATATTGCTAATGATGTGATAAAAAACCTAACCATATTTTTAATCTCGCATTTTGAATTAAATCTAAAAACCTAGTTTGCAATATTATGCAAATTGGACAATTTTAAATGTAGCAATTACAAATAAGCAACAAGATTAATTCTTTTGTGTCTTAGCATGCTAACTACACCATGTAATCATAAACATTTTATAAAAACCCTAATTGATTTAAAAACCCTAAATCTTGAATTTCCAAATTAACAACTAAACCTAATTAAACACCTAATTAGCTTCAATTGAAGTATGATAGTAACAAATTAGTAACATGGTTAGGATTTATACCTCACAACCATCTTGAGATCAACATGAAACTTTTCCCCAAAATGCAAACATTTCACCAAGATCCATGCTTGATAGGCTAAGGAAAAATGGGTAAGAGTTGGACTTGGATTTAGCTTTGATTTCTGATGGAATTTGATGAATTTTTTGATGGTAAAAAGTGTAGGATTTTGGGGGAAGGGGGCTGCTGTAGTTGGAGAGGGGCTCGGCCTGAAGAGGAAGGAGATGAGTGTGGTGGGTGTGTGTGAAGTCAAGGAAAGAGAAAGAAACCCAAGTCAACAAAAGACTATGCTTCATTTTTCTATTATTTCCTTTATCTTTTCTTTTCATTTGTTTTGTTTAATTGGAGGGGAGAGTGGGGAGGGGCTGTTCAAGGTGGGCATGACCAAGCCATGGAGAATGGGGGTGTGTGAGTGTAAGTGAGTGAGTGGGCACACACACAAGAAGGTAAATACCAAAGCTCAATTCCTATTTAATTTTTTTTCACAATTAAAGCCTTTTCTATCATATTTTTCTAAAACCATTTGAAAATTTCATTTCATTTCAAAAATAATATTTTACATGTTAATTTAATATGTCATGATGTATATAATTTGTATCAACCCATTCCAATTTGTAATTTTCCCTAATTAAATTTATTAGTGACGGCTTAAAATAATATTAAAATAATTAATTTCGGAAATTTTTTCAGTAAATTAGAAATTTTACAAGTGGCTCAATAAATACAAAATACTAGCAATTATATAGCTAGAATATGCATATTTAATTTATATTAAAAGATATTTATATCTTGATTTTTACGGAAATCACTCGTTATTTTACCGATTTTCTGAAACTTCACCTAAACGATTTTCAAAAACATTACACTCAGTTACCCTATAATCTATCCCCTGTTATTGCTTGTCTAATCCCAATTAACTTGAGATGAAATCCGGGAGTGATTTCTTATGTTGTTGAATTTGGTATTTGTGATTTATAAACTTCGATTTTGGTATTTGATATTGTATTGGGCCGTTGGATGTTTGTACGTCAACGACGAGGGTTGTTTGGTTGTTTTTGCATGCGTAGGCTATAGGTTCTAACCTATGAGCGCACCGTGTGCCGTATCGGTTTTCCGTACTTGATTTTAATAGCATTGCAACTTTGTTTTTATTGTAGGTACCTTCGCGTGGATTCCAAGACGACGAAGCATATTGACTACGGCTAAACAAGGAGTTTCGCAGGTGAGTAGATTTATATCTACGGGGAAAGTCGGGTGGATGGCGAATAGCACCCCCGCAATTATTAATTGGAAACCGATATATAGAATATAGTCGGAGAAACCTATACTAGAAACCTATGGATGGGATTAAAGGTTTTAGCGTGAAATGATATGATTGATAAGGATGTCTCGAATTGATATATGAGGATATGAAATGTGAATGTGAATCGCGATATATATATAGTACAAGAGAATAAGTATGAGATTTATAGTAGCATGATATGAGATCGATAAATGCGACATGAGATTAATAAGATAGAATGTATATATTGTAGGGTTATTTGGCACGACCACAAGGTTTCACAAGGCATTTAACACACCGTATTTTAAAATTTCTAGTGTGCCAAACAACCTAACCTAGGATCTAACTAGAGTTTTAGGAGCTAAACTAAAATGTAAACAACTTTACAAAGAAAGTGAATGAGGAATACAACCTTTGTAGACCGGTCCTTCACTTCTAAAGCTCCGTGTAGTAGTCCCTTCGCTCCAAATAGTGAACATCCGAACTCTAGTAAGGGTTCACATGAAGATATGAACAAGCTTGCTCGAAGTCTTCGAGGCCGAAGATGATCTACGTCGAGGAGACTCTAGCTCATGCTAGCTCTTCACTAATATGTGAATTAGTGAAGCAAACACCCTAAACTAAATGGTTAATAGTAGAGGATGATGAAGTAGGAAATGGGCTCACTTTAGATTTAATTTTCTCACAATATTTTCTCACTTAGAAAAAAACTAGCAAGCTTTTTTTTCATGAAGAAGAAGATGAAGTGAAGAACAAATGAAATTCATGAGGTGAGAATAGCAACCATGGGTGAGTTAGTGTCATACACAAACTCATGTAGAGAATAAACCATGGCTAAACAATAATGGTTGGGTTAATAAATATCTTTAAGTAAAACAAAAAGAGTGGACTTGGTCAATGGTTCCACAAGCTTCTACATGCTTCAACCATGTGACAATTTCCAACCAATTTTGATTTACTTTAAATAAATAAAAAACCTTCTTTATTATTTGCATGGTGTGAGTCTCATACACCTATGTATCTTGTGGCATCTAGCATGACACAAAATAATGTATATTAATATATATCACATATATATTAAGTGTACACTAGTGAGAAAAAGAAATGTTTAAGTGAGCTAATATTAGTTAATGTAAATCAATATATCACACACACACACATATAATTATATATTAAATTATTAAATCAACACTTGATTTAATAATCCGGCTATAACATATACAACCGACTAATATCAAATGTAACATCCTATCGAATCAACACTTAATCCGATAACTCGGCTATATCACATATAACCGACCGATATCGCATATCGCGAGAATAGAATGCGGTATCACATACGTGCATTAAACTCGGGCCCGTAAATATCACATATGTGCTCCTACTTCGTTTCTCACGAACCAGGAAACCTCTGTGTAGGACTCTAAAGACTCGTCAATACGCCGGCTGTAAGTGATGATCATATCAAACACCCACAAGACGCAAGAGGTTTGCTAAACGTAACGGCCACCCGGGTATTGAGCGATCAGAAGATCAACAAGCAAGGCTGCTCATACTCCTGCGAATCCAATCAGTAACACTACCGTACAGTCTGATCTCTTCATCTGATATATTGCATATCTCGTCTAGGGGTGGTAAAGGTCAGACCCCAATAGCTTGATAAGTCACTCCGATATAAGGTCCATAACGGGTCGAGAAACTACTGATAACACTTACCAGTAAATCTCATCTACCCTGGCAAGGAATTTCCAGTTATGGCCAGTCGAACATAGCGCAACATCTACCCCCAATACCGGGAGAGGCGAATCCTCTCCTATCGCTCATTGCCTCCATGTGACTCTGGACTGTACCCAAAAACCACCTGTTTTCATGACTCAGTTGAGCCATGGTACAGTGGAAATCAAAGCACAGTGGGAGACACATAAGACTCTATGACGATCTCGGGTCGAAAGACTAACCTGTACCAGTGTCACCAGAGAACTGCTATCTGACGTAAGCTATAATACCATCTAGGAGTTCTCGGCGAGTACATTCAGTGTACCCAGTCTCCACTGAGCACCCGTATACCATCTTTGGTGTCAAACACCAATGGATATGGGATCATCCATCGCCCATCATATGGGTCGAGAAGATATACGCTAGTCTACTCTGGAATATCGATGCCCCGTTTCGATACTTCCACGAGTAGGAACATTGAAGGATGAACTCATGGACTACATAGGTCCCACTAGTATAATCTGCATCATAATCTTGGTAGTCAAGTACACATTCTAAGGGCTTTATCAACATATAACAGAGAGAAAGTAAGTATACATGTTAAGATAAAGGGCAACCAGATAGCGTACTATCATGTCGAGCAAGAATGTACTCCCTATATATGACCCAGCATCCACTATAATATACATCTCATGTACAATAATGGCCTCTACGGCATACATACAACTAATATATGTAAGATGACTTAATGTGAGATATTGATGTGACGAAAAGAGTATATGATGAAATATGATGACTTGGCTGAATATGTCGATATACGGATGCGAGGCGATATGAGAATATAGATACTTTGGCTAAGACATGACTTGAGATATATGTGTATATATATAATTATGAGAATAATGAGTTATATGCCGTATGAGGCGTTAGGTTCGTACACTCATGGTCATATAGGTTGATAGAATCCCTACGTGTTTAATGCCGCCGTACGATGGATTACCGTACGTAATGAGTTTTACCTAATGATTGATCCACACCCTTGACTCAAGGATGCCCTACGATGGGTTATACCGTACATGATGTTATGAGGCTGGATGCCGATTGATAGATTCACCGGCTCGGATATGTTATAGATATTTAATCCCTGTCTACACTGCTTAGTTTAGCCTTTACTTAAATGTTAGATTACATATGTATACCTTATAACATTGCACTTACGATTTACTTTCTGCTACATGCATGATATTCTCATTGCATTACATATACCTGTGCTAGTACACCTACACAATTATCGATGATGCGTATGTTACACTTACACAGATTGCCGGCTCACACACTTTCATCATCGATAATTGCTATGCTCACATCACTATTCTATATTGCATGATATACTGATATGCTCACATTTCTTTCTATGTTTGCATACATCATGCTTTACGATTATACGCATTGAGATGTTGTTTTCATGAGATTCTGGATTTGAGAACCATGGTTATATTTCAAAAGAAAGTATGTATTGTTTTAAAAACCCGGTTTCTCTTGATATTATATTTTGAGACGTCCACCGTGAGTTTTCTCAGTTCTGAGCTATGAGTATACCCGATTCGAGGAGCGGTAGGCACCATTTACGGGTTTATGGTAGACCCGGTATGGTACCCGGGGCAAGAAATGATTGTCATGGAGTAGCCGATGAGCCTGGCAGAGGGAAAACTACCTACCGGTGATAGTATTTGGGCTCGGCAGTTATCTGGAGGATACCGACCAGAGTTGTGAGGTGATATGGGCCGATCGGGATTGATGGAGCCCGTGGGCCGATCCGGACTGACGGAGCCCGGGATATGAGGATTTACGTGTCGATGTTGGACACGGGTTTCATGATGTTTCGAGTGTCGATATTGGACACTCCGGTTCCATGATTTTGATGTGTCGTTGATGGACACACGTTGTTTGATATCCACATATTTACATGCATATGTTTTCATGATGTTTCGAGTGTCGATGTTGGACACTCAGGTTCCATGATATATTTGTGTCATAGATGGACATATGGATGATATCCAGATGCATACAGGCATTGATTATTGTTGGCATATATGCAGACACGGTCACCCTAGATATCATAGTATTACCTTCATGATATAGTTGACCTAGGAAATCGTTGTTTTATTCGATTTCTACCCGCTGATGTTTTCTACTCACGAGTTGGCAACTCATCCCCGTTTTGCCACAGTTCTTGTAGGTTTGACCTTATGGATCAGTAGCGGTATTGCTGGCACACAGCTTGCTTTCGGGTGATTTGCTTTGGTAGGTGGGACATATTGGATCATGCCCACTCTTGTACTATTATTTCTGTTGTGTCTAGTTAACTCCATCAATCAGAAACTAGTATTTGTATAATTATTAAGACTTAGAAAAACTTGTGGTAGCGAGACTTAGAGCGATGGATAATATGTTTGCTTGGTGGATTTGATGTCTTGCTTTATTCACTATCCTTTTGTGTTGATCTTCACCGTTGGGCGTCGTATACATATATTCCTGACTTGTGTGGTTGTGATTCCGTCGATTGGCGAAGAGCTAGCTCCCGCTTGGGGATGCCTTTTTTATTATCATGTATATGTGGTTTTGGTTCAAAATATACAAGGGAGGTGCTGCCCAAATTTTTAAAAGACTAAACATGTTTTTCAACTAGTATAATACACTTGCATTTTCATGTTCTATTAACTATACATTTAAGAAAATGTTTGATTTCATCATACCTTTATTTCAAAACTTCACCCCTTTTATTTTATATAAAAAGGTTTAGATTTCTGGGCTTCGGCTTACTTAAGTTACGTTACGCCTTTAGACGTTGCGTGATTTAAGTGCCGGTCACGAACTAAATTTCGGGTCATGACAAAGTTGGTATCAGAGCGCTAGGTTTAATCTTGGTTCGAGTCTAGGTTTGACTATGTGGATTTTGGGGCATAATCTATTTCGGAACCTAGGCTTGACCTTACGGAACTTAGACTTGAATAGGGGGATACTAGATCCAAACTTTCGTTACATAGAATGACCTTGATTGATGGAGTAGGTAGCTTGAGTAGAGTGACATACCGTGCGTATGTTCTACGGCATACTTACGATATGATACTCTACTTAAGTAACCTTAGGATGTACATATCTTGAGATCTTTGATTCTCTTCGTTCCTATGATCATACATCCATTTGAGATCCTTGATTCTATTCGTTCCTATGATCATACTCTCATTGATTCCGTTCCTCCTTATGATTATGTATCTATTCTGGATCTATTGATTCCTTTCATTCCTTTGATATATCTTCTTTGATATATGCTTGAGGTTCCTGTCACCATGATTTGAGCACATATTGAGCTGCTGCTAGTGATGCGGTCAGGGCGAGCTCGTCATGGACGGGGACTGACTATCGTGTTTTCTGGTGACTTGGGTACGTCTCGATTTAGTGTTTGTGTTGTGACCTATCATTTGAGGTGAGTGTTCGGTTTTGCACTGGATGATCGGGCCACTGATAGAGGCTGCCAGTTGTGAGAGGACTATTGATGTACAGCCTACCTCAGAGTTTGTGATGTCTTTGCCTTACAGACAGATGACCCAGCTGTTACTGAGATTGATGGGATGCCACTTCCAGAGCTTACGAGCTGAGATCGCTGGAGCTTTCAGGCAGAGATGCAATTGTAGATAGCTAGTCTGTCTTGAGTTGAGTTGAGCGATTGAGATGATTCGTTTGATTTGATACGCCGACACAGGCCCAGTTGAGTTAAAAATTCCCAGTATGGAGAATCTTATTTAGATCTAGAGTAGATCGATCTAGAGATGACGTTGTTCGTTGGATGCTCCGATAGGAGATCAGTAAGTTGTCCAGTTTCAGATAGAAGGACCTCACCCAGATAAGTTGTGAGTTGATCGAGAGCGGATGAATAAAGTTTATTCCTCCGATGGTTGGGATGAGTTCCCGAGGACGTGTTCGGCTAGATATCTTTTACAGAGTGATGAAGATATCGAGTTCGTAATTTCGAGTCCGTGTGAGAGACCCCGGATTGACTGTAGCCGAGAACAATTGCAGTACGCAGATAGAATGACCTGACGTCGAAGTGGGTGATAATAATGACGAGTGGAACAAGAGGTTCGTGCGAGATGTTATCGAGCTGTTGTTACTCCCCGTTGAGATTAGAGAGCGGACATGTATATAAAGGCGTTGGGATACAGCCAGTTCCCAAGAAAATGTTGTGCTGAGAACACAGATGTCGAGAAAACGAGAAAAGATTATGCAAGAGTACCAGCCTCCGTACAGTTCGGCATAAGCGAGAACGAAAGAGACCTTGAGCAGGTGCCTTCCAGGACACTACTGCGATAAGATTTGCACCGAGGATCAGTTGTGTCATGTGTATTCAGAGGGCCAGAGGCCGACACCAGTGACGTGCTGCTTTACGAGTGGTCATATTAATTGGCCGAGAGATGACTAGAGGAGTGTCAGAGCGGAATCATTTTCGTTAGTACACCTGACCGGGCCGATGAGCCGATGAATTGCAAGATTGGTAATCCACAGAGAAAATGAGGACTCAGAGACGGAGGATGCCAGACCATGAGCAGGAAGCAGGAGGATGTTCTTACTCTGCCAGTTTTGGGCGCACCGGCATTTTTTGACATTGTAGCAGGTGTACCTCAATATTATTTATTGCGATTTACGTTTGTGATGCGAGCATCACGCTTATATAGCTTGGATTTGAGTTTTGATGATTGAGTTTCATGATGTTGTTTTCGTGCACCATGGCTGCACCTACTGGGTATTTATATTTTGTGCATAGTTATTGCACTTGATATATGTTTTATACACCGTTGTGTTAGTTTATGAATTGTGCATATCTATTGCACTTGGTGTCGATTTTGTACCTTGGTAGCATGTGGTTATGATTTCGTTGATTTCATACGGCTAATTTGATTTTGTCCATGTATTATGCACTCGATTTGATTTTGTATTCGGTATAGCTCACATGTGCTTGCAGTGTATTGATACGTGTTTTGTGCATGCAGTGCACACGTTTATGATTTTATACACGTTGATACACTCGGTGTTGTTTTTATACGTATTTAAGTTATTGATGAGTTTTCGTGCATTTGTTGCACCAGATTTGTATTTCGTGCATTTGTTGCACTAGATTTATATTTGTGCATTGGTTGCACCAGATTGGTATTTCGTGCATTGATTGCACTAGATCTATACCCCGTACATTGGTTGCACCTGATTTATGTCTTTCAGCATTTGTTTCACCAGATTTATGTTTCCGGACTGATTGAGCTCGTGGGCCGATCCGGACTGACAGAGCTCGAGATATGAGGATTTACGTGTCGATATTGGACACGGGTTTCATGATGTTTCGAGTGTCGATGTTGGACACTCAGGTTCTATGATTTTGATGTGTCGTTGATGGACACACGTTGGTTGATATCCTCATATTTACATGCATATGTTTTCATAATATTTCGAGTGTCGATGTTGGACACTCAGGTTCCATGATGTTGTTGTGTCATAGATGGACACATGGATGATATCCACATGCATATACGCATTGATTATTGTTGGTATATATGCAAACACGGTCACCCTAGATATCATAATATTACCTTCATGATATAGTTGACCTAGGAAATCATTGTTTTATTCGATTTCTACATGCTGATGTTTTTTACTCATGAGTTGGCAACTCATCCCCGTTGTGCCATAGTCTTGCAGGTTTGACCGCAAGGATCAGTAGCTGTATTGCTGGCACACAGCTTGCTTTCGGATGATTTGCTTTGGTAGGTGGGACATATTGGATCGTGCCCACTCTTGTACTATTATTCCTGTTGTATCTAGTTAACTCCATCAATCAGAAACTAGTATTTGTATAATTAGTATGACTTAGAAAGACTTATGGTAGCGAGACTTAGAGCGATGGGTTATATGTTCGCTTGGTGGATTTGATGTCTTGCTTTATTCACCATCCTTTTGTGTTGATCTTCGCCATTCGGCGTCGTATACATATATTCCTGACTTGCATGGTCATGATTCTGCCGATTGGCGAAGAGCTAGCTCTCGCTTGGGGATGCCTTTTTTATTATTATGTATATGTGGTTTTGGTTCAAAATATACAAGGGAGGTGCTGCCCAAATTTTTAAAAGACTAAACATGTTTTTCAACTAGTATAATCCACTTGCATTTTCTTGTTCCGTTATCTATGCATTTAAGAAAACGTTTGATTTCATCATACCTTTATTTCAAAACTTCACATCTTTTATTTTATTTAAAAAGGTTTAGATTTCTGGGCTTCGGCTTACTTAAGTTATGTTACGTCTTTAGAAGTTGCGTGATTTAAGTGTCGGTCGTGAGCTAAATTTCGGGTCGTGACAGTTCACATACAGTCACTTGGTCGGGGCTATGGGGCATGGCTATCTAGTATGGTTACCCGGCGAGTATCCGCGTACGCTACGTGATTGCGACGGACTTCTGATCCACATCAAAATCCCATGGCAACCGATCACTTGAGAATAAATTGCTAGATTTATAAAATTCAAATTAGTTTTTACAAAACTAAATATTGTGGATTCCAAGTATTGTATCATAATTACAGATAGCTAGACTATCTTAAACTTTTCAATCGAATAAACAAACACTCAACATTTCCCCAAGAGCTCAACACTTGAGCACGGTTTATAAAACACCCAGAACATGCCACAGCACTTATGAACCAACCGTAGAAGGGTCAAACCTTACCTCATCTATGGCGTTGCAGAACTACCATAAACCCTAGGGTTTGGGGGCGGTTCCGAAGGTCATAGAATCGAGTTAGGGTTTCGTTCTTCTAGAGGGTCCATAGAAAACACCTGCATGATTTTCTGAACATTTTAAACTTGGAAAAATCGAACTCTTGGAAAATTTCCAGCGAAGGAGAAAATGGGTTATTGATATCCGTTCAACGTCATCTAAATAACCCGAAACGATGTTAGAATTACGACTACGAAACAATCCGAATTGTTTTTACAGAAAGATAACATTACATGCAATCCTAATAAAAACAAACAACACCAGAAACACCAAAACCCAGAGACTGGAACACCACCCAAAATTGAAGCCCAAACTTAATAGAAAATCCAGCCAGGCCGGTCAAACCACACATGTTACCGGGTCAAATTCGGCGGGGAGGGCTCAAATTTTTGTTGTGTTAGTATTACATCTCATATAACATTCTGCAATTGCATAAAAAAATTTTAGAAGCCTTAAAAATTTCGACAGAAACTTGGTTTTTGTTTCGAGTGTTTCGGAGTTGTTTTGGTTTCGTAATTCTACAAATATCGTCTAATTCTCTAGCATGGCTCTGATACCACTGCAGGGTTCCGCAGTATCGCCACTGGGTTCCGAGAGGCATCGACCATGCCATTTTCAAAATTTCGGCACGCTAAAGAACCCTAACCTAGAATCTTAACTAGAGAATTAGACGAAACTAGAATATAAACATCTTTATATCTAAGTGAACAAGGAATACAACCTTTGTAGACAGGTCTTTCACTTCAAAAGCTCCGTGTAGTAGTCCCTTCGCCCCAAGTAGTAAACTCCCGAACTCTATAAAGGCTCCACAAGATGAAAAGAATAAGCTTGCTTGAAGTATTCGAGGCCGAAGATGATCTACGTCGAGGAGGCACTAACCCAAGCTATCTCTTCACTAAGTGATGAACTAGTGAAGAAACAACCCAATCCAAATGGCTAGTCTAGAAGAGATTGATGAAGTAGGAATTTTGCTCACTTTAGAAATTTTTTCTCACTCATTTTCTTCACCTCCCAAAAATGTAGAGAGCTTGAGGAAGGAGATGAAGAAAAGCAATCATGGAGAGAAGCAAGTGAGTGGTGAGAATAGCAACCATGTGTGAGATAATATCTCATACTAACTTATGTAGAGACTTAACCATGGCTTGGGATAATGGTTGGGTTAACAAATATGTCAAGTAAAACAAAATTAGTGCACTTGGTCAATGGTTCCGCAATCTTCAACCATGTGACTAATTTCTATTTAGTTTTGATTTACTTTAAATAAATAAAACCCTTCATTATGTTAGGCATGGTGTGAATCCCATACACGCATGTCTTATGTATCATCTGGCATGACACAAAAGAATGTACATTAATATATATCACATATATACTAAGTGTACACAAGTGAGAAAAAAAATCTTAAGTGAGCTAATATTAGTAAATGTAAGATAATATATCAAATATATAATTATACATTAAATTATTAAATCAACACTTGATTTAATATTCCGGCTATATCACATACAACCGGCTAATATCAAATGTATCAACTTATCGAATCAACACTTGATTCGACAGCCCGGCTATATCACATATAACCGACCGATATCACATATCGCGAGAATAGAATATGGTATCACATACACGTATTAATCTCGGTCCCGCACATATCATATATGTGCTCCTACTTCATTTCTCTTGAGTCAGGAAACCTCTGTGTAGTTCTCTAAAGACTCGTCAATACGCCGGCAGTAGGCAGTGATCATATCAGTCACCCACAAGCCGTCAGCGGTCTGCTAAACGTAACGGCCACCCGAGTATTGAGCGATCAGAAGATCAACAAGCAAGCTTGCTCATACTCCTGCGAATCCAATCAGTAACACTATCGTACAGTCCGGTCTCTTCGTCAGATATGTCTCATATCACAGCCTGGGGGTGTTAAACATCATGCTCCAACAGCCTGATAAGTCATGCCGATGTGGGGCTCATAACGGTTCGAGAAACTACTGATAACACTTACTAGTAAATCTCAGTAACCCTTTCCAGGGATTTCCTGTTATGGCCAATCAAGCATAGCGCAACATCAACCCCCAATACCGGGAGAGACGAAATCCCCTCATATCTCTCATTGCCTCCATGTGACTCGGGACTGTACCTAAAAACCACCGTTTTGCACGATCTCTTGAACGTGGTAAGGTGGAAATCACAGAACAGTGGGAATCACACAAGACTCTATGACGATCTCGGGTCGACAGACCAACCTGTACCAGTGTCACCAGTGAACTGCTATCTGACGATACGTATAATACCATCTAGAAGTTCTCGACGAGTCCGTTCAGTGTACCCAGTCTCCACTGAGCACCCGTATACCTTCTCTGATGTCATACACCAATGGATGTGGGATCATCCATCGCCCATCCTATGGGTCAAGAAGCGTATATTATAGTCTACTCTAGAATATCGATGCCCCGTCTCGATACTCTCATGACTAGGAACAATTGAAGGATGCACTTACAGACTACCTTTGGCCTACTAGTATGATCTGCATCATAATCCTGATAGTCAAGTACTCATCCTAAGAGCTTTATCAACATGTAATAGAGAGACAATAAGTGTACATGTTCAAATAAAGAGCAACAAGATAGCACACTATCATGTCGAGCAAGAACGTCCTCCCTATATATGTCCAAGCATCCACTATAATATACATCATATGTACAATAATGACCTCTAGGGCATACATATAACTAACAATTATAACATATCAACATCGACACAATAACAACATATGTCATCAACATAGGTAAATATGCGTATCCCTAATGTCGTTGATGTATACCAACGAGATCGAGGATACTACCACATATTACACTTACTGTCGCATAATAGAAATGAAAACTACAATAATTAGAATCCGTATAATCTTTAGACATCAAAAACCCGGATTATCACATATTCCGGATTTCATGCCTAATCATATAAACCTTTCATTTAAGTCTCGAATTGAAAACACTTTTCAAAAATTAAGTTGGGTAATTCAACAAGATTCCCGATTAAAAGACTCGTCGAGAACTTTAGTGGATAGTCGCACCCCCGAGGCCATCAACGAAGTGCACTTGGGTAGAACGCCGTGGCCGCGAGCACCCGAGTGGATGCTTTTAGCCATGGGGTTCTCCTATAGTCACTTGGTCGGGGTTATAGGGCATTGCTATCTACTAGTGTCTCCCGACGACTATTCGCGTACGATACGAGATTGCGACGGAGTTTTGATCCGAATCGAAACTCCATGGCAATTCATCATTTGAGACTAAAACGCGGGATTTACAAATCGTTAACTAGTTTTCACAAAACTAATCAATGTGGATTCCAAAAAATTGTATCACATATCCAAAACTATCTAGAAGATGTTAAACATTTTGATCGATATTTCAAACGCCACCAATTCACAGAGACCTCAAATACTTGAGAGTCATTAAAAATTTCATGACCCAGAAATGGCACGTGACTGGCACTTGAATCACGTGAAGTCTATAGGACCCCACCATAATCCAGGTAAGCCAAAAACCCAAAAATCTAAACTTTTTTGGGAAAATAGTGGAGGTGATATTTTGAAATAAAGGTATAACGAAATCAAGTTCCTTCTTTAAATGCACAAGTAATGATATATGAAAATACAAGTGGACTACATACTATAATTGAAAATATTTTCGTCATTTGAAATACGGGCAGCACCTCCTCTGTAAATTTTGAACCAAAATCAATACATAGCAAT
Organism: Agapanthus africanus; assembly: GCA_030015575.1. Lineage (NCBI taxonomy): Eukaryota > Viridiplantae > Streptophyta > Magnoliopsida > Asparagales > Amaryllidaceae > Agapanthus > Agapanthus africanus. The sequence goes on from CM057340.1 coordinate 395,658,112, forward strand.
AATAATAGGCATCCCCAAGAGGAAGCTAGCTCTTCGCCATTTGGCAGAATCACAACCACACAAATGATATATATATGACGCCCTAAGGCGAAGATCAAACACAGAAAAGAAAGGAAACCAAAACATCATCAAAGAAAAAAAAATAAGGAATAAATACATATCGTTGACTCTAGGTTTGAAAGAATATACAATCTGTGGTTTTCTAAGACAACTAAATACACATAGTCTGGTTGATGGAGCTTTTAACTAGATACAACTGAATAAATATACAAGCACAAATGGTGGTTACGATGCAAGTGTACCCCACCTACCAAAGCAAATCATCCGAAAGGAAACTGTGTGCCAACAAGCCGCTACTGAATCCGTGCGGTCAAACCTGCAAGAAAACTGTGGCACAACGGGCATGAGTTACCAACTCATGGGTAGAAGACAACACCGGGTAGAAATCGAATATATGACGATCTCCTAGGTCATACAGTAATATAATAATAATATAACAACGCCGAGTGATAAAAAAGGTGATAGTGTAAACATAAGTATAATACTAATATAATCACGTCCGTGTCATAATGTGGTACCATGCCATCTGTATCATATATATGTATTTGAGTATAAATGTATCATCCAACGTGTGTCCTTCAACGACACACCAAATCATGATAAAAATACGAGGGCTCAACATCGACGCTCGAAAAAATCGTAAAAACTGTGTCCAGCAACGACACATAAATCCTTATATCTCAAGCGACGTATCATTGGATCGGCCCTTAAATCCATCTGATCACATGAATCCGGTTGGTATCCTCCGGATATTTACCGAGCCAAACTATCACCGGTCGATAGTGATCCCCTGCCGAACTCAATGTTTCTCTATATGATCTCTTGCCCCGGGGTACCATACCGGGTCCACCATGTACCCGCAGACGGTGCCTCCTCTCTTCTCGAATCGGGTATACACATAGCTCAGAACTGAGAAAACTCATGGTGGACGCCACACATCATATCAAGGAAAACAGAATTTTTCTTTTAAAATGATCATAAGTTTTCAAAATTCACATACGGTTTCCCACATTTAGAAATCGCATGAAAACCGAAAATCTCATAAATATGAGCTAATAATGAAACAATGAGTATCGGCACAGAACCAATCTACACTGCATAACCAGAATGTATATATAAATATGGCATTTAACTAAGTAAGAAATGCAATATCTAAATTAGCATGTGAGGTAATGAGTACTAAACAATACTAATAAGCTACAAGTTATTAGGTTATTCGCCGAAGTAACGATATCTAATGTGTACGTGGTATGAAAATTACCGATGATGAGTATGTGAGTCGGCGAGTATGTGTACGTGCAACATGTGCATTATCGGTAATGGTGCATATGTCTTAGCAGACGATGTCATATAAGATAATGAAAAGAACATGTATGTAAACGCAAAAGAGAATAATACAAGCATAGCAGAAAAGTAAACAGTTAACGCAACAATATAAAATATATATAGCTACACACGAGACATACAATTATAGTATTTAAAATAATATGAATCGTCGTTCTTTGAAAAATAGGGGCTACGGTTTTTTTGAGAAAAATATACTATTTGAAAATCCGTAGCATTTCTTGGGGTTGTTCTTTAAAAATGCATAACGATTCGTTAGTTTCGAAAGTAGGTATGGCTCCAATTATATTCTAATTTCTACTTATGTGATTAGAAGACTAAAATATTTCTGAGTCGAAAGTGATTAGAAGACTACAACATTTCCAAGCCGATAAATCCATCAGTTTGTGATCCAGCCTCTTATTATCACGTACTGTATAGTCCATCATACGACATACTCAAGTCAATGGCGCGAATCAATCATCATTTATATCATATCTCGCACGGTATAATCTATCATACGGCATCCTAGAATCAAGAGTGCGTGACACTCATCATATATAACATATCTCGTACGGTATAACCCGTCGTACGATATCATCATCAAGGGTACAGATCTTTGGTCATTTGCATTCTATTATCTCATCTCGTTGCATGTTATGTGTATATCGCCCAATGATTATTTAATATAAAATATCATGACATGATGTTTCAATCTCAAATCATATATCATAATCTCGTGACATCATGTCCGATCATATCGACTCATATCATTCTAACATGTCATATCCTCATCTCATGATATCATATCGAAATTATCCTCAAATTTACTTGTGTATATATGTATATGTACATATACATATATGTATATTGTAAGTCTATGTTACCCACCCCGGTAGTTTACGGGGAGGCGGAATAGGTAAAAATCGAAATTTTCTTTGCAAGATAACATAGACTAGCCATTAGGATCTTTGCTAAACATTAACTAACAAACTAACTAGAAGTGTTAACTACTATGTTAGAAAATATACCAAAAGCTTGAACTCCTTCTTCTACTTGTTGTGGTCCTCCTTATTGTGAGCTCCTTGGAGTGGTTGTGGATGGTTCCTCCTCACCGGCTTTTCCACGGCAAAGAAGATCCACCCGAAGGCCTCTACCTTGAGCTCCAACCCTTATAATGAAGTAACTAGAGTGCTTGTTGTGCTAAACTAAGAACCCTAGAGTGAGTAGAGAAGTGTTTTAGTGGTTTGGTCTCAAAAGCTCTAGATTTTCAACTCATGAAACACTTGAGCTTAGACTGAGGAAGAGGAGAGAGCAATCATGAGAGAGAATGTGTCATGATAAAATGAAGGGTGAGCTCTCATATTAGCGAAAAAGAATAATCAAAATTTTATTAAGATAATTATCATGGTTGATATTGATTTGACCATTATCATGTCACAATTAATGCTAAGCACAAATAACTTTTGCTCAACAAAAAATATCTAAGTCAACAAGGGTCAACATGGTCAAATGGTCAAACCAAATTAGTCATAACACAATTATCTCTAATAAAAGATTAATAATCAATTTCCCCATCTCATTAAGGTTTTAATCAAGTCAATGGTCAAAACCCTAATGAGGTGTCTCCTTCTTTGCATCTGTCAACTGTATATACATACCCGCATCCGCATTCTGAAGAACACGAATATAATGAGACTAAACCAATCCAAAATCTAATACTAGGATTTGGCTTAATCCAAAGCCCACTAGTATCAACTGTCCGAACACCAAACACGCACAAGTGCGCGTATGTGAACGAACCCTGTCGTAAAACCATACAACCTCTACCTCGTTTTGTCCAAAGATGGAAAACCCTCTGTGTGTGACTCTAAAGACTCGACACTACACTGGCAGTGGGTTTAACCACAGGCCGCAAGTGGTACTAGCTGTACGTAACGGTGCCCAGGTAGATGTCGACAAGAAGGCCGATGAGGAAAACCTATCCGAACTCCTACTGAGCCTGAGTGTGACAATCTCCGTACAGTCCGGTCTGTTCGTCTAAGAGTACCTCATATCGGGCCTAGGGGGCGGTAAACATCAGTCCCCTAATAGCGGTATAAGTCGTGTTGGAGTGTAGTCCAAAACACCCTTAGAAACTACTGGAGTACCTACCAGAAAATCCTGCTTTCCCTGGCCAGGGACTTTATGTAATGGCTCTCCAAACACAGCGCGATATCAACCCCCAATATTGGGAAAGACGAATCCTATCTAACCGCCACTGCCACCATGTGCTTCGGGACAACACCCAACTACTACCTGTTTGCACGACTCAATAGAGTCGTGGTAGGGTAGTAATCTAAGAACAGTGGGAACACACTTGAGGCGAAGCAGCAGTATCAAGTCAACGGACTAAGCTGTACTCATGTCACCTGGGAACTGTTAACTGACGATATGTATAGTACCAACCAACAGTTTCCAGCGATTCCTGCCCAGTGTACTCGTAACCTAACGAGCACCTGCATACTATCTCCAGTACGACATACTGATGGCTGTGGGACAAACCATCTTCCCTCCTCGGATGAGAAGCATATACACTAGTCTACTCTGGAGTATCGATGCCCTGTCTCGATAATCCTATGACTAGGGACCGGTATAAGGATGTGCTTGTGGACTACCCAGCCCCCGCAAGTGTGACTTCCATCACAACACTGGTAGTCAAGCAAAGATCATAAAGGCTCTATCAATATGTATTAGTGATACGTTAAAAGAAACATATACACATATTAAGATAGATACAAACCAAGTAGCATACTACCATATTGAGAAAGACAGTTATAAATCCGTGTATATATCCCAAGCTTCCAAAATGTAATATATAAACTACCACTATACAATAATGGCCTCTAGGGCATATCACACTAACAATCTCCCATTTGGACTAAGGCCTTGTGCTGGCATATCGCAGACCTATCATCTCGAATAGCCTCTCGAACTGTGTCTGAAGGATGGCCTTTGTGAATGGATCTATAGTGTTATCTTCTGTAGCAACCCTCCGAATCTCGATCTCCCGGCGATCCATGATCTTCCTGATCAGGTGATACCGTCTCAAGATGTGTCTGGACTTCTGATGGGACCTGGGTTCCTTTGCTAAAGCTATAGCCCCATTGTTGTCACAAAACAGAGGTATTGGATCAACGATGGATGGAACCACCTGAAGTTCTTTTAAGAACTTTCTCATCCAGACAGCTTCTTTTGCGGCATCAGAAGCTGCGATATACTCGCTTCCAACGTTGAGTCCGCAACAGTTTCCTGCTTGGAACTCTTCCAACAGACCGCCCCTCCATTAAGGGTAAAGACATAACCCGACATGGATTTGGAGTCATCCTTGTCACTCTGGAAGCTGGAGTCAGCAAATGCCTCGATCTGGAGGTCTTTTCCGCCATAAACCAAGAACATATCTTTAGTCCTTCTCAGGTACTTTAGAATGTTCTTTAATGCTATCCAGTGCTTCTCCTCAGGGTTTGACTGATACCTGCTTACTACACTCAGTGCATAAGCTACATCTGGTCTGGTACATATCATCGCATACATTATAGAGCCTACAGCAGAAGCGTAGGGTATAATAGAAATGCGATCCCTTTCCAAATCAGTCTTGGGAGACATCTCTTTGAAGAGGGTGATTCCCTGACAAGCCGGTAAATTGCTGCGCTTTGAATCTTCCATACTGAATCTTTTCAGTATGGTGTCGATGTATCTGGATTGCGAAAGTCCCAACATCCTCTTAGATCTATCACGATAGATCTGGATTCCCAGAATGTAAGAGGAATTACCCAGGTCTTTTATGGAGAACCTGTGTGACAAGAACCCTTTGACAAATTGTAGCATAGGAATGTCATTTCCTATCAAGAGAATGTCATCCACGTACAAGACGAGGAATACAACAGTTCATGCTACAATCTTACTATAAATGAATGGTTCATCTGGATTTTTGATAAAGTCAAATTCTTTGACCGTCTCATCAAAATAGATGTTCCAACTCCGTGATGCCTGCTTCAGTCCATAAATGGACTTAAGCAACTTGCACACTTTCCCGCCGCTCCCACTCTTAATGAAACCCTCCGGCTGGTCCATATAGACACACTCTTCTAAATTTCCATTTAGAAAAGCGGTTTTTATGTCCGTTTTCCAAATCTCATAATCTTCGAAGGCAGCAATGGCAAGAAGGATCTGAATGTATTTGAGCATAGCCACTGGAGAAAAGGCTTCGTCATAGTCCAAACCTGGTCTTTGACGAAAACCCTTTTTATCAAGTCTAGCCTTATAGGTTTCAACCTGTCCATCTACACCAATCTTCTTTCTGAAGATCCATTTGCAGCCTACGAGTTTTACCCCTTCTGGATCAATGTCCAAAGTCCATACTTTGTTGATGTACATGGACTCCATCTCGGTCCGCATTGCATTCAGTCATTTTACCGAGTCAGTACTCTGAATGGCCTGCTAGAAGTTAGTTGGCTCATCATTATCAATGATGCAATCCTTTCTATCCCCGTCTATGAGAAAACCGTAGTATCTCTCAGGTGAATGAGAAAACCTACTACACCTAGGAGCGGTGCAGGAATGTCCTGTTCTTTTGAAACTTTTGGTTCCACCAAGCTTTCAGTAATAGCTTGTGGTTCTGGAATTTCTTCCTGTTCTATTGCGCTCCCACTTGTTTCTTTTTCTAAAAACTGATGTTCCAGAAAGTGGGCATGACGAGAAACAAAAACCTTTTGTTCCTCTGCGTAATAGAATAGATACCCCCTGGAGTTCTTTGGGTATCCAACAAATTTACACAGTACTAAGCGTGCCTCCAGTTTGTCTGCATGCAGCTTTTTAACAAAAACTGGACATCCACATATCTTCAAATACTGAAGATAGGGTTTCTTCCCACTCCACATCTGATATAGAGTGGTAGGCACAGTCTTGGTAGGAACCTTGTTCAAAAGATATGCAGCTGATTCTAGTGCATCGCCCAAGAATGATCGCGGTAACTCAGCGTTACTCATCATGGAACGTACCATATCCAATAGGGTTCGGTTCCTTTTTTCTGATACACCGTTGTATTGTGGTGTCTACGGAGGAGTAAGCTGAGAGAGAATTCCATTCTCTTTTACGTAATCCAGGAACTCGGCACTCTAGTATTCACCACCTCGATCAGATCTCTGTGTCTTGATACTTTTGCCCGTTTGTTTTTCTACTTCATTCTTATATTCCCGGAATTTCTCAAAGGTCTCGGATTTATGCTTCATCAAGAAGACATGTCCATTCCTGGAGAAATCATCCGTAAAAGTAATGAAATAAGAAAAACCACTTCTTGCATGTGTAGACATTGGACCACACACGTCACTGTGTATGAGTCCCAAGAGCTCGCTCGCTCTTACTCCGTGTCCAGTGAATGGAGTCTTTGTCATCTTTCCTTAGAGACATGATTGACAAATTTTATAAGATTGATATTCGAACGGATCCAAATATCCTTCTTTATGTAACTTGGTTAACCTTGTCTCATTGATGTGACCTACTCTACAATGCCATGTGAAAACATGATTTAATTCTGGAGACATTCTTTTATGAGTATTCAGGATATTGAAAATTTGCGGTTGGTTTAACACATATATACCGTTGCTTAATGTACCTGACCCAATCAAACTATGATTAATGTGGATGTTCACAACATCGCTTACAAAAGCAAAATCATAATCTTCTTTAGACATTAAAAATACAGATATTATATTACAAGTCGAACTGGGTACAAAATAACAGTTGCGCAAAACAAAAACATGTCCAGTAGTCAATCCTAAGTGATATTCCCCCACGGACATAGCATCCATGCTTTCTCCGTTTGCAACTCTGAGGGCCATATCACCCGCCTTCAAAACTCTACGGCTTCACAGTTCCTGCAAAAAATTACAGATATGAGATCCTGATCCGGTATCCAATACCCAGGAAGTAGTTGATTGACAGACAGTTTTCAATTATATACACACCTAAAGCCGAAGCCACAACTTGCTTCGGGTCCTGGTTCTTGGCCCTCCAAGCCCTGCAATCTTTCTTCCAGTGTCCTTTCTTATGACAATAAAAGCATTCTTCCTTTCCCACTATTTTTCCGGACACATTTGCCTTTCCCTTGGCTTCCACCTTACTAACACCGCCTCTCGGTTTGGTGGGGGTCTTCTTCTTCTTTCCTTTGTCCTTCGCCTTGGACTTAGAAGAGGAAGCTCATCCAATAGATAGAGTGGGTGTTTCCCTTACTTTCTGCAGGGTGCCCTCTGCACTCCTCAACATATTGATGAGTTCCGGAAGTTCAAATTCTTTACCTTGCATATTAAAATTCAAGATAAACTGGGTGTAGGTGGAAGGAAGGGTCTGGAGAATCAGGTCTGTATACAGCTCATTCTCTAACGTGGTCCAAAGGTCCGCGATCTCCTTAATGTAGCCAATCATTTTAAGTACGTGTACCCCTACAGATGATCCGATGGCCAACCTCGCTTGAAATAGCTTCTTCAAGGTCTCGTATCTTGCGTTACGAGATTGCTCTCCTTATAATTCCTTGATATGGAGAAATATGGATTCTAGGTCCATATTCTCATTCCTCCTCTGATGTTCATTATCTATAGAGGCAAGCACGAGACACTTGGCCTTCGCGCAGTCAATCTCCCAGGTCTTACGGATTTCCTTATCCGTGACACTGGATTCTGGACCTAGGACAGCGGGGGCCTTAGTGGTAAGGATATACCCCAACTTGTCATAAGTGATTGCCATTTTGATATTCCTGAACCAATCTTTGTAGTTTGGCCCTGTCAATATATTTTTATCTAATAGTAATTTATGGCCCGTCATGTTGCTGGTTGCTGCAATTAGGAGAGAGAGAAGAAACACTTTAGCATGTTGCTCTTGCATGTTTAGAGTGGTTTTTAGTTTATCTAAACAGGATGGCTCCCACTGTTTCTTGAATCCTTCCTTAAACCATAAAAGAAGAATTAGTCAGGATTAATCTCACCGTACAATACATGCTTAACCGTTCAGCCAGGCCGGTGTTGATACTTCGAGGGAGGTTTTACGACGCTTTTGCGAAGTTCCTTAATTAAATAACCTCTTTTCCCTGTGGGCGTAGCCCCGCTAACACCTTTCTAGACACCTACTTGGTTTATAGCATTGATCTTTAAGTGAATATCTCCCGAGGAGTAGCATATACTCACAGTAAGATCGGGATCCAAATATCATTGTGTGATAAAGTTGAAAGAATCCTACCAAAATTATCACACTCCAAATGGTATGCAACACTAGCAAGTTTCAGTTTCTTTTGAAACTCCCGATGTGGATTTTTGCCACATGCACTTATGACCTTGACGAAGGCCAACATATCATAAGTCACATGTCAATTTCTACCTGTCATTATCCAGGTTAATTTGAACCCACCCATACATACCCTTGACGAAGTCCAAAATAGCAGTACGAGTGTCCCAAACAAATGTATCTATCTATGCAACAGATAAATATTCAGCAGCTACCAATCACTATGTCTTGGCGAAGGTCAAAATACATAGCTTGAATGCTACTGAATATTTAACTGAAATGACAAAGGGCTATGAATGGTTTTGGGGAAACCGTGAACGTAGTGAACTTGATATAATCGAAGGAACCTGATAGCTTTTAAAAATAGTTGTTTAAGCTCCACATTTAAAAGTTTTCCTGTTTTGAAAAAACCGAGTGGTTTTGAAATTGTTCCAACGATTCGACTTTGGTTTTTTTCTTAGCATTAATTTAATGCAGTCCCATCAATTAATCCTACCATTACAGAAAACAACGAAAATAAAACGTACGCTTATGCCATCCGCATTTGCCACGGGGCACGCCATCACCCGTTAGGTTACTTAAATAACGACAGAGTGGGGGCTGGACTAGCGCGGATGTAAAACATAAGCAATGTCTACTAGATATCATATATAGATATATACATTCGTCATATGCAATGATAGTCATTCCAAATCACAAATGAACATATTGGTTATACTAGGAATCCGCGTTTCGTTTGAGCCTGCAACGAAAGACGGATTACACGGTCGTGATGAATAGCCAAACCTCACCCTAGACTACTACGTGTGCGGCAAACTACCCGCCAAATACCCGAAGTGAAGCAACCTCCCTCAATAGAGTGAGTAGGCCACTCGGCACTTCAAAGTACCCGGTAGTTTGTGTACCCCACCTTCGGTCTATCCTAGGAGCAGAAAACACTAAAAGAAATAATATACAATGGTGGCTACAACCTCAATCCGGATGTGCGACCATAAAAGAATATTACATCAATTTACAATTTACATTAAATGAAAGATAAAAACACTCATCTCACATCCCCGGCTATTCATCCATGACAATCCAACAAGTTCATATACACAAACTAATATCACAGATCACAAATATGTGCAACCCATATTAATCGACGTATAACTATTAGCAGACGTTCAGCATATATAACACATTACAGATATAACCCGATTAGCCAAAGTTTATAGAATTCCGATCAATAACCATATTTGAATCTACTCCAAGTACAATATTGTACATAATAATCCCTGAGCAGAAACAAAATATCCCAGAAAACATAAAACCAACACATAGAGCACCATAAAAAATTTGGACCAACTCGGAGTCGACACGGCCGCGGATCTGCGGCGGAACGCTTGGTTCGGCCGCGGTTCCACGATGGTCTGACCGAGTTAGGTGCCTAAATTTCTTCAGTGTTCTAGAAAAAGCCTGCACGTATTTTTGAGGTCTCTGAAAATATTTTTAGACCTGTTTTAAAAATCGGCAGAGAATGCATGTTTCGGTCTGGTTTTCGGGATTTTTCCGTGATCAAAGTTCCAAAGGCGTTGCTAACATGTTAGTTATGGTTTAGCTAGGCTCTGATACCACTGTAAGTCTACGTTACCCACCCCGGTAGTTTACGGGGAGGCGGAATAGGTAAAAATCAAAGTTTTCTTTACAAGATAACATAGACTAGCCATTAGGATCTTTGCTAAATATTAACTAACAAACTAACTAGAAGTGTTAACTACTATGTTAGAAAATATACCAAAAGCTTGAACTCCTTCTTCTCCTTGTGGTGGTCCTCCTTGTTGTGAGCTCCTTGGAATGGTTGTGGATGGTTCACCCTCACCGGCTTCTCCACGTCAAAGAAGATCCACCCGAAGCCTCTACCCTGAGCTCCAACTTCTATAATGAAGTAACTAGAGTGCTTGGTGTTCTAAACTAAGAACCCTAGAGTGAGTAGAGAAGTGTTTTGGTGGGTTGGTCTCAAAAGCTCTTGATTTTCAACCCATGAAACAGTTGAGCTTAGAGAGAGGAAGAGGAGAGAGCAACTATGAGAGAGAATGTGTGATGATAAAATGAAGGGTGAGCTCTCATATTAGGGAAAAAGAACAATCAAAATTTTATTAAGATAATTGTCATGGTTGATGTTGATTTGACCATTTTCATGTCACAATTAATGCTAAGCACAAATATCTTTTGCTCAACAAAAAATATCTAAGTCAACAAGGGTTAACATGGTCAAATGGTCAAACAAAATTAGCCATAACACAATTATCTCTAATAAAAGATTAATAATCTATTTCCCCATCTCATTAAGGTTTTAATCCAGTCAATTGTCAAAACCCTAATAAAGTGTCTCCTTCTCTGCCTCTGTCAACTGTATATACATACCCGCATCCGCGTTCCGAAGAACACGAATACAATGAGACTAAACCAATCCAAAATCTAATACTAGGATCCAGCTTAAACCAAAGCCCACTAGTATCAACTGCCCGAACACCAAACACGCACAAGTGCGCGTATGTGAACGAACCCTGTCGTAAAACCATACGACCCCTACCTCGTTTCGCCTAAAGGTGGAAAACCTTTTGTGTGGGGCTCTAAAGACTCGACACTACGCTGGCAGTGGGTTTAACCACAGGCCGCAAGCGGTACTAGCTGTACGTAACAGTCCCCGGGTAGATGTCGACAAGAAGGCCGATGAGGAAAACCCATCCGAACTCCTACTGAGCCTAAGTGTGACAATCTCCGTACAGTCCGGTCTGTTCTTCTAATAGTATCGCATATCGGGCCTAGGGGGCGATAAACGTCAGTCCCCTAATAGTGGTATAATTCGTGTCGGAGTGTAGTCCAAAACACTCTGAGAAACTACTGGAATACCTACCAGTAAATCTCGCTTGCCTTGGCCAGGGACTTTATATATTGGCTCTCCAAACACAGCGCGATATCAACCCCTAATACCGGGAGAGACGAATTCTATATAACCGCCACTGCCACCAAGTGCTTCGGGACTGCACCCAACTACTACCTGTTTGCACGACTCAATAGAGCCGTGGTAGGGTAGTAATCTAAGAACAGTGGGAATACACTTGAGACGAAGCAGCAGTGTCAAGTCAACGGACTAAGTTGTACTCATGTCACCTAGGAACTGTTAACTGGCGATAGGTATAGTACCAACCAACAGTTCCCAGGGTTCCTGTCCAGTGTACTCGTGACCTAACGAGCACCTGCATACTATCTCCAGTACGACGTACTGATGGCTATGGGACAAACCATCTCCCCTCCTTGGATGAGAAGTGTATACACTAGTCTACTCTGGAGTATCGATGCCCTGTCTCGATAATCCTACGACTAGGGACCTGTATAAGGATGTGCTTATGGACAACCCAGCCCCCGCAAATGTGATTGCTATCACAATGCTGGTAGTCAAGTAAAGATCCTAAGGGCTCTATCAATATGTATTAGTGATACGTTAAAAGAAACATATACACATATTAAGATAGATACAAACCAAGTAGCATACTACCATATTGAGCAAGACTGTTATAAATCCGTGTATATATCCCAAACTTCCAAAATGTAATATACAAACTAGTACTATATAATAATGGCCTCTAGGGCATATCATACTAACATATATATGTATATGTATATATACATATGCATACGTATATGTAGATGTGCATATAAATATGCATATCTATATGTAGATGTTTTTGGGGTTCCTAGAGCTCTGGCCATCTACCATGGCCGATTGCGGAACATAAATTTTGGCGTTTAAAGAACTTGACTCTAGAAACAACTACTTAGAATCGAATCCAAACATGAAACTAGTAATCTAAAAGAATCTATCTACTATGATCGAGTGTTATACCGAACGAACCATGTCCTTCAGTCTTCCACTATCTCCCTTAGCGCCTTGAGGTCCTTTGGATCGATCTTGGCCGCCGATCTTCCTCCGTCAAAGATGATCCACCCAAAGGATGTAGCTCATGGCTCTAGCTCTACATATTGACACAAGTGAAACAACTAGGGATTCTAGATGGCTGGTCTAGAATGCCCAGGATGTAGGGGAGTGTTCTAAGTGTATCTCTACCTCAACTCCTTTCTTGATTCTCAACACATGAGATTGTAAAGAGGAGGTTGAAGGTGAAGGTAGAGGAACTGAAGAATCTAGAGATGGAAGTGAAGCATGATGGCGAGGGAAAGAACTCATCAAGTGGAAAAATGAACCATCAAGTTTTCATCAAGAGAGAAAATACCTTGAAGCATGCTTTTAACAAACTCATTTTCCAATTTAATAATGCACCATGCTTGAATAGTTTGCACAAATGAATTATTTATTCATTTGTGCAACTATAAGAAGCATGGTTCTCACTATACTCCCCTCTCTCATCCTTTACACCTCATTATCCATTTTTAAAAAATGGTAAAATCCAAAATGAGGTGTCCACCTTCTAGAATGTTTTTCGTATAAATACGGATTACACTCTACTGTATATACATACCTATATTCGTGCCGAAATACGAATAGACGAAGAGATAGAATAACACAAAGAACATAATACTAGAATATACATATCGAAATGCATATACGTAAATTATTAAATCAATATCTGATTTAATAATCTGGCTCAAACCCAAAACGGCTAGTATTATCAACTGTCCGATCAAAAGTCCGGGTACATAGTACTATCAATCGATCGGAACCCTGCACGTATTTAATGCGACTGCTACCTCATTTCGCCAGAACCAGGGAAACCCTCTGTGTGGGACTCTAAAGACTCGTCAATACGCTGGCAGTGGGTTTAACCACAAGCACATTAGCGGCACTAGCTGTATGTAACGGCTCCGCAGGTATTGAGAGAAAGGAAGGTCGACAAGCAAACTCATCCGAACCCCTACCGAGCCTGTCTGTGACAATCTCCATACAGTCCGGTATGTTCTTCTAAGAATATCTAATATCGGGTCAAGAGAATGGATAAAGTCAGACCCCAAATAATGTGATATTTCATGTCGGTATGAAGCCCATCACCCACTGAGAAACTACTGATCTAAATCAGTAATTCTCGACTATCTTGGCTAAGGATTTCTGGTGATGGTCACCCGTGCACAATGCGACATCGACCCCCAATACCGGGAGAGACGAATCCCCGAAGATATGCTCACTTCCTCCTTGTGGCTCGAGACTGTACCCAATTAAAACCTATTTGCATGACTCCTTTGAGCCGTGGTAGGGTAGTAATCAAAGCACAGCGGGAACTCACACAAGAAAAATAACGATCTCAGGTCGACAGACTAACATGTACTCATGTCACCTGGGAACTGCTATCTGACAATAGATATAATACTAAGTAGCATGTTCTCGGCGAGTCCGTCCAGTGTACTCATAACCCAATGAGCACATGTATACTATCTTAGGTGACTAACAGACACCAATGGCTTGTGAGACTGGCTACCGTCCCTCATCGGGGTTTCGATAAGTATACATTAGTCTATCCGGAATATTGATGCCCAGTCTAGATACTCCCTCGAATAGGGACATTTAAGGATGTGCTTATAGACCACCCAGTTCCTACGTATATGATCGCCATCATAATGCTGGTGTTCACCGCTGAAAGCCGGGAAGACAAACGTCTTGTCTGAATTTGGGGTCAGATACTTTTTGGGTTTATCTGTCCACCTCTCCGAAGATGACAAGTTGATTTATGGCACCGTGCATCGAAGGTTTGGGCGGATGCGGTCGTTGTAGAAGACTTCATCAGATTCCCCTTCGTTTGCTAGGGGTTTTTGATTGTGGGGACGCTCTTCCATGTAGGCACAAGCCCCTGCTGTTAATTATGCTATCGCATCATGGTAACTACTTTCTGCTGCTCCAGAAGGTCACTCTATGTCATGTGTGTTTATTTTATTTTTGGTTGCCCGTAGATTGTATATGGAGACTAATTTATGTTGCCGCCCGTAAGGCATATATTAGTCCAAATCCATATATCCTTATATTTGGGTTTGGGTTGATTTAAGGATCGTTAATCTTGTTTGAGATTAAGATCAACCTAAATGTTTGTTGCGGATACGTTCGTCTAATTTTAAACTAAGATCTATTCAACAGGGTTTTAGGATAATTCAGATCCAACAAAAGAGCATTTGGGCTCTATGTTTTAGTTTAGGGACGTTACGGTCTGCAGATCACCATTTTTGGGGTGAGGGTTTAGTTTAAGGACGTTACGGTCCATATCTAGCTTAAGGACATTGGGGTCCACAGCTAGTTTAAGGATAATGCGGTCCATTGAGATGAGCTCATAGGTTTGGGAGTGTGCCAAAAAGCTGTTGGTTGTCGGGACCCTCCATCTCTCTGAAGACGTTGAAGAATTACAACAACATGTATCAGAGGTATAGAGAGATGTACCCTTGAACCAAACTCGGGATTGAAGGGAGAGATCATGGTGGAATGAACACCATTTTAGATACCATCTATTAGGGGATCATTAGTCATCTTTGGAACTGAGATCGATTCGGGGAGGCCTGAGCATAGGAAGGCTCGGTTAATTGGTGATCAAAAAGTTTTGGCCTCATGGAACTTGTCTAGTTTAGGCTAAGGTAGGCCTATGATAATGTTAAACACTAAAATTTGCTCGGCGCTCATGTGCTCCCACGTGAGGCTCTAGAGCAATGTTAAACACTGAAATTTGAAGCACTCACGTGTTGCATGCGAGGCGCCTGAGGATTAGGCACTGCTTCTTTGGGTTTATTCCCTCTCTCTTTTATAAGTGCTAAGCATTATTGGGGGTCACGTGGGATCACGTGAGGCGCCCCAAAAATTGGAACTGTCTTTGATTTATTCCCTTTTTCCTTTCAAAAGTCCTAAGTAGTATTAGGGGGTCACGTGGGATCACATGAGGCGCCCCAAAATTAGAACTGTCTTTGATTTATTCCCCTTTTTCTTTTATAAGTGCTAAGCACCATTAGAGGGGTCACGTGGGATCACGTGAGGCGCCCAAAAATGGGAACTGTCTTTGATTTATTCCCCTTTTTCTTTCATAAGTGCCAAGCACCATTAGGGGGGTCACGTGGGATCACGTGACTCGATGTCAGTTGTTCCTTTCGTTCCTCAGTGGTGCCAGAGGTGCTCACGTGGGAGCATGTTATCTGTTGCTATAGGGTTGTATGCTAATCGTTTCTTTTATGTGCATAGGGATCTTGATCTTAATTTTAAGAATTTCATGTCCCTTGTTTTATAAGAATTAAATTCTTATATAGGGTTAAACCATAGTTTTATCAATAGAATTAAATTCCTATATCTTTGGGAAGAATTAAATTCATCAAACTTAGTTCTTTCCTCTATGTTTTGAGTCTGAATGACAGAATCTCCCCGATGAGAATTAAATTCTCAACTTGTAGGGAGATCTGCTTCTGTAGATCTCAACCAGAAGAAGAACTAAGTTCTTTTTTTAAAAGAGTTAAACTCTTGAAGCGGTGAAGAAGAGATAAAATGATCTCTACGTCTTTCTTTTTACCTAGGGATTCCAAATCTTATAGGGAGTATCTTGTGTACAAGACTTGAAGTCTTGGGTCCTTTATATAGTAGAAGCAAGTTTGTTGATTTAGTTAAAGGAATCTCTCATTGAGAGATCTTAATTGATTTAGGGATTTTATCCACCGTCAGATCTTTGATCCAAGGACTTCTATTTTACAGAAGATATTTTTCTTGTTTTTCACAAGATTGGGGAAATATTTTCCCATACAGAGCTTATTTTGTAGCTTGGTGATTTTTAATCACCATTAGATTTTTAATCCAACGGTGCTCTATTTTATAGAGAGCAATCTTTCTTGTTTAAAAAGATTCAAGGAAATATTTTCCAAATAGGGTTTTGATCCCTCTACTTAGAATTTAATTTTATCGGCTCAGAAAGTATTTGAGACCACTCACGTGTAGCACGTGACCCCACAGAGTTAAACTCATTTGCTTATGTGCAACAGCCCAAAAAAAGGCATCACGTGCTGACACGTGAGCTTTTCTAGACTGCTATTTGTTTTAAGAAGGCGACTATATACTTTGTATATAGATGCTCACGTACTTGCACCTGAGGCTCGATTTCAGCCTTAATTGTTAAGCGCAATGCCTATGAATTTTGTTTATAGGCGCATCACGTGTGGGCACGTGATGCTCCATCATGGGAATTTTTCATTGTGTTTTTTTTCTTTCTCCCTTTTTTTTTATAAGGGAACAAATGCCCCCACAGCGTTGTTCTCACGTGGCCTACACGTAAGTGTAACGCTTTCTCCTTTATAGCCGTTGGATCTGCCTAGGGGAATGGGGAGATGAACCGCTCTCGTCACGTCTTATAAATGCAGGGGTCCTATCTTTGGGAAGCCTCTGTTCCTTCATCTTCTTCCATCCTTGTCTTCTTTGAGAATTTAATATCTTAGTTCTGTGCCCATTAAAATTTCAGAGTTAAACTCTGTCAGAAAGAAAGAAACCTTTTTTAGGTAAAGATCTTGAACAACAAAGAAACCCTTTTCTTACGTTTTTTTCTAGATTTTAAATCCACTATAAGATCTTTTCTCTTTTCTGAAACCCATCTCTTAGAGATCCAAAGACGTGATCTTTGAGTAGTAAACTTCAATGCGTTGGGCATTCCTCCTCTGATCTTTAAGGATTCATAGCATTGTAATTTTATTTTTCGTTTCCTCATCATGGGGGTTTCCTGGAATTTAATTTCACAGCTTCAAATGAATTTAATTCCTCACCGAAGAGCTTAGCTCTGAAGATCAAGAGGGCCCCTCGGGAATTTCATTCACTGGTCTTCTTGAGCATATTTTCATAGGGTTTTTCCTTATTTGGACAAATTAAAATTTGTTGGGTATTTTAACAGAACTTGTTTTCTCTATGAGGATGTCAAGAGTTGTTTAAACTCCCGTGTCCCTTTAATGTAAATCTTTTTTTATTCGCACAATGATTGTCCTGTCTCATCTTTGGTGAGCCGCCATATTGATTTTGTGGGGTCCATTAGTTTTGCAATCAGTGGTCCCATGGAACAAACTTTATGTCGTTTCCCTCTTTTGTTATATATGTGTGTGTGTTTGTGTGTGTCACGACCCGAAATTGGCACGTGACGGCCCTTAAACTACGCAACGTCCACAGGCGTAACGCAATTTAAGTAAGCCGAAAACCCAGCAATCTAAACCATCAAAAGTAGTAAGAAATAATAGTATTTTCAAAATCTTTGAAATCTCAACCCAAATTCTTTAAAAGCCCAACTTTATTTCGTAAAAAAATTTTTGCAGCACCTCCTTTGTAAAAACTAACCCCAAAAATGGGTACAACATAAATATAAGTAAACCATCCCCAAACGGGAGCAAAAACACGCTCAATGGAGGAAAACAATCACCACAACAGATATACGACGCCGTAACGAAGAAAAAAAAGAAGATATAAATAAAACTGCATAAAAAACATCCAAGTCACCAAAATAATATACAATATCGTCCTCACATCAAATCTCTAAGTCATACAAGATAATGGTAGATCGAGAGTACAGGATGCAACGAATATACAATGAACAAAACGGATAACCACAAAACCTACCTAAGCAAAACTGCACACTATGAGCTGAAGTGGTATCCGCTACAAAAGATGATAACATAGGTGAATAGCTTGCCTCGACTACTCTGGGGAATAACATGCAAAACACTGTGGCACTACTGGGGTGAGTTGCTAACTCGTGAATAGTAAATAACATATGCAGGTAATCGCAAGTATGCACGTATAGCGCGAATCTAACATATGCAAGCTAATAGCAATAAAAGTCATATGAATGCAATAGTCGTGAAAGGTACACTAGCAGGTACATCTAATACATGAAGCAATAATATGACAATCTGTATGCAACAGTCATGTAAGCTACTATATCAGGTATAACTAATACATGAAGCAATGATATGACAATGTATATATGCAACAGTCATGAAAGGTACTCTAGCAGGTACAACTAATACATGAAGCAATGCATATAAAATAAGAGTATGTAAATTCAACAGTCATGGAAGGTACTCTATCAGGTACTACTAATACATGAAGCAGTGCATAAACAATAAGTGTGAAGTATGGGATGAAGCATGTCATTTCCACGGAATCCTGACCTTGTGGTAGGATCAAAGTCCATCAAGACAAACCAAATCCCAATTTCCTCAAGACAACCCCTAAATTGGCTCTCATATCATATAAATCTCACAAATCCTGAATGTACAATATCAAGTAAATCTCATATATCCTGAAGGTACAAAATCAAGTAAATCTCATATATCCTGAATGTACAAAATCAAGTAAATCTTATATATCCTGAATCCAACTTCAAGTGAATCTCATATATCCCGAATCCAACATCAAGTGAATCTCATATATGCTGAATCCAATATCAAGTGAATCTCAAATATATAAGTATATTTACATGAATAAATATGATGATGCATATAAATTGATATGTATACATATATATTAGCGTCCCATTCAACTAATATATATATATATATATATATATATATATAACAGCGTCCTATTCTACTGTTATATATACTTGGGAGTAAAAATATCATGAAACCAATGTGTCAAGTGATCAGTCGAAAATATTGTATTTTTAACACGACAATTTCCCTACCATTTGCACTCATCTAGAAGTGTTCGATTTGCATATTGCACATATTAGCAAGACAGTCGTAAAATACCAGATTACCTGTGTTGTATACTAAAACCGTCATTTCGAGGGAAATTGTGTGTTTATCATGGCATCACATCATCCTTGTATAGCGCAACACTTGTTTCGAGATCTGGGTAGGAAATTTTAGGAACCGAGCCAAAATTGTCAAATTGCTGATAAAAAAATACGCCAACTCAATGACTTGAGATCTGGAAGTAATCTAGAAGGAATTTTGAGAATCAACATATCAGAAAAATACCTTGAAGACAGCAGAAATCCACACTGTGAACAGAGAAGCCCTCACGTGACCGTGGATCCGCGACCTGAGCAGGCAAGTGCCGCGGATCCGCGGTTGTGTTTCCATGTCACCAGAAAGTCTCTGCTTCATTATTCTCCTCTCAGCTTCAGAACTCCTTTATGCCACTGCAATTTCCAGAACACTCCAGAGTCTTCTGCCAGATCAGCAAGCTCCTTGATCAAAGCTAAACACTCCAAACTTCCAAAGCAAGCTTCCCCCCTAACTAACTAAGTCTAGAACCTTCCTCCTAACTACCAAGCTTATGAGAGAAGCTAACCTAGACTAAGCTTACAAGGGAAGCTAAACTAAACTAAGCTTACAAGGGAAGCTAACCTAATCCTAGCTTCTTAAGGAAGCTAACTACTCTTAAGGCTATAAAAGGGACCCTACGCTTCACTTCTAAAGGTTGTTCAACAATTCTCCCCATAAGTTGAGTGACACAACTTGTGCCTTAAAACCCTAACCCTAATCCAATCAAGAAGCCAATAGTTCAAGAACACCGAGTTCAATCAAAGCAAGAATCCTTCAAAGCCTTTAGAAGCGTAGCCGGACTTCATCGGAGTAAGTGATCCAAGCCGATCCGTGACTCAAGGAGCCGAAGCGACGCCAAAATCGACGATCTAGTTCCTTCCTTTTGTAAATTTCAAGAGAGTTGTAACGAATTTGTCGATAAATAAAGGTGAAATTCTATTATCTTGCTTATCTTTAATTCAAGCATTATGATTCAATCTAGATTCATGAATGTGTTCTTTGTGATGATGCTTGAGTAAACTCCGCTCGTGGAGGAGTCGAAAAAAATCAATAGATGATGAGTTGACGAATCTTGAAACATTTCTTAAGTCCTATAACGTTTGTAAATTCTTGAGAATCAAATGATCGATGATCTAGTTTCGACGCGAAATGCTTTCTTGAATATTTTGGCTCGGAACTAGAGATCAACGATTGATCATTTGATTTACTAGAAGCTAGCTTGTGAATGAGATTCATTGAACGGTCAAAGGCTGAGATGAGGAAACCCTAGTTTCGTCGCAAGATCCTTAAACCTCGATAAATCGTCATCGATCTAGCATCAATTCGTTAATGGATAAGAAAAAGTAATCATTAGTCTTCTTCACGTCTATAAATTTAATCGACTCCTACGAGCTTCACTTCAATTCTTGAAAATTAAATCGATTGGAATTCTATCACTTCTTGATTCTTGATTTTTAATGCTTTCTTGATTTTCAATTAGATCTAGATGATTCTTGAAATTCGTTGATATAAATCTTGAATCGTTTTCTTTTCTTTTCTCTTAAATTTTCAATTCAAACAAAAAAAATACGAATGAATCTCACAATCCCTGTGGACGATCCGCACTCACTAACGCGCTATATACGACACAGTTATTGATTGCGGTCAAATAATTTTTGGTTGTGATTTCTATACATTTTCTAAAACTACACACCGAGAACATTTCATCAATCAAATGGCGCCGTTGCCAGGGATCGTGTGCTAATTTTTTCGTTTTTGAAATTTGAGTTGAAAAGTTTATTCCATTATAATTATGAGATCAAAATTCGCGCAAACTCTAAACGTGTTGTTGTGATTTGTTGCGAGGAAATCTGGAAGCTGTGGAGCAAGTGAATTTTTTTTCAGAATATTGCAGAGGACTCAGGGGCTAAACAGAAGCTCTCTGGTAAATTTTTGTGCAGTGAACAGTTGATGTGACCGCGTTTCCGCGGCAATTGCAGGCACCCGCGACGGTTCCGCGGCTTAGTGGAGGCTTCACTGTACCAATTTCTCTCAGGTCCTTTCCTACTTTCTTATCCCCTTCTTCATCTGCTCCAATTGACAATTTTCTGCAGGCTTCTTTGCAAAATTCGCAGCGCCGCAAAAAGCAATAAAAAATTCTGCGTATTTTTTATTTTTTTGGTTGTTTGCATATTAATACGGAAATTAAGGGGCAAAGACCAAATCCAGATTAGGTGGAGAGTTCATTACCCTTCCTAAGCCCCAAAAATCACAAACTTGCATCCGCATTTACCCTCATTAACTAAAAAATATCTAGAGATGATTTTAAGGACCGTCTCGCTCACTTAGGACAGAAGAAGGGCGTGGGTAATTCATTGCTTATCGACGTTTCTTTTATGGTGTCTAAGGCAAGTGTGTCGAAAGCTAGTGGTTACTTAATTAGGCCTAATACTTACGTAGTGGAGAACCTCCCACTTACCTGACACTTACCTGGCCACAGGAGAGACAAAGAGGAAGTGGAGGATTGATCCTGCGACTTGTCTTTTGGCAGTTAGGAGCGGTCTAGAGCTTTGACCTAGGTGACCACTAGAATTAGGGTTTTGTTTGTTGCATTTGTTGTGATCGCTTCATTTTTTCAAAAATCCGTATATTTTTCAAAACAAACACCAAAACACTTCATTCATTTCCCCTAATTATATTCACGCTGCCACTTGCACTAAACCTTTTAGTGCAAAATAGGCTGGACACGGGATTCTAGTGCCCGTTTAGTCCGCGTACCCCCGATTGACTCCGAAGTCGGTATTTCTACATTTACCTCTTCTTTACCCACCACCACACCTACACCGATGGATCCTTCTCCATCGAACTTCTTTACCATTAATCTGCCGCTGTCCGTAGGTGCGCAGAATCCATCCGTATCTCTCTCCAAGATAGGTGCTATCCTATGTGAGGTCCTCTTTCGACCTGCTTATCCATTCCACCAGCCAACGGGGATAATTTTGAGATTAAACCCCAATACATCAACCTTCTACCAAAATTCCACAGTCTCGAGTCTGAAGACGCATACGTCTTTATTACCAAATTTGAAAATGTATGCGCAATGATGGGTACGTCACAACTTTCAGTGGATGCTATGCGTCTACGTCTTCTTCCATTTACCTTGTGCGATATAGCCGAGAAGTGGCTGTATAACACTACCGCACATTCCATTATGAATTGGGAAGAATTTGTTGCGGCATTCCTTAAGAAATTCTACTCTATGCAAAAGACAGCTTGAGTCCGTAGCGAACTAAATCAATTCACCCAGCTTCAGACTGAACCATTCTCGAAATGCTTTGAACGCTTCAAGGATCTTTTGGTTCAATGTCCACATCACGGCATCCCGAGATGGGATTTATGCTGAATCATATATGAGGGCATTAACCCTAGCACTAAACAAAACCTTGAAAACATGTGTCAAGGCACCTTTATGACCAAAGATGATGGCGAAGCTTGGAAATTTCTAGAAGAGTTCGCTAAAAAATCCTTACAGTAGGAGAGTGGAAACCAATCATCGTCTAGGGGTGGCGTACACCAAATTGATGTGTCCATAAGTGTTTGAGCTGAAATGGCAGCAATGCAAAAGAAGCTCGAAGCTATGGAACACAAATTTTTAGCAGCCTCCCTAAATCCGATGTCACTCCCCAAAACTGTATGTAGATGTTGTTCTGATCCATCACATCTGACGGAAGAATGTCTATTGAATTCTCCGTTTCAAGGTCAAGAGCATACCAATGCCGCATTTCAAAGACCTAGAAACGATCCATATTCTTCCACGTATAATCAGGGTTGGAGGAATCACCCTAACTTTGCTTGGAACCAACAACACAATCAAAACACGGTTCCAAATCAAAACAATTTTCAAAGGGCTCTTCCACCACAACAGCAACCACTTCAACTCACTCAGCACCCCTACCAGTCACAAAATTTTCAAAACCAGGTCAACCCTCCTGCACCGTCTAATCCTATGCAGTTGACATATTCTGACGAGTTCTCTCAATTCACACAAACCATGAAGTCACTCTTATCAAATTTCATGGAAGTGTCGGCTGAGTTTAGGTCTTCCGTCAGTGAGATAAAGAAAAACTCAGCGTCCCAAGCTGAGAGTATCAGAGCGATGGAAGCAGAAATTGCACGACTTAAAGCCGAAATGAGTGCGAGAGAAAAAGGGAAACTTCCGTCTCAACCCCTACCGAATCCTGGGCATTACAATGTAAATGCCATCACAACGTTGAGATCAGGAAGAGTGCTGAATAACCATGTTGGGGAAGAAATTGATGATATTGAAATTCCTATCAATAACACCCCGGCTGAGACCTTTCCTCACACACACACTTCTACTTCTGATCCTTGTTCTTCTACCCCACCGCCTTCTCATGAGCCTATTCTCCGTTTCCCTCTAGGCTCGACACCTCAGCAACCCTCTTCTAGTTCTCCACAGACGATCCCTACTCCTCTTTTGGGATCACGTCTACACCCACTTCCTTCTCCTATGATGGACCCAGCGCTTATTGCTAAAGCACCTTATCCTAATCGGTTAAGGGCTAACAAATCGAGTCCACATATGGAGAAAATTCTGGAAATGTTCAAACAGGTTAACATCAACATCCTTCTCTTTGATGCTATTCAACAAATCCCCGCTTATGCGAAAATTCTTAAAGACTTGTGCACTAGGAAGAGGAAGACTCAAGTGCCAAAGAAAATCTTCATGTCTAATAATATTAGCACTGCTTTTATCCCACAGCTACCAAAGAAACGTAAGGACCCAGGATGTCCTACGATATCGATTTCTATTGGGGGTAAAAACATCAACCGTGCTCTTTTAGACCTTGGCGCAAGTGTTAACCTACTTCCATACTCTGTTTATGAGAAGCTAGGGATTGGAGAGTTGAAACCAGCTCACTGCACTCTCCAAATGGCAGGCCATTCAATCACTAAACCTAGAGGTGAACTAGAGGATGTGTTGATAAAAGTTGGGGAATTTGTATTCCCTGTGGACTTCATTGTTCTCGATACATAACCTGTAGCGAACCCCCGGAGCCAAATTCCGATTATTTTGGGTCGACCATTCCTTGCCACTTCCAATACTGTCATTAACTGTAGAAAGGGTTCAATGAACTTATCCTTTGGAAATATGACAATTGAACTGAACATCTACAAAATTGGAAGTCAGCCATCAGAACCCTCTGCTCATATCCTTGATGTGTGCTCTGTCCACGAGATTGCTCCCGAAAGTTGCGGAGTTGATGAACTTTGCTTTAATGATCTCGACGACACTACCACATCACTGTTTGATCTTGCACAACATCTTAGTGAGGACACATTTTCCACGCTTGAGTCCGACACTCCTGACTAATCACCATCCGAGTCTGTATCTTTTAGAGGCTATGAGCTTCTTTGTGACTGCGAAAATCAGTCGATGATCCCACCTTCTATTATTTCCCCGCCAGCATTAGATCTCAAAATTTTACCTTCTCATCTTAAATATGCATATTTATGTGAGAATGAGTCTTTACCGGTTATCATATCCACTTCTCTAGCATCAGAGCAAGAGAATGCACTTTTATCGGTATTGAGATCTAATAGGGAGGCGTTTGGTTGGACCATGGCGGACATCAAAAGGATTAGTCCCTTGATTGTAGAACATCATATACACTTGATAGATGATGCCAAACCAACCCGAGAACCACAGAGACGGTTGAACCCCGTCATGAATGATGCGGTGAAGAAAGAGATCGTCAAGTGCCTTGATAATGGTATCATTTACCCAATCTCCGATAGCCAATGGGTGAGTCCAATACATGTCGTCCCTAAGAAATCTGGCATCACTGTTATTACCAATGAGGCAAATGAGTTAATTCAGACACGCACCCAAACTGGGTGGCGTGTATATATTGATTACAGAAAACTCAATGCCGCTACGAGGAAAGACCACTTTCCTCTACCCTTCATTGATCAGATGCTGGAACGCTTAGCTGGACGTGAGTATTATTGCTTTATGGACGGATACTCTGGCTATAATCAGGTCCCCATTGCTAAAAAGGATCAAGATAAAACCACATTTACTTGTCCTTTTGGTACCTTTGCTTATAGACGCATGCCCTTTAGGTTGTGCAATGCTCCCGCTACCTTTCAGTGGTGTATGATGGGGATATTCTCTGACATGGTCGAGAATTTTTTGGAGATTTTCATGGACGATTTCTCGATTATCGGAGAATCTTTTTCTGACTGCCTATCGAATCTTGACGCAGTTCTTACTCGTTGCAAAGAGAAGAACTTAACCTTGAATTGGGAAAAATGCCATTTAATGGTCCAAGAAGGAATTGTGCTTGGACATGTTATTACACGAAAAGGCACTGAGGTTGACAGAGCTAAGATAGATGTCTTTCAAGCCTTCCTCATCCCAAAAGCGTCAAGGATATCCGATCATTTCATGGCCATGCGGGCTTTTACAGGAGATTCATTAAGGATTTTAGCAAAATTCCTAGACCTTTAACTCTTCTCTTGGCCAACGATACGACCTTCCACTTTGACTCGGATTGTGAGGCAACATTCGACTCACTCAAATACTCCCTCACTACAGCCCCCGTTCTATCGTCTCTAGATTGGGACTACCCTTTTGAGCTTATATGTGATGCATCAGATTTTGCAGTTGGTGCAGTCTTAGGACAGCATATTGAAAAGATGCCACACGTGATCTATTACGTAAGTAAGACCCTGAACGATGCTCAAATTAACTATACAACTACTGAAAAAGAACTTTTGGCGGTTGTATTTGCATTAGAAAAATTCAGGCCTTACTTGATTGGCTCACCAATAGTTGTGTACATTGACCACTCCGCCTTGAAACATCTTTTGGTGAAGAAAGATGCTAAAGGTAGGCTAATACGTTGGATCCTTCTATTACAAGAATTTGATCTTGTTATTAAAGATAAGAAAGGAAGAGAAAACGTTGTAGCCGACCATCTTTCACGCATCTCTTCTTCACCTGTGACCTTACCGATCAATGATTCTTTTCCCGACGAACAACACTTGAGCGTATCCAATGAACCTTGGTTCAGGGATATTGTGAACTATCTTTCCACGGGACTGATACCAGTGATTGGTCAAAACAGGACAAACATCGTTTTTCTATCCCAAGTAAAATACTTTTACTGGGATGATCCATATCTGTTTAAGTATTGTCCTGACCAGATCATTCCCCGGTGTGTCCCGAATGAGGAGTTCAAGAGTGTTCTATCTTTTTGTCATGATCAGGCATGTGGGGGTCACTTCGGTCCTAAAAAGACGGCGGAGAAGGTTTTTATTGGCCGACTTTGTTCAAAGATGCATTTGATCATTGCAAAACCTGTGCACTGTGTCAACACACGGGTCGGATTTCCCGGAGAAATGAGATGCCCCAGCAACCCATCTTAGTGGTTGAAATTTTCGATGTTTGGGGCATTAACTTTATGGGTCCCTTTCCCAACTCCTTTGGGAATTTGTACATACTGCTTGCGGTTGATTACGTCTCAAAGTGGGTTGAAGACATTCCATGTCGCATTAATGATAAAAAGGTTTTCATTAAGTTCTTAAAAGAAAACATCTTTTCCCGATTTGGGCACCCACGCGCTATCATTAGCGATAACGGGACACATTTCTGCAACAAGTCCTTCGAGACGTTGATGCGGAAATACGCAATCAACCACAGACTTTTTACACCCTATCATCCCCAAACGAGCGGGCAGGCTGAGATTTCGAATAGACAGATCAAACAAATCGTGGAGAAGACTGTTGCGAAGAATAGAAAAGATTAGTCGACCAAATGGACGGATGCTCTTTGGGCATTCCGAACTGCATATAAAACCGATCTAGGGATGTCTCCATATAGGTTAGTGTTTGGGAAGGCTTGTCACTTACCGGTCGAGATTGAGCATAAAGCATTGTGCGCTATTAAGGAAATCAACTTTGACTTAAACCAAGCCTGCAACTTTCGAAAGCTGCAATTAAATGAGCTAAGCGAACTCCGCTATGAAGCTTATGATAACGCTGTAATTGTAAAGAATAGGACTAAGGTATTTCACGATAAAAACATTTTGAGGAAAACATTTACACCTGGTCAGCAAGTCCTTCTTTATGATTCACGACTACACCTTCACGCGGGTAAGCTACGATCTCGGTGGAAGGGACCTTTTATTGTGCGGTCTGTATACCCGCACGGGGCAGTTGAGGTAGAAAATGTTAAAAACGGCACATTTTTCAAAGTGAATGGACATAGACTAAAGCCGTATTTTTCCACTGACCCCACGGAGGAGCTCCTGTTCTTACAGGAGCCATTTTATCTTGATTAAAATTCCTTCGTCTCACCTCCATGTCCTGTAAAGTACTGCATCATCTTTTTGAATGGAGGTGAGTGAAAAGAATAAGTTTGGGAGAGGATTTTCACTTAAATATTTTGCCCCCACTAATAAATTCCTCCCAGGCATACAGGTTTTTCAAGATTTAGCGGATGACAACAGTGAGGACACTGTTGAAAACAAGTTTGGGGGGAGGTTTGTGTTTATTTTCGCATCATTTGCATATCACTTTGCATAAGCACAAAACATTTTTTTTAAAACCTATAAAAATTTAAAAAATTTAAAAAAAAAATTGTACATAAATAAGATAATAAAAGATTAGATAGTCAAAAATTACATCCAAAAGATTAGAAAATTTTAAGAAAACCAAGAAAATTAGAAGTTTTCTTAAACGAACTAGTAATAAGTAGTTATGAGCCGTTGTCCCAAGGGTTAGTAAGATGAAAGAAGTCACTACTCTGAGGATAAAAATAAGTCTGAAAAATAGTTCCTATTATGGAAGCTAAACATTTTGAACGTCGATACCCTGCTATTCGCACTTACACACGTCTTGTAGCCCGGGATAGTACAGGATACCTTGAAATGCTCTTTTCTAAAAGCCGATGTATGAAGGAAATAAAATAAAAAATGAATAAAATATAAAAATGGTGAGAAAAATGAACACTGGTTTTGTTATCGCCAAGGCAGCAATAAAAAAATATAGCGAGGGTGCCTCTTCACCTAGTGCCCTAAGGCCAACTGGTCTGGGAGTCACTGCTAAGCCTTAGGTGGTGCAAGACGAGGAAAAACACCAAATAAGCAAACACATGAGTAATCGGTCGGTTAGTACCTCAAGAAGTATTAACGGGAAAGTGTGTGAGCAATTTCATCTAAATATTCATTAATTAAAAAGTACTGAGGCATATGGACAAGAGTATGATAGCTTGAATTGAATTCTCCGGATGTAGGGACGTTCTTTACACACACGTAGAGTTATATGATCGATGTTTGGAAGAAAGATAGGAATGAAGAATAAAGACGATATTTTATTGAGGGATGATGTGATTTCTGACATCTTTTCATGATTACTAAGATAGGGCACATGACAACCGAAAAGCTAGCATAGTTGGAAACCCTAATTTTCAAAGTCTTTCTTTTGCAATTCTTATCTTTATATGTAACTTTCCCGGTCTTCCTTTTATTATTGGATTTTGTGGGTGCAATCCGCTGAAAACCCTCAAGAGACAACACTCCTCCTACTAGGGACACCTAGAGGTTTAAAGGCTTGTTGCACATGCTCAGTGCAATCGTGTTGCCTACGAAAGTGTGCTAGTTAGTTTTTCTCTTTCTTTATTTTCTCCTTCTCTTTTTAATAAAACAGTTCGCTCGAGACGACCGAAAATAAGTTTGGGGGAATTTGATCAGTCGAAAATATTGCATTTTTAACACGACAATTTCCCTACCATTTGCACTCATCTAGAAGTGTTCAGTTTGCATATTGCACATATTAGCAAGACTGTCGTCAAATACCAGATTACCTGTGTTGTATACTAAAATAGGCATTTCGAGGGAAATTGTGTGTTTATCATGGCATCGCATCATCTTTGTATAGTGCAACACTTGTTTCGAGATCTGTGCCGGAAATTTCAGGAACCGAGGCAAAATTGTCAAATTGCTGATAAAAAAATACGCCAACTCAATGACTTGAGAACTGGAAGTAATCTAGAAGGAATTTTGAGAATCAACATATCAGAAAAATACCATGAAGACAGCAGAAATCCATACTGTGAAAATGAGACAGAGAAGCTCTCACGTGACCGTGGATTCGCGGCCGGAGCAGGCACGTGCCGCGGATCCGCGATTGTGTTTCCATGTCACCAAAAAGTCTCTGCTTCATTATTCTCCTCTCAGCTTCATAACTCCTTTATGCCACTGCAATTTCCAGAACACTCCAGAGTCTTCTGCCAGATCAGCAAGCTCCTTGATCAAAGCTAAACACTCCAAGCTTCCAAAGCAAGCTTCCCCCCTAACTAACTAAGTCTAGAACTTTCCTCCTAACTACCAAGATTATGAGAGAAGCTAACCTAGACTAAGCTTACAAGGGAAGCTAAACTAAACTAAGCTTACAAGGGAAGCTAACCTAATCCTAGCTTCTTAAGGAAGCTAACCTAATCCCAGCTTCTTAAGGAAGCTAACTACTCTTAAGGCTATAAAAGGGGCCCTAGGCTTCACTTCTAAAGGTTGTTCAACAATTCTCCCCACAAGTTGAGTGACACAACTTGTGCCTCAAAACCCGAACCCTAATCCAATCAAAAAGCCAAAAGTTCAAGAACACCAAGTTCAATCAAAGCAAGAATCCTTCAAAGCCTTTAGAAGCGAAGCCGGACATCATCGGAGCAGGTGATCCAAGCTGATCCGCGACTCAAGGAGCCGAAGCGACGCCAAAATCGACGATCTAGTTCCATCCTTTTGTAAATTTAAAGAGAGTTGTAATGAATTTGTCGATAAATAAAGGTGAAATTCTTTTATCTCGCTTATCTTTAATTCAAGCATTATGATTCAATCTAGATTCTTGAATGTGTTCCTTGTGATGATGCTTGAGTAAACTCCGCTCGTGGAGGAGTCGAAAAAAATCAATAGATGATGAGTTGACGAATCTTGAAACATTTCTTAAGTCCTATAACGTTTGTAAATTCTTGAGAATCAAATGATCGATGATCTAGTTTTGACGAGAAATGCTTTATTGAATAATTTCGCTCGGAACTAGAGATCAACGATTGATCATTTGATTTACTAGAAGCTAGCTTTTGAATGAGATGAGGAAACCCTAGTTTCGTCGCAAGATCCTTAAATCTCGATAAATCGTCATCGATCTAGCATCAATTCGTTAATGGATAAGAAAAAGTAATCGTTAGTCTTCTTCACGTATATAGATTTAATCGACTCCTACGAGCTTCACTTCAATTCTTGAAACTTAAATCGATTGGAATTCTATCACTTCTTGATTCTTGATTTTTAATGCTTTCTTGATTTTCAATTAGATCTAGATGATTCTTGAAATTCATTGATATAAATCTTGAATCGTTTTCTTTTCTTTTCTCTTAAATTTTCAATTCAAACAAAACAAATACGAACGAATCTCACAATCCCTGTGGACGATCCGCACTTACTAACGCGCTATATACGACACCGTTTTTGATTGCGGTCAAAAAAATTTTGGTTGTGATTTCTATACATTTTCTAAAACTACACACCGAGAACATTTCATCAATAATCAAGCATCGACGCAAAAATACTGACCTATCAGGTGCTCTCACCAGGACTAGCCCCTGATAGGTACGTAGCATACGCTATTCCGAAAACTCGAGTGCCTAGCTCTGACACTCAAAATTCGACATATCCATACGTACATGACTCCCTTCGGTATCCCCATGATAACCACCGAGTCATAGGTACTGTCATCGGTAGGTATGGTTCCCCTGTCAGGCCCCATCGGCATGTTACATCAAAATCCCTTTCTTGCCCTGGGGTACTTCTGGGCCCCACCATGTACCCTCATACGGCCCCCGACTCCTCCTCGCATGGGGTATATATATCAGAACCGATAAATCTCATGGTGGATGCTGAAATATTATATCAAGAGAAACCGAGTTTTTCAAATAATGAATAATTTCATGAAACTACCACGGTCCTCAAATCCAGAAAACATCATGAAAAATCCATATCTCAATGCGAATATACATAAATATAATATATGCAACATAAAGCTGTAATGTGAGTATATAAAGGAAAAGCAGCTAATTAACTGCAATAAGTTAAAATAAAATATCATGCGGTTCCTAATTTCTCCAAGTCTATATAACATCAAATAAAGGTAAACATGTAGCAATAGCCAGATATATGTGTAAACATAAAGGTATAGCAAGGTATATGTATCTACCTATCAGTAATGATGTAATATACCCTCCAGGTATAAGTGAAGTATGTATGCAAGGTATACATGTAGCTATGTCATTATGTGTGTATGCATTTATCGCTAATGGTACAATACCCTATAGGTATACAGGTAAGCTATATGTCATATGCATAAAAAAATATGAATCAATGTCTCAATGTCCCTAACCAAACAATATCATATAGGTATGTGTGTTGTGAGTGTCATGGCAATTATTGACGGTGTGTGTTGCATACAATCAGTGCTCGTGCAACATGAGCCGTCAATAATAATGCGGTGTCCTAAGTGTACTAGTCCAAGCACAACAAATAACTAAGCAACAAGGTGTGTGTGCAACTTTATATACGAAATAGAATATGCGACAATCATAATGTCTCTAGCCCGGACGCATAACGCCATGCGGGCGATTCCCATATAGATGTTAAATCTACTCACCAACTCTCCTGGCTAAGTAAAGCCTACCACCTGTTTCCGCTTCGTCGCAGCGTCCAAACTCCCAGCCTGCGAACCTAAAACATAAAACAATATAACTGTATATATTAGCAATAGACCCAAAACACGTACAAACTATGCGGACCAACGCAACAACACACAACATACTCTCAAGTGTTCGTATTGTAGCTAACGTGCATAGCGACAATACGAAATCAACTCAGAGCAACAGCAACACAGAACACACACCGTATCGGATAACGTAATGCGTGAAACGAACACAAGAAATACACAAAGTGGTCCCAGATTTTGCTATACTAACTATCTGTAAAAGTTGCAAGTATTATGAGACCACAAACAACCCTAGAGACCCCTACACCAAAACCCAAACCCTAACTCCCTAGTCTGGCCACAATTTGCGGCCAGAAGCAATAAATTTGCGGCCATAACAAAAGGAAAGGGGTTCGTATTTTGAGGGTAGGTTCTAGGTCACTACACCAGGTCACTGTGATAGGAACTTTTGCAACAATTACCTGGTTTGATAGCAGATCATCCGAGACCCAAACTACACTAAAAATACGATATTTACCCGAAACGAAACTAAACGCGTTCTAAACTGAAACGAACAAGCTACGCTACACAATAAACACATAACTAATAGAAAGAGATCATTACCTAACAAAAAGAACTCAAATATCCTATCTTTGCAAGCTCCAAGAAATCCAAGAGGAAAATCAAGTCCAAAGATATGATTTTTGTGAGTTTTGATGAGTAATTGGGACGGATTTGTGATGGATAGTGAAGTGTTCAGTTTGAGGTGAAGAGAGAAGAAAATGAGAAGTAAATGAGTGTGAGAGAGAGTGAGAGAGAGTATGAAGAGAAGAGAGAGAGATGAGGTTAAGGGTGAGTGCACCACAACATTAAATGCAAGCCATGCTCTCACATAAATGCATTCATACCACTCATCATGCCACCTCTTCTCATCCAAAAAAAATATCTTCTCACAACAAAAGATCAAGGAGTTTAGGGTTAAGGATTAGATTAAAGTAAAGGATTAGGTTAATGGTTAAGTTGTCATGGTTGTTAAGAACAAGATTAACACAAACAAACCCTCACATTAACGTGCACATGTACCTGCATGCTATAACAATTAATAAAAAAATATTAATTAAATGTTATAAAATTTGAGGAACCCAAATTGGTAAACTTTTTACCAATAACCCGCATTACCGTCTAAACAAACACTAACCGAATTCTAAGGTGTTACAATCTCCCCCATTATAAAAATTCGTCCCCGAATTTAAAATTTTCACTAAGCGTACCTTAAAAGAGAAGAGTACAAAAACTCACAATTCTCGCCCGCAGCCTTCCAAGTGATCACCTCACTATACGGCTACGCCCAAGAAAACCCTCCACAGATGGCAAGACCCTTGACCGAAGTTCCTCCACCTGCCGAGCCACTAACACAATTGGCTGCCGGTGAACGAAAAGATCGCGTCCAAGCTAAATGGTTTGGTGCTAAATCACGTGAGAAAGGTCATGAAGGTAATTGCAAAGTATCGACACAAGGAATACGGGGTGAATACTCAATAATCTGGGCGGGAGTGCCAAATTAAAAGCAACGAAACTAACTCGCTTGAGAATCACAAAGGACCTACAATTCTTGGATAAACTTCCCCAAACTCAACACGTCATTCATCGGAAAATCCGTAGGAATACATGATCTCCCACTGCGAACTCAATTCTGTGACCACCACGGTCGGCATAAGACCTCTGTCTGCACTGGGCTGTCCTCATCCTAACCTAAACCAACTAGATCATCTCCGATGTCTCTAGACTAGCTAGGGTCCAAAAATCCTACTCACGCAGAGTCAGAAAAACAAAATGGCGATCGGCACGACCTAGCAACAAAACCTAAAGGTTACCAATTGGATTGTCTCCTGATAACAGCTACTGAAGGAGAATCCTAACAATGGCAAGTGACGATCCCAACTGCCAACAACAATTAATACGCACGCACAAGCATATCTTCTAGAGTCTGTATAGCCCGCTCTTACAAACCCTCGTCCTGCGAATGGAAAAGCGGAGCTAAAGCTCAACCAGTACCCAAGGCTTCCTGAAGCTCCTACCCAAGATGGCAAGCGAACAGGGTGCCTCTATTGGATACAACGCATGAAGGAACTCCGTGCAAACGCACAAACTTAATAAGGAGCAACTGAGCAAATTGAGCATAACCGGACAACAAACACCCGAATGAAATCACACCCTATCTAGACCTGGTAAACACCACAACGAAATTCATGGAGATCTGCTCCCATTCCCACTCTGGAATGGTTAAAGGTTGTAACTCTCCAGCCTGTCTCAAATGCTCAACCTTAGCTCACAACAAGACATACACCTTGATACGAAATCCGAAACTTCACTCTTCATTCCTGCCCACCCGTAACTAACTCACAAGTCATGTCATAAATTGGTGGAACTTGAATGAACACTGAAAGCTGACTGATGTGCCTGCTCTAGGATTTCGCGGCTCTACCCAACAGTATCAGGTACACACGAACGCGTCCCTAAACGTAGCACGCCCTGGTCACAAATCAAGGACTTCAAATCTTTACCCAGCCGAGTATGCTTAAGAATCTCAGATGAACGAGCATCGGCAGGCTGTGCCTCACGAAAACGATTACGGAAAAGTGGACGGGCGCGGACATGAGCAAGCTGTCCCCTCAGTAGAGGCGAACTTAAGCTGTACTCCACGATCGCACAAGAATTGTAAATCTGCAGAAGAACGTCTCAACAATCAAAAGCCCACTGCAGGAAGATGTACATTAAGCTCTGGTGGTCCATGAAAATCTGACACGACTCTCCGAACAAGTAGTGTATCCAAATCTCCAATGCATGACCACCGCGGCCATCTCGAAATCATGAGTAGGATATCCTACTCGTACTTCCTCCAACTGTCGGGAAGCAAAAGTGATAACTCTATAATGCCACATCATCGCAAAACCAAGCCCCACTCGCGAAACATCATAGTCAAACAACAAAGTCGCCCGAACCAGAAGGCAAGGAAAGAATCAGTCTACTTGTCCACCGAGTCTTCAACTTCCGAAAACTCCGCACGCATGCCTCAGTCCAAAGAAAAAGAACCTCCTTTCCGGTCAGTTCAGTCAACGGTGCAGCGATACACTAACAATCCTGCACTAAATGGCGGTAAAAACCTGCCAAGCCTAAATATCTGCGGACCTCCATCCCGTACACATGTCTTGGCCAAAGCTGTACGGTCTCGATCTTCCTCGGGACCATACGAAAACTGTCTCCCGTAACTACAAGACTTAGGAGTCAACACAAACAAGCGTGAAGGAACACTCCGAGAATTTAGCAAACCACTGGGGCTCTCCCAATATCTGCAAAGAAAATCCTCAAGTGCTGCTCCTGTTCCTCAGGACACATTGGAATAGACCAGAATGTCATCAATGACACAACAATAAACTGATCGAGGAACGTCCTGAAGAAATCCGGTTCATCACATCCACGAATACTGCTAGGGCATTGGTGAGTCCAACGACACCACCCAAACTCATACTGCCCGCAGCGCGCACAAGAGCAGTATTCGGAATGCCATCATTCCGAACCCGCAACCAATGATGACCTAATTCAAAACAACTTAGAAAAAATGGCTTTCACTCTGGAGCTGATCAAGAAATCCTCAATGCGAGGTAAAGGATACCTATCCGCACCGTAAGCCGGTTCAATTGACGATCAATCAATACACAACCTCAAACTGCCGTCTTCCTCCTTGACGAACAGAATAGGAGCTCCCCAAAGCGAAACACTCAGACGCACAAGCCCTCTAACAAACAACTCTACAGCTGATCCTTAAGCTCCCTAAGCTCCGCCGGCTCATTTGGAACAACGTCGGAAAACTCTCGCACGAAAGGAACCCAGTCCAACAAACCCACTGTGGCTCCGGTATCATGAATGAACGCCAAGAATTCTCGACATCCTCTCCTCAAAAACCGACTAGCGAAAAAGGCTGTATTCAAGCTGTGTGAGGCGGCACCACTGTCCTCCCATGCATAACAAGAACTGACTCGCCGGGAAAACAAAACCTGACAGTTTTCCCGCGGCAGTCCACAGACGCCTAGCACGTAGCTAACCATTCCGTGCCTAGGAGAACGTCAAATCCAACATCTCTAGAAGAATCAAAACGATGGACGAATCTCTATCTCCTATACGATTGGCACACGACCGGAACACGTGTCGCGCAACAAAAGAATCGCTGACAGAAGTTAACACAATAAATGGCTGATCTAGTTATTCCGACTCTCATCCTAACCACAACACAAAATGTGTAAAACAAACAAGTGCATCAAAAGAACATACGAATTAAGAATACCAGAAAACTCTGCATTGGACGCCCGTGCGTCCGGATGAGTAGAAGCAAACTCTCGTGTCTGCCTCTACCCACAACTGATTGAACTCCTCCTCTGCTAACCTGTGCCCTCTGAGAGAATCCTCCATGACCACGACCTCTCCGAACACGAGTCTGACGCGGTGCTAAGGAACAATCTATGATGAGGTGATGAAGGCTCCCGCACCAGAAACATCCACGCGGTGGCTGCTGACCCTCCTGAGGATGAGAGCTGAACGACTGTCCTCGTCCCAAGCCTCTGCTACTTCTGCGACGGTCACGAAATCTGTCTCGATGACCAGGCCTCTGTCTCTGGGATGGTACACCGGTACGAGTCCTCCACTGTTCCGGAACTCCCAAAGTCTCTAGAAGATGTGCCTCGTCAACTGGGGCTGTATCCACTGGTGCTATGTAGGTGACGGAATGCTGTGTACGGATCGCAAGGAACAACTGGGTAACAGGGGTGACAACCTCCAGTTGCTGTGCTCTACTGGCCTCAACCAACGAACTCATCGTCTGGCGCAAGCCCTGCATCTCTGCCACAAGCCTATCAATACGATCTGTCGAAGGCGGATCCGTTTGCTCCTGTGCAACGAGTGCGCCATCCTGGTCAGTCCTTGACCCACCCGAGTCAATTCTGACCTCGGCCCTCGCTGCATCCCTCTGAGTCCCCATAGTCATCGGCGACAAAGGCTATAAATGGAAATAGGATTCGATAAGTACATGGAAATCGAATCACAAGGATTTGTATCATCAAGGAAGGAATTTCAAGCAATTTGTACTTAGGTCACTTTAGGCGGAGTACCGCGTCGTGAGTATGCCGCAGACATACACACACTACGTTAATCTGCTTAAGCTACCTACTCCATCATACCAAGGTCATCCTATACTCCGAAAGGTAAAACCTAGCGCTCTGATACCAACTTTGTCACGACCCGAAATTGGCACGTGATGGCCCTTAAACTATGCAACGTCCACAGGCGTAACGCAATTTAAGTAAGCCGAAAACCCAGCAATCTAAACCATCAAAAGTAGTAAGAAATAATAGCATTTTCAAAACCTTTGAAATGTCAACCCAAATTCTTTAAAAGTCCAACTTTATTTCCTAAAAAAATTTTGGCAGCATCTCCTTTGTAAAATCTAGCCCCAAAAATGGGTACAACATAAATATAAGTAAAGTATCCCCAAACAGGAGCAAAAACACGCTCAAGGCGGAAAACAACCACCACAACAGATATACGACGCCTAGTAAAGAAATATAAGACGTTATAAATAAAACTGCATAAAAGACATCCAAGTCAACAAAATAATATACAATATCATCCTCACATCAAGTCTCTAAGTCATACAAGATAATTTGAGATGGAGTGTACAAGATACAACGAATATACAATGAACAAAATGGATAACCACAAAACCCACCTAAGCAAAACTGCACACTATGAGCTGAAGCGGCATCCACAGCAAAAGATGATAAGATAGATAAATAGCCTGCCTCGACTATTCTGGGGAATAACCTGCAAAACACTGCGGGGGTGAGTTGCCAACTGATGAATAGTAAATAACATATGCAGGTAATCGCAAGTATGCACGTACAGCGCGAATCTAACATATGCAAGCTTATAGCAATAAAAGTCATATGAATGCAATAGTCATGAAAGGTACACTAGTAGGTACATCTAATACATGAAGCAATAATATGACAATCTGTATGCAACATTCATGTAAGCTACTATATCAGGTACAACTAATACATGAAGTAATGATATGACAATGTATATATGGAACAGTCATGGAGGGTACTCTAGCTTGTACAACTAATACATGAAGCAATGCATATAAAATAAGAGTATGTAAATGCAACAGTCATGGAAGGTACTCTATCAGGTACTACTAATACATGAAGCAGTGCATAAACAATAAGTGTGAAGTATGGGATGAAACATGTCATTTCCAACGAATCCTGACCTCGTGGTGGATCAAAGTCTATCAAGACAAACGAAATCCCAATTTCCTCAAAACAGCCCCCAAATTGGCTCTCATATCATATAAGTCTCACAAATCCTGAATTTACAATATCAAGTAAATCTCATATATCCTGAATATAAAAAATCAAGTAAATCTCATATATCCTGAATATACAAAATCAAGTAAATCTCATATATCCTGAATCCAACATCTAGTGAATCTTATATATCCTGAATCCAACATGAAGTGAATCTCATATATCCTGAATCAAACATCAAGTGAATCTCATATATCCTGAATCCAATATCAAATGAATCTCAAATATCCTAAGTATATTTGCATGAATAAATATGATGATGTATATAAATTTATATGTATACATATATATTAGCGTCCCATTCCACCTATATGTATATATATGTATATATATATATATATATGCATATATAATAGCGTCCCATTCCACTGTTATATATACTTAGGAGTAAAAATATCATGAAACCAATGTGTCATGCATCAACACAAAAATACTGATCTATCAGGTGCTGTCACCAGGACTGGCCCCTGATAGGTACGTGGCATACGCTATTCCAAAAACTCGAGTGCCTAGCGCTGACACTCGAAATTCGACGTATCCATACGTACATGACTTTCGTCGGTATCCCCATGATAACCGCCGAGTCATAGGTACTGTCACCGGTAGGTATGGTTCCCCTGTCAGGCCTCATCGGCATGTTACATCAAAATCCCTTTCTTGCCCCGGGGTACCTCCGGGCCCCACCATGTACCCTCATACGGCCCCCGACTCCTCCTCACATGGGGTATATATATCAGAACCGATAAATCTCCTGGTGGATGCTGAAATATTATATCAAGAGAAACCGGGTTTTTCAAATAATACATAATTTCTTGAAACTACCACGGTCCTCAAATCCAGAAAATATCATGAAAAATCCATATCTCATTGCGAAAATCCATGAATATAATATATGCAATCTAAAACTGTAATGTGAGCATATAAAGGAAAAGCCGCTAATTAACTGCAAAAAGTTAAAATAAAATATCATGCGGTTCCTAAT
This sequence comes from Agapanthus africanus, assembly GCA_030015575.1. NCBI lineage: Eukaryota > Viridiplantae > Streptophyta > Magnoliopsida > Asparagales > Amaryllidaceae > Agapanthus > Agapanthus africanus. The sequence goes on from CM057340.1 coordinate 395,697,742, forward strand.
TTCTCTAAATCTATATAATATCAAATAAAGGTAAACATGTAGCTATAGCCAGATATATGTGTAAACATAAAGGTATAGCAAGGTATATATATCTACCTATCAGTAATGATGTAATATACCTTCCGAATATAAGTGAAGTATGTATGCAAGGTATACATGTAGCTATGTCATTATGTGTGTATGTACCTATCGCTAATAGTACAATACCTTATAGGCATACAGGTATGCTATATGTCATATGCATAAAGAAATATGAATCAATGTCTCAATGTACCTAACCAAACAATATCATATAGGTATGTGTGTTGTGAGTGTCATAGCAATTATTGACGGTGTGTATGGCATACAATCAGTGCTCGTGCAACATGAGCCGTCAATAATAGTGCGGTGTCCTAAGGGTACTAGTCCAAGCACAACAAGTAACTAAGCAATAAGGTGTATGCGCAACTCTATATATGAAATAGAATAAGCGACAATCATAACATCTCTAGCCCAGACGCATAACGCCATGCGAGCGATTCCCCTGTCGATGTTAAATCTACACACCAACGCTCCTGGCTAAGTAAAGCCTACCACCTGTTTCCCCTTCGTCGCAGCGTCCGAAGTCCCTGCCTGCGAACCTAAAATATAAAACAATATAACAGTATATATTAGCAATAGACCCAAAACACGTACAAACTACGCGGACCAACGCGACAACACAAAGCATACTCTCAAGTGTTCGTATTGTAGCTAACGTGCATAGCGACAATACGAAATCAACTCAGAGCAACAGCAACACAGAACATGCACCGTATCGGATAACGTAATGCGTGAAACGAAACACAAGAAATACGCAAAGTGGTCCCAGATTTTGCTATACTAACTATCTGTAAAAGTTGCAAGTACTATGAGACCACAAACAACCGCAGAGACCCCTACACCAAAACCCAAACCCTAACTCACTAGTCTGGCCGCAATTTGCTGCCAGAAGCAATAAATTTGCGGCCATAACAAAAGGAAAGGGGCTCGTATTTTGATGGTAGGTTCTAGGTCACTACACTAGGTCACTGTGATGGGAACTTTTGCAATAATTACCTGGTTTGATAACAGATCATCCGAGACCTAAACTACATTAAAAATATGATATTTACCCGAAACGAAACTAAACGCGTTCTAAACTGAAACGAACAAGCTACGCTACACAATAAACACATAACTAACAGAAAGAGATCATTACCTAACCGAAAGAACTCAAAGATCCTAGCTTTGCAAGCTCCAAGGCATCCAAGAGGCAAATCAAGTCCAAAGATGTGATTTTTGTGAGTTTTGATGAATATTTGTGATGGATTTGTGATGGACAGTGAAGTGTTCAGTTTGAGTTGAAGAGAGATGAAGAAAATAAGAAGGAAATGAGTGTGAGAGAGAGTATGAAGAGAAGAGAGAAATAGGTGAGGTTAAGGGTGAGTGCACCACAAAAATAAATGCAAGCCATGCTCTCACATAAATGCATTCATACCACTCATCATGCCACCTCTTCTCATTCAAAAGAAATATCTTCTCAGAACAAAAGATCAAGGAGTATAGGGTTGATGATAAGATTAAAGTAAAGGATTAGGTTAAGGGTTAAGTTGTCATGGTTGCTAGAACAAGATTAACACAAACAAACCCTCACATTAACATGCACACGTGCGTGCATTCCATAATAATTAATAATATATTATTAATTAAATGTTATAAAATGTGAGGAACCCAAATTAGTAAACTTTTTACCAAAAACCCGCATTACCGTCTAAACTAACACTAACCGAAATCTAAGGCGCTACAATATATATATATATATATAGGTTTCATTAACGGCTTTTCTTTCCCTTTTTCAAGAACAATGGCTTCTCTTCCCTACATTCCTTTTACTCGCTCACACGCCGCTTTTCCGCAATCGCCGTCGGATGAGGAGGTTATAGCGATGATCAGGGCCCATGACAGGGACTGTACTAGTTTGCTCTTTTAGGGATTCTGGTATGGTCACATCATCCGTCGCCTCCGCAGCTTCACTTGCGAGGTGCCAACAGAGCCTCTCCGCCCCATACAGCTGATGGAGCGCCCGCAGATCGCTTATGCGGTGGAGGCATCTAATTGGACTCCTGCAGGCCAGCTTGAGCCGTAACCAAACTAGGATACCCAACCATCCCTTGCCGGCAATAGATATCTTAGGGCCCCTCATCTGTCAAGGTGAAGCCCAACCTTGGGGACAAGTCTAATAAAAAGTAGGACTTACCTCTTGCCACCGAGCAGGCTATCTTCCCTGGGCTCGGTATGTACTTTCTGCCCATTGTGCACAGTTGCAGAAGGTTGGGCTGTATCAAGCGGTGTACGCATCTCTATTCCATTACCAGGCTCCTCACATCTGGTGGGTAAAAGCTTTCTTGAACCAATGGAATCTCCCTACCTACACCTTTCTTCTAGGGGATTGCGAGGTATCTATTTCATTGGAAGAATTCCGTGAGGTCTCCGGACTGCCGATCAGGGGAGAGCATTATGAAGAGTTGCTGCCTCCCGATGAGTATGTATTCGCCACCGTGCCAGCTATGCTTGACGGCCTGATGACCGAAACTACCGTCCGCCATAAGTACCCCAGTTTAATCAAGGCTCTGGGTACTTTTGAGAAGCTGTTCGCGAAGTCAGAAGGGCAGGGCGTCACTTTTGAGAGCTTTATCGCCTGCTTCATCCGTGAAGACGCTTTATCCAAAAAGGGTCCAAAGTTTGCGAACATTCACGACCCTTTTGGACTTGGGCTGAATAAACTGTCGGCCAAAGAGGAAGACTTGTCGTAGTTTTATATTCCAATCTCGTCTGCCGTGTCCTTCGAAATGATTGCAATCCCCGGCATGGATGAAGAGACTTTCTTTGTCGGCTTCATCAGCCTTTGGCTCAGTTGGTTCGCGATTCTGACGCATCGATGCTTCATGAAAGCTTTCGTCTTCTATCGTGCTCATCGCGTAGCCGAAAGGGCACGATTGGCCATCGGTATTGCTGGATTGTCGCACCTATACCATGGATTAAGCGTTGCGGCCAATACTTCGACCCTGGGTACATATGTCATGAATTCCTCTCTCCACTACTTCATGTTGTGGATCGATATGCATGTACTGGGAGCCTTTGCAGCACATCGGTGGCCATATTTATATGACTTTTATACCTTCCTACGGGTTATGAGGTTTGTGGATGCTTCGGCTCCTGATCTGACTTAGCTGGGGGCCCTCCGCGTGTTCCTCAACCTATATTCAAACGACGGCGGGATGGTGTTTAGTGACTGAGTCCTTTCTGCTCCTACGGGGCCCGTTCAACAGCTTTTTGATCTATCAAAAGGGGGAGTGTCATCTTTAAAGCCCAAAGAAGTTATGCATTTGTACTCAATTAAGCCGGGCTACTTGGTGTTCCGTCAGAATAACACGGCTCTTTTTATGCTGTACAATCCGCACCGCTTTGCCCAGCAATTGGGGAATAACTAAGGTATCCCTTTCGAGGCGTACTTAGTTGAGCCCACTTCGTCTCCGGAAGTCACTCGTGACGTCGTCCATCATTTTATGCGGCCGAACACCGGGTCCCGTTTCATGATCCCTGAAGCCGACTACCTTCCAAGGTGTATGGGGTCTTTTACGGGTTGGTATCGACATCGAGTCGGTTCTTCTATTGTCGAGGAGAAGCGGGTACTCTTCGAATGCAGAGCTTCAACTCCGATCCTAGCCTCCGGCGTTCCGTTGCGGCCGCAAATAGTGGTTCGCCCTCCATTAAAGGATAGCGGCGTGGTTCTTAACCCGAAGGCCGCAGAAATAGAATCGACTCCTCGCACTGCTGCGATGCCAGTGTGCACTAGAGCTCAAGCAAAGACCTCCAATGAAGCGCCAGCGGTAGTGTCATCAGTGGCGGCGTCATCAATGGAGGTGTCATTTATGGTGGTAACCCTAAAGGGGGATATCGGAAGCGAGGTTGGTCAAGGTCGTGCCAAAGCTTCGAGGGGAAGGAAGCGTTCTTCGGTCAGTACTAGCACAAGCTTTAAAAGGAGGAAAAGATCGGTCCTCGGCTTACCGGACAACTTGCTTGAGTCCGAGCCGTTCATTCAGGACGAACCGATAGCTATGGAGGAGTCAGACGTCGGTCTTATTTACCCTGGCTCGTCCGCCTAGGAAGCCACGCAATTGGCTGAAGCTTTAAGGCACTCACAGGATGAGACCGAGAATATGCACATCCCGAAAAAGCCCTACCCTCCGGTTATCTTATACGAAGATCCCCATCGCTACGGAGGGTACATATGAGTCCTCTGCGAAGGGAAGACAAAAGAGCCTTCAAGCAGCCCATCTCGGCCGCTTCTGAAGATGAGCTGGCACTGAGGATCGGTAGGGATGAATATGCATTTGAAGCCCGACGAGCAAATTTCTGCAGGAAGGAACAACGGCTCGAAAAAGCCATACTAGAAGCACCCTGGCATATCAGTATGCATGTTTTCCGTATCTTTCTTTTTGCAAGTAATCTGTATCGCTTTTATATCTTCTTATCTTTGTGAAAACTTTGCAGGGACTTCAGCAACGAAAGAGGATTTGAGCCCGGGTTGTGCTATGACCGTGGATTCTATAGATGTCTCCCATGACGCACCGGCAGGTGCAGAAGAGATCATTACAGCCGCTGTTCCTGTTGTGGAACTTCCGGTGGTAACTCTTGTTCCTTCGGTGTCTATTCCTCCAGCAGAGGTGACCCTATTGACCACGGACCCTGTGGACGTCTTTAGTGATGCATCGAAGGGTGTAGAAGAGATTGTCGAAGCTGTTAGTCCTTTCTTGGAGCTCCTGGGGTGACCTCCATCTCTTCAGCGTCTGTACTTTCCACAGAGGCGACCTTGCCGGCCGTAGATCCAGTGGATCTCTCTGGTGGCGTCCTGGAGATTGTAGAAAGGACCACTGAGGCCACTATTCCCTCTTTTATGCCTGAAGTAGCGGCTGTTCTGCAACTGGAAACTGCTACGCTAGCAAATATCTCCGGTGATGTTCTTGAGGGTGTGGAGGAGGTTGCTGAAGTTGCTATCCCTCCAATTCATGGCGGGCGGAGCATCGAAGGTAATCCTCTACATTTCATTTTAATGATCTCCGCGTTATCTGAACTCTTCTTTCCTTCAGAATTGCGGGAATTGGCGGCTTCCATCGTGGACCTATCTCCTAGGAAGTCCTTCCAGCGTCTACTTGATATGGCTGCCCTACAGGCGATATCCCCGCAAAGCATAGTCCTTTCTTCCGGGCAAGGTCGGTGTTCTTTTACCGCTTTATTTTATTATCATTTTTTTTATAACGATGCTAATATGCCTTCTGCAGTTCTGGAAGCTGATGACGAAGTGGAGATCCTTGATGGGCCTGGGGATCTTTCAAACCCCCTTTGCATGACTGTGGGTAAGTAAAGCTTTACCCTTGGCATTGTTTTGTTTATTCCATTTTTGCCAGTCCCACTGACTATTCATAAATCTTGACAGCTTTGCCAGCTTTGACCCCGTTAGATTCTCGAATCTCTATGCCACCGGGCCCATATGCCCGACGTGCGTTTGAGTGGATGGTGAAACAAAACATTCACTCCTTGTCGGCTCTCATTGAAGATCTTCACGCTGGTAGTTTTGTGGCGGTTGAAGAATTTGCTGCCGAAGACAACACTTCCCTGCTTTTTCTTGCCAGTTATCATGACGAAACGTTGGTGCATGTTTGGGTTCAGTATTGTCGTCGAGTGGAGGCTTGTCTATATGGGCTTGAGTGCACACACCTTCCCTCAGACATTATTACCGTGAAAGAGAGCCTGCGGGGATGGATTGAGAGGTGTGCCGCTAACCAACAGTCATGCGAGAAGCGACTCAACCGGAAATTCGCGGAGAGGGAGTTAGCTTCGAACGCTTTGGGGGAACTTTAGGCTCAACTCACCGCCAAGACTACTCGCATATATGAATTTTGGCGGGTTCTTTAAAAAGCTATTACATAAGTGGTGGCACTTGACAAAACCGTTATCTTTACCCGCGAGATGGTTGAAGCCCATAAAGTCACCAAAAAGGAGCTTGAGAATCGGTTTGCATCATACCAGACTCAACAGACTCAGGCGGGAGCCTGTCTTGCAGCAATAACGGAGCTTGAAGTCGAGGTTCAACGGAAGAATGACGAACTCACTAGCTTACTGCACCGTCCACCGGCTTAAGCATTTTTTGTCGTTGTATACTTTTTCCCCCTTTTTTATATTCACTCCTGAATGAGAGTGTCTTGTATTCATTTTGATTCCAACCTTGTATTCACTTGAATTCATGAATAAAAGACATATTTTATTTCATATTGGCGTGTCCCTTTGGCAAATGTGGCCTGTAGATAGTCTTATCTTGATCTCCTTGAAGGGCAGCGGTGGCTTAGGAAACAGGTTCAGATCTGCCGCTTGAGACTTTTAAACTTTATGAGCCGTGAGGGTCTCATAAATACTCTTCTCCATACGAGTTGTGAGGATTCCGCAGGTGTGTTTTCTCCTTAGGAGTTGTGAGGACTTCTAAGTGTGTTTTCTCTTGAGAGACGTAAAGATCTCACAAGAGAATTTTCCCCCTTACAAGTCGAGAGGACTTGTAAGTGGTTATTTCCCTCCTCGTCGGTATTTGACATTGGAGAGTGTGGCCCGTGGATAGTATGCAATAGTCCATCTTGGACCGACTTGCAGGGCTCAAGTGCTTAGGAGACAGGTTGATATCCCCGTTGCCTAAAGCTTTTCCCTACGAGTCAAGATGAGTAGAGAAGTTCTCGCAGGAACATTATTTTCCCCACGAGTTGAGACGGATCGAGAAGTTCTCGTAAGGATGTCCTAACGTCACAGTTAACTCTTGCTAATAGAAGTCCATTTGGGTCTATGGTACTAGGGTTTTTTATCCGTCGTACCGTCGCGTTGGCCGATGTTGTTGGATATATGTATGCCCTAGAGGCCATTATATGTATAGTGGATGCTTGGATATGTATATATATACAGATGACTTTCTTGCTCGACATGATAGTATGCTATCTGGTTTACTTTAGCTTGACATGTTCATTTGATCATGCATCTTACTCATTTGGTACATGTTGATAATGCCCTAGGGATATTTGCTTAACTACTGGGACTATGATGCAGATCATACTAGTGGTACACATGTAGTTTATGAGCATATCCTTGAACTGTTCCTAGTCGTGGGTGTATTGAGATGGGGCATCGATATTCCATAGTAGACTAGCGTATACCATTCTTGTCCCATATGATGGGCGATGGATGATCCCATATCCATCTGGTGTGATGACACCAAATATTGTATACGGGTGCTCAGTGGAGACTGGGTATACTGAACGGACTCGCCGAGAACTCCTATTTGGTATTATATCTATCGTCGGATAGCAGTTCTCTTGTCACGACCCGAAATATTAGCTCGTGACCAGCACTTAAATCACGCGACGTCTACAGGCATAACGTAATTCAAGTAAGCTGAAACCCAGAAGTCTAAAATTTTTTAAGAAATAAAGAGGTGAAGCTTTGAAATAAAAGTATAATAAATCTTGTTTTGTCTTTTGAAAATTTTGGCAGCACCACTTTAGTAAAAACTATTCCCGAAAATGGGTACAACGCAGAATATAAATAAAACATCCCCAAACGGGAGCAAATCACGCCCAACGGCGGAAACAACCATCACAAGCATAAATATATTGTAGGGTTCCTAGGCACACAAATGAGGTCTCACAAGGCATCAACTATGCCAATTTCAAATTTTATAAGTGCCGAGAAACCCTAATACGGATCGTTAACTAGATATCTAGGCGAAAGATGCAACTAGTAAACTACTTTACTAAGAGAATGGAAATACAACCTTTGTAGATCCGGTCCTCCACCTCCATAGCTCCGCAATGAAGTCTCCTCGCTGTCCATATCAAATCCCGGGCTCTAGCGTCGGCTTCATCGGAGAAAAAGCGGGCTAGGTCATCGACGACGTGCCGAAGATGATCTACGTCGAGGCATCACTAGATCAAGTTCCACCTTCACCAAGCCAGGAAAACATGTGAAGGAAACACCCTATACTACTTGACAAGAGGTAGAGGATGAAGAAATAGGAAGTGGGTTCACTTTAGAATTGGATTTCTCACTCTTTTTCATCAATCACCATTGATGAAGCAAGCTTTCTTCAAGTGATGAAGAAGAAGAAGAAGATGAATATTATGATAAGTGTTCTATTATCTATATTCTAAAAAGAATATAATATGAATACTTATCATAAACCAACCATAGTTTGGTGTAGAGAATAAACCATGGTTAGAATGAAGGGTTAGGGTTAAGCATCAAGACAAAATGGTCACAAGGTCAAAGCTTCATGAAGCTTCAATGTACAAACAAAGAAAGCCACCATTTTCTCTTTATGCTTAATATTTTCCAATAAGAATAAATAAATAAGAAAACCATAACCCTAACCAATATACAAACATGGTTTAATCTTCACACAAACCCTAGTGAGCATGTATCATCAAACATGATACAATCAAGTGCACAAAAAGTATATCACATATACAATGTGCACATCCGAGCGAGAAAATCCATTTAAAGTGAACCAATACTAGTTAATGCAAAGTAATATATAAAATACATAATTATGCATTAAATCATTAAATCAACACTTGATTCAATGATCCGGTCATATCGCATACAACCGACTAATGTCCGATGTATCGGCTTATCGAATCAACCCTTGATTCGATAACCAGGTTATATCGCATACAACCAATCGATACATTCATCGCGAGAATAGAATACGGTATCACATACACGCATTATTCTCGGTCCCGCACATATCTCATATGCGCTCCTATTTCGTTTCGCTTGAGCCAGGAAACCTCTGTGTAGGACTCTAAAGACTCGTCAATACGCCGGCAGCAGGTGATGATCATATCAAACACCCACAAGCCGCAAGCGGTCTGCTAAACGTAACGGCCACCCGGGTATTGAGCGATGAGAAGATCGACGAGCAAGCCCACTCACACTCCTGTGAATCCAACCAGTAACACTTACCGTACAGTCCGGTCTGATTGTCTGATATGTCGCATATCTCGCCTAGGGGTGGTAAACGTCAGACCCCAATAGCTCGATAAGTCGTGTCGATATGAGGTCTATAACAATTTGAGAAACTACTGGTAACACTTACCAGTATATCTCAGCAACCCTGGCCAGGGATTTCCTGTTATAGCCAATCGAACACAGCGCAACATCAACCCCCTATACCGGGAGAGACGAATCCCCTCCTATCGCTCATTGCCTCCATGTGATTCGGGACTGTACCCAAAAACCACCGTTTTGCACGCCCTCTTGGACGTGGTAAGATGGAAATCAAAGCACAGTGGGAACCACACAAGACTCTATGACGATCTCGGGTCAACAGACTACTCTGTACCAGTGTCACCAGAGAACTGCCATCTGACGTAAGGTATAATACCATCTGGGAGTTCCCGGCGAGTCCGTCCAGTGTACCCAGTCTCTACTGAGCACCCGTATATCATCTCCGATGTCAAACACCAATGGATATGGGATCATCAATCGCCTATCTGTATGGGTCGAGAAGGTATACGCTAGTCTACTCTGGTATATCGATGCCCCATCTCGATACACCCACGACTAGGGAATTTGAAGGATGTACTTATGGACTACCATGTCCCCACTAGTATGATCCGCATCATAGTCCAGGTAGTCAAGTACACATCCTAAGGGCTTTACCAACATGTAACAGGGAGACAATCAATGTACACATTAAGGTAAAGAGCAACCAGATAGCATACTATCATGTCGAGCAAGAAAGTCCTCCCTATATATGTCCCAGCATCCACTACAATGTACATCCAATGTACAGTAATGGCCTCTAGGGCATACATATAACTAACAATCTCCCACTTGCACTAGGGCCATCTGTAGCAGTGGTTGTAGTATCTCATACTCAACCATCCCATAAAAGTCTCTCTCTGGGAATAGGCCTTCGTGAGTGGATCCGCCGTGTTGTCCTCAGAGTCTACTCTCCTAACCTCGATCACCCTGGAGATCAACTATCTCCATGATCAGGTGATACTGCCTTAGAATATGTCTGGATCACTGATGGGACCTTCATTCCTTGGCATAAGCCACAACTCCATTGTCACACAATGGGAGGAACAAAGTTCATCTCATGAACCAATATACACCCAGACTGCCTCTTTGGTAGCATCTTAAGTAGCGATATATCCAGCCTTTATCGTCTAGTATGTCACGGTATCTAGCTTGGAACTCTTCCAACATACCGTCCCTTTACTGAGGGTAAAGACAATGCCTGTGACTGACATTCAGTCGTTTTTATCACTCTGGAACACTTCCAGTGATTCTCCCTAGGATCAACTGATACCATCTCACTACAATTAGTGAGTATCCTAACATCCAATTACATCTATCTCATAGACGAAAACTCAGGATTTAGGAGGTATCACTTTGATCCTATATGGAGAATCCTTGTGATAAGCGGAGATTGACCGAGCGTAGCATAGGAAACTCCTTCCCTATCAAGAGTATGTCATCCACGTACTCTATGAGGATCGTCACCATACTCCCTACTACCTTTTTGTTTATACAAGGTTCATCTACCATTTTGATGATGTCAACTTCTTTGACTAACACATCAAAATAGACGTTCCAACTCCGCGATGTCTGTTTTATCACATAAAACATCTTGCACACGTTTCCGCTGCTCCCACTGTCTACGAGGCCCTCTAGCAGTGTACTTATAGACGTTCTCTTCTAAAACATCATTTAGAAAAGCAGTCATGGCACCCAACCGCCAGATATCGTAGTCATGGTACGTAGCCGTGGCAAGTAGGATCTGGATGGACTTAAGCATAGCTACTTGAAAAGGTTTCATCATCATCCATACCTGGTCAATGATGTAGACCTTTAACAAGTCTAGCTTTGAAAGTCTCAACTTTTCCATGTACACCAAGTAATCTTCTCAAGATATACTTGCTCCTGATGGGGATTTAACCCTTCAGATATAGCAACCAAAGTCCATACTTTGTCGGTGTACATGGATTCCATCTCAGATTGCTAAGCATCCAGCCATTCTTACAGAGTCCCACTCCTGATGTCCAGCTCGAAACTAGTTGGGTCATCATCTTATGATGCAATCCTCGCTCCCACTGTCATAGAGAAATCGAAATATCTCTCAGGTGGGTGAGGAACCCTACTAGATCGGCGGAGAGGCTGAGGTTCGTTGGTTACTATTGAATCCTTCGGTTCTACCAAATCATTTGTTGTAGTTTGTATAGCTGAAACACTTCCAGTTCTACATAACTTACCTTACCTCGAGCTTGTCCGGATTTTGCTTTTAGACATAGGCCGGACAACCCCAAATCTTAACTAGCTTAAGACATGGGCTCTTCCCTTTCCATATCACATATGAAGTGGTAGGTAACTGATTTGATTCGAACCTATTCAATAGGTATGCAGCTTCTCAAGCGCATAACTCCCAAAAGGAAACAGGTAACTCAGTAGTACTCATCATAGAGCACACCTTATCATATAGGGTGTGATTGCTCCACCCCGATATACCATCGTGCTTTGGTGTATACGAGGGAGTAATGCTGAGAGAGAATCTCATTCTCCTTTAGAATAATCCAGGATTTCTGTGCTCAAGTATTCTCCTCCTTGATCTCATCAAAGGACATAACACTTTTACCCGTATTGGTTCTCTACTTCTAACTTATATTCTGTGAATATCTCAAAAGGTTCGGACTTATGTTTCAACAGGAACGTATGTCTAAATCTTGAGAGATCATCAGAGAATGTAATGAAGTAAAAGAACCGGTCTTGGCATGTGTAGACAGGGGACCTACATACATCAACATGTATCATCCCAAGAGTTTATTAACTCTTTCTCTGTTTCCAGTAAACGGAGCTATGGTCATCTTATCTTTGTGACATGACTGGAAAGTTTCACAAGATGTAAATTCAAACAGATTTAAATATGCATCTATGTGCAACTTAGCTAGTCGGGTCGCATTGATATGACCTAGTCTACAATACCTCAAGAAGGATTCGTTCATTTCTGAACTCATCCTCTTGTGTGTGTTTAGTATACTAAGAACTGTAGTTTGATTTAGAACATTAACGCTTTTAGATAACGTGCCTGAACCGATCAACTTTTGATATAGGAAACGTTCAAAACATTATCCAACAATACAAAATTTTATCCTTTCTTTACTAATAAAGAGAGTGATATGATTTTGTATATCAGGTTCGGTATCTAATAACATTCGTTCAGAATCAATGTATTGGTAATACAGGGTGACAGTGACCAACAGACTTGGCTGCAACACTTGCCCCGTTTTCTGCCTCATGAAACTTATCACCCGTTCTCAGCTTTTCTACCCTTTTGTAGCCCTATGTAACATATTACATATCTGGGATCCTGATCCGGTATCATATACTCAGGATGCGGAGGATACTGAGAAACAGTTCTGTATAATGAACACACCCGAAGATGATGCATCAGCATGCACTCTCTTCGTTTGGGCGGCACGGGAATTCTGGTATTCCCCAATTTCCTGCTCTGTCTTATAACAATTATAAGGTGGAGCGGGACCAACGTTCCCCAGCTCAGTATAACAAGCGGGTTCGGTCAATAATCCATATTATTATCTTGATTAGGGCGTGACATGGTCGCTACCAGGAGAGAGAGAGAAGAAAACACTCGGCGTATGCTCTTGCAAGATCAGATTGGTTATTATTTTATCTAATCAGGATGGCTCCCACTGGTTTTTATCAAATCTTTCTTCAAACCCTAAAAGGAAAGACTAGCCGGGATTAATTACACACTACAAGTTCGCCAATCTTTCAGCCAGGCCAGTGTCGGTACTTTGAGGGAGGTCCCCCGTGCTTTCGCATGAACCTAATTAATGTAAACCTCGTTTTTCCAGAGGCTTAACCCCGTTGACACCTTTCTAGACACCTACTTGATCGGCTAATTGTAATGTGTAAAACTCTCCCAGGAGTAACAATTACTCGCAGCGGGTATCGGGATCCAACTATCTCATAGAAGGTATGCAATCTCATTGCAAATTTCAACACTTGAAATTCCCGATAATATTTTACCCCTAGTGTTCTATGACCTTGGCGAATGCCAAACAACCCATAGTCCACTAGTCAAGTTCAACCCGTACATTTCTTGATCGAATTAAACCCACCCGCACGACCCTTGACGAATGCCAAACAATGCCGTACGAATACCCTAATCCAATCGCATCATATGCTCAAGCAGATAAATACTAGTTAGCTACCGTACACTACGCTTTGACGAATGCCAAACTACCGCAGCACGAATACTAACTAGTACTTATCTGAAATGACGGAGGGCTACGACAGGTTTTTCTGAAAACCTATTGCGTAATGAACTTGATATCGTTGTAGAATCAAATGATTTTAAAATGGAGTGCTTTTGAGGCTTTTCTAGTTTTGCTAAAGGAGTCACTCCCGGTGAAGGGATCGTCGGTCCTTTCCTCGTCGAATGAGGTGCGGGATATATCGTATATATCACTGTGCAAAGCAAAAACACTTAAAAGCAATCAAAAGACAAACCGAGTGTGTAGCATCTGCCAGTTATTGCTAAAGGAGTCACTCCAGGTGAAGGGATCTCGGTCCTTTCCTCATCGAATAAGGTGCAGGATATATCACATATACCTCTGTGCAAAGCAAGAACTGTAGCTACTTGTTTTAATTTTGAAATTCGATTCTACAACATCTTAGGTTTCTTTTATTTCATTAATCTCATTAATGAAGTCCCATCATTTAAATACCTAAACATCACAGATAAATACGACGTACACTTATGCCATCCGCATTCGCCTCAATGTCCCCTCATGCACCGTTAGGTTAGGTAACTAACGGCAGAGCGGGGCAGGGCTAGCACGGGTGTAAAACATAAGTAACGTCTATATAATATATCATATATACTATATACTGTATCTATCACAGAACATCACATGATCACATCACAGATATCGCAGCAGAAGAATCATATGAAATATTGGATATACTAGGACGTCCGTGTTTTCAATACGAGCCAGTATAAAACACGGATTCCACGGTCGCGATGAATAGCCAAACCCACACCCCTAGACCCCTACGAGAGCGGCAAGCAACCCTACCAATTCTAGAGTTAGGAGACCCGGACTCGACTCCTCGAGTTAGTCTCCCACTGGACTCCAGAACCCGGTTACTTGTGCTCCCCTCCTTTGGTCTATCCTAGTGCGGAAAAGTAAATAATATACAAACGGTGACATCTTCCGCAACCTGGAAGTGCCCCAATAAAATAATATTACATACAAGTTTTTACATGAATGAAAATAAAAAACACTCATCTCACATAAAAACCCCCGGCTATTCAAACACGACGATCCAATATAACATATCCAGCAGCACATAACATCACATGTCATCAACGTAAGTAAATATGCGTATCCCAATTATCGTTGACATATAGCAACGAAACCGGCGATATCACATATTACACTTACGGTCACAGAAAAGAAAGTGTAAAACTACAACAGTTGGAATCCGCAACCACCTCAGACATCGCATGCCTGACCAAATGAATTTCTTAGACATCGCATGCCTAACAATTATAAACCCCGCATTTTAGTCTCAAAATCGAAAACACTTTTCAATATCAAGTCGGGAAATTCAACAAGATTCCCGACATCCTGATCGCATGCTCGTCGCAAACTTCAGTAGGCGGCCGCACCCCCGACGCCGTCGACGAAGTGCACCAAGGCGGAACACCGCCACCGCGAGCACCCGAACGGATGCTTTCGGCGACGGGGTTCTCCTACAGTCACTTGGTCGGGGCTATGGAGTGAGGCTGTCTATTAAGTTTACCCGGCGAGTATCCGCGTAGGCTACGTGATTGCGACGGACTTTTGATCACATCAAAATTCCGTGGCAACCGATCAAGTGAGACTAAACTGCTATGTTTATAATATTCATTCAGTTATCTTATAACAACTTGTGAATTCCAATTATTGTATCACATTCCAGATAATTAGAAAATGTTAAACTTTCCGATCGAACATTCAAACACCCAAGTTTTTCCGATACTGATCAACACATGAAACAAGTCTAAAAACATTCAGTTCGTGCCTCAGTACCAACGGTCCAGCCGTAGAAGGGTCAAGCCAACGCCTCACATGTGGCACGCCGTACTGCCCCAAACCCGAAGGTTCAAAGGGCAGTTCAAGACGGTCACATAATCGAGTTAAGGTTTGTTGTCTTCTAGAGGGTCCATCGCATTACTTGCACTACTTAGAACGTCGTTAAACTACGGAAAAATCCAACACTTGGAAATTTCCCGACAGGGAAAAAATTGGGTATTTATATCCGGTCGAACTTTTTAACATATTCTAAAATTATCCGGAAAGCCACATAAACAAAATTTGATACTCTGATCGAAACACCGAATCCCCCAAACAACCCCTGAAAATTCAACTCTTGAATAAAAATTAAAAATTCCCAGAAAATCCAGCATTATCAATTAGGAGTTACTGTGTAAAATATATTAAATAAGGTGGCCGTACTGCCGCGGAACCGCCGCACGAGCCATGCTCGTGCCGCGGAACCACCGCAGTTTAATGGATTTAAGAACACGAATTTCACAGAAACTCTTAAAATCACCTGCTGATTTTTCTGCATATTTTTAATATTGAAAAAACCCATTTTTTGAAAAAAGTACAGAGAGCAATATTAGCGTTTGGGTTTTGATTCGATCGGAGTTCTAATTCCGTCTGGACTTCGCCTAAGGCTCTAGCTAGGCTCTGATACCACTGTAGGGTTCCTAGGCACACTAATGAGGTCTCACAAGGCATCAACCATGCCAATTTCAAATTTTATGAGTGCCGAGAAACCCTAATACGGATCGTTAACTAGATATCTAGGCGAAAGATGCAACTAGTAAACTACTTTACTAAGAGAACGGAAATACAACCTTTGTAGATCCGGTCCTCCACCTCCATAGCTCCGCAATGAAGTCTCCTCGCTGTCCATATCAAATCCCGGGCTCTAGCGTCGGCTTCATCGGAGAAAAAGCGGGCTAGGTCATCGACGACGTGCCGAAGATGATCTACGTCGAGGCATCACTAGATCAAGCTCCACCTTCACCAAGCCATGAAAACTTGTGAAGGAAACACCCTATACTACTTGGCAAGAGGTAGAGGATGAAGAAATAGGAAGTGGGTTCACTTTAGAATTGGATTTCTCACTCTTTTTCATCAATCACCATTGATGAAGCAAGCTTTCTTCAAGTGATGAAGAAGAAGAAGAAGATGCATATTATGATAAGTGTTCTATTATCTATATTCTAAAAAGAATATAATATGAATACTTATCATAAACCAACCATATTTTGGTGTAAAGAATAAACCATGGTTAGAATGAAGGGTTAGGGTTAAGCATCAAGACAAAATGGTCACAAGGTCAAAGCTTTATGAAGCTTCAATGTATAAACAAAGAAAGCCACCATTTTCTCTTTATGCTTAATATTTTCCAATAAGAATAAATAAATAAATGAATAAGAAAACCATAACCCTAACCAATATACAACCATGGTTTAATCTTCACACAAACCCTAGTGAGCATGTATCATCAAACATGATACAATCAAGTGCACAAAAAGTATATCATATATACAATGTGCACATCCGAGCGAGAAAATCCATTTAAAGTGAACCAATACTAGTTAATGCAAAGTAATATATCAAATAAATAATTATGTATTAAATCATTAAATCAACACTTGATTCAATGATCCGGTCATATCGCATACAACCGACTAATGTCCGATGTGTCGGCTTATCGAATCAACCCTTGATTCGATAACCAGGTTATATCGCATACAACCAATCGATACATTCATCGCGAGAATAGAATACGGTATCACATACACGCATTATTCTCGGTCCCGCACATATTTCATATGCGCTCCTATTTCGTTTCGCTTGAGCCAGGAAACCTCTGTGTAGGACTCTAAAGACTCGTCAATACGCCAGCAGCAGGTGATGATCATATCAAACACCCATAAGCCGCAAGCGGTCTGCTAAACGTAACGGCCACCCGGGTATTGAGTGATGAGAAGATCGACGAGCAAGCCCGCTCACACTCCTGTGAATCCAACCAGTAACACTTACCGTACAGTCCGGTCTGATCGTCTGATATGTCGCATATCTCGCCTAGGGGTGGTAAACGTCAGACCCCAATAGCTCGATAAGTCGTGTTGATATGAGGTCTATAACAATTCGAGAAACTACTGGTAATACTTACCAGTATATCTCAGCAACCCAGGCCAGGGATTTCCTGTTATAGCCAATCGAACACAGCGCAACATCAACCCCCTGTACCGGGAGAGACGAATCCCCTCCTATCGCTCATTGCCTCCATGTGATTCGGGACTGTACCCAAAAACCACCGTTTTGCACGCCCTCTTGGATGTGGTAAGATGGAAATCAAAGCACAGTGGGAACCACACAAGACTCTATGACGATCTCGGGTCAACAGACTACTCTGTACCAGTGTCACCAGAGAACTGCCATCTGATGTAAGGTATAATACCATCTGAGAGTTCTCGGCGAGTCCGTCCAGTGTACCCAGTCTCTACTGAGCACCCGTATATCATCTCCGATGTCAAACACCAATGGATATGGGATCATCCATCGCCCATCTGTATGGGTCGAGAAGGTATACGCTAGTCTACTCTGGTATATCGATGCCCTATCTCGATACACCCACGACTAGGGACTTTGAAGGATGTACTTATGGACTACCATGTCCCCACTAGTATGATCCGCATCATAGTCCAGGTAGTCAAGTACACATCCTAAGGGCTTTACCAACATGTAACAGGGAGACAATCAATGTACACGTTAAGGTAAAGAGCAGCCAGATAGCATACTATCATGTCGAGCAAGAAAGTCCTCCCTATATATGTCCCAGCATCCACTACAATGTACATCCAATGTACAGTAATGGCATCTAGGGCATACATATAACTAACATATATATTCGACGCCCAACGGCGAAGATCCACACAAGGAAATAAAGTAAAGCAAGACAT
Source organism: Agapanthus africanus (assembly GCA_030015575.1). Taxonomy (NCBI): domain Eukaryota; kingdom Viridiplantae; phylum Streptophyta; class Magnoliopsida; order Asparagales; family Amaryllidaceae; genus Agapanthus; species Agapanthus africanus. The sequence goes on from CM057340.1 coordinate 395,715,899, forward strand.
CAACCCCAAAAGCGAACATAAAACCCATTTCCCAAGTCTCGCAACTACAAGTCTTCTAAGTTTTCAACATATACAATTACTAGTTTCTGATTTGATGGAGTTGACTAGATACAACAGGAATAGTAATACAAGAGTGGTACGATCCAATATGTACCACCTACCAAAAGCTAATCACCCGAAATCAACTGTGTGCCAGCGATGCCGCTATTGATCCGTGCGGTCAACCTGCAAGAACTTTGGCACAACGGGGGTGAGTTGCCAACTCGTGAGTAGAAAACATCATCAGGAAGAAATCGAAATAAACAACGATTCCTAGGTCAACTATATCATAAAGGTAATACTATGATATCTAGGGTGACCGTATGTGCATATGTGCCAACACATAATAAATGCCTATCAGCAAGTGGATATCATCCAACAATATAATCAATGCATGTATGCAGGTGGATCTCGTCCAACAATATAATCAATGCATGTATGCAGTGGATCTCGTCCATGTGTCAGCCACTGACACAACAACTTCTGCATGTAAATATCATAAAAGCATATGCAGGTAAATATGAGGATATATATCAACGTGTGTCCCTTGCGACACAACAAAATCATGGAACCTGAGTGTCTAACATCGACACTCGAAATATCATGAAACCCGTGTTTAGCATCGACACGTAAATCCTCATGTCTCAGACACTGTCACCACGACTGGCCCTGAAGTCATGTCCGTACATAACTCTGGTCGGTATCCCCACGATAACCGCCGAGTCCAAATACTATCACCGGTAGGTACTTGCCCAGCCTTCCAGGCTCATCGCCATCATCAGCGATCTTCTTGCCGAGGGGAACCATACCGGGCTCCACCATTTACCCGCACATGGCCTACTCCACTCCTTGCATCGGGTATATATCACAAATCTCAGAGCCGAGAAATCTATGGTGGACGCTGAAATATCATATCAAGAGAAACCGTGTTTTCAAATAATACATAAATTCTTGAAATACCCCCACGCTTCTCAAATCCATAAATCATATGAAATCCATATCTCAATGCATAAATCCATGAAAACTGATATATGCAATATAGAACAGCAATATGAGCATGTTTAGGGAAAACCACACTTTTAAATGAATCCAGTTTTAAAAATATATCATGCGGTTCCCAAACCCTCCGAAATGAAGTGCAGCATCATATGAGGTGTACATGTAACTATAGCAAGATAAGTGTATCTATATGTAAGCAGGTATGTATGATGCATCTCATAAGCACAATAGCATAATAATCAACGTCCCAATGTTGAAAGACAATACAATACCACTTAGGGGTATATGTGTAAGCATGTAGGTATGCAACATATAACAGGATGTAAGCATGTCTGTATATCTCATGCAACGTGGACCAGTGATATGAACATAGCAAGTATATCATGCAACATAGCATGATGATGTGAGCATAGCAAGTATATCATAGAATGATGTAGCAATTCTACTGTGTAGTGACATAACAATTATCGATGATGAAGGTGTGTGAGCCGGCCAATCTGTATAAGTGTAACATACGCATCATCGATAATGGTGTAGGTGTACTAGCACAGGTATAAGTAATGCAATGAGAATAACATGAACGTAGCACAAAGTACATCGTCAGCTAAATGCTATAAGGTATACGTGTCTACAATATATCCGAGTCGGTGAATTCATCAATCGGCATCCAGCCTCACAACATCATGTACGGTATAATCTATCGCACGACATCCTCTAATCAAGGGTATGGACATATCAACAAGTAAAACTCATCGCGTATGGTAATCTATCGTACGACGGCATTAAAAAAATTAGGGATTCTATCAACTTATACGACATCGGGGGTACGGATCTAAGTCTCGTACGACATATCACTCATTATGCATATCAGTATCCATATATATATACTTACCTCTCAAGTCACGTCCGTGTCAATCTCGTATTATGGGACCGGCAAGGTATCAACTATTTCTTTATCGACCCGCATCCATATAACGACATATCAACCAAGTCATCATATCTCATCGTATACTATTTTCATCGCATCAATCTCTCACATCAAGTCATTTTACATAAGCATTCTATCATATCATGTCCAAGGTTTATGTCCCTATAACTTTCATCTCATATCTCGATATATACTCAAGCATTAACATCACCACTAACTTTCTTTTTAACCACATCTATAGTTTTCAAATGTAGGTCCCTCCTACAGTATTCTATGTATATATCGGTTTCCATTCATAAATTTATGGGGGTGATATACGCCATCCACTCGACTTCCCCCATAGTTATAAATCTACTCACCTGCTAAACTCTTCACTTAGCCGTAATCTATGCTCTTCGTCATCTCGGAATCCACGCGAATGTACCTACAATACATATGAAATCGCAAAGCTATTAACATCAAGTTTCGAAATCCAAATACGGCACGCGGTGCGCTAATAGGTTAAAACCTATAGTCTACGCATGCAAAACAACCAAACAACCCTCGTCGTTGACGTACAAACGTCCAACGACCAAATACAATATCAAGTCTCAAAACCAAGAATCCCAATACCCGAAAACATAGCCAAAACCCTAACTAGGGTCGCTATTCATGAAAACCGCCAAGCCTAAAACCTGAATCGTACCAATAACACTATACTAGTAAACTGTAAAGTTGTTTAGGAAATTATACCGATCGATCCGTGTCTTTCGGTCTCAAATCTCAGTCCTTAGCATGTTACGGCTGCCTCGACGAAGTTTGCTTCCCGGTCACGCTCGTCGAAGAGGACACCCATCGAGGATTCTTTATACGGGCTCCCACTTCAAACCAAACCAATTCGGGCATCCAGTTTGCTAGCCTAGATACCTAAGGTGAAGTAGAGATAGTGTGTGAACATTTTGTCTCAAGGCACCCAATGATTTGGGTGGAGGAAAAATGAAGTTGCCAAGTAGTGTGAGCATGGGAAATTTCTTAGAGAATAATGAGCTTTCCCCAAAAATGAAGGGCTCGGCCAAAATTGAAGGGCTCTGTGGAATTGGAATTCTAGTGGTGAGTGTTGTGAATGATTAATTGATTCAACCCCAAAAATTATCCTTCACTCAAATTCCCAGCCACCCTCACATTTGGCAGCCACCTCACCCCCTCAAATAGTGCTCAGCCACATCTGAGAAAGTGTTCACTGGCAATTAGATTGGGGAAGGTGAGCACAAGGAATGCAAGTAGTGACCATAAGGAAATATCAACATAAATATCACAAAAGATCTAAGCTTGACAAACACAATTTAATGCTCAAATGTACACCTCATGAAAAACCCATGCTCCCCCATCAATGCAAAAAGAAGCCCACTGCCACATCAATTTTCGAAATTGGCCATGAAATTTCCTCAAAGGAAATTGGCCAAAAATCAAAGAAGGAAATTTCCATCAATTTATATTTATACCATTTTATGAAATCCCCAAATTCGCAAAACGGTATTTTTTGCAAAACATATTATTTTAATATTAAATTCCAAAAATAATATATAATTTTTTATATTTTCTGAAATGTTATATCTCTGGTGACACTGGTACAGGTTCGTCTATAGACCCGAGATCGTCATAGAGTCTTATGTGTCCTCCCACTGTACTCTGATCTCCACCCTAACACGGCTCTACTGAGTTGTGCAAACAGGTGGATTTTAGTTACAGTCCCGAGGCACATGGAGGCAATGAGTGATAGGAGGGGTTTCGTCTCTCCCGGTATTGCGGGTTGATGTTGCGCTATACTCGATTGGCTATACCAGGAGGTCCCTGGCCAGGGCTGCTGAGATTTACTGATAAGTGTTATCAGTAGTTTCTCGATCTGTTATGAGCCATACACTGGCATGACTTATTAAGTTATTATGGTCGACAATACCATCCCTAGACTCGATATGCAATATATCTGACGAAGAGACCGGACTGTACGGTATGTGTTGCCAGTTGGCTCGACGGGAGTTTTGACAACTTCGCTTGTTTCTCTTCTGATCGCTCAATACCTGGGTGGCCGTTAAGTTTAGTTGACCGTTTATGGCTTGTGGGTGTTTGATATGATCATCACCTACTGCCGGCGTATTGACGAGTCTTAGAGTCCCACATAGGAGTTTCCTAGCTCAGGCGAAATAATATGGTGTGCATATGAGATATCCGCGGAGACCCGATTAAATGCGTGTATGTGATACCGTATATTAATCGGGAGTTTTTCTATTGATCGGGTCGTATGTGATATGACGGGTTTGTTAAATCAAGTGTTGATTTAACATTGACTTTATACCTCACTTTTATTAAACCCTTTTCTACATTGTTGTATGCATGCATGTATGCATATATTTTTGTTCATGCACATGATGATGTGAATGCACACATACATTCATACATAGTGTCATGGTTGTTGATACATATAAGATGGCAATGCAAGACTCACATGGAGATAAACAAGTATTTATATTTGTTTTTGAGTTAAAGAAAAAGAAATGGAAATTATCTCATGGTCAATGTTTCTACACACTTCCTTCACTAACCTTGACATTAACCATGAGTTCAATTTATTTTGTTGTTTTAACTCTAAAATAAATATCTAGATATTTTTTAACCCATGGTTAAATGAGAGTGTGACTTTCATTTATATTTTCTATTCTCTTTTATTTTTGACATTATCACAAAACTTGAGCTCAAGCTTGCCATCTTCTTCATCCTCATCTCTCATGCTCTCTTGAGATATCTAGTGCGTGAGTGAGATAAAAAGAAAGGGTTTTGAAGTGAGAAAACAAACCACATCATCATTCTATACTAATTTAGCCCATTAGTTTAGACTGTTAGCTCCACTTCCTCATTGATCAGGTGAAGTAAGGAGCTTTGAGCAAAGAGACTTCGGGTAGATCATCGTGGACTTGGAAGGTCTCTAGCGAGCCGGTTCATACTCTCAAGGATCCAAGGAGTCAAGAGAAGAGGTCTACAAAGGTTGTATTCTCTTCACTTAGTGATAGTTTTCTTGTAGTATGAGATACTATTCGTTGTTACCCTAAAAATTCTAGTTGGATTCATGGTTAGATTGCTTAGCACCTCCCCAAAAAATTTATTATAGTATTTGTGATGCTTGCAAACCCTAGGTATGGTGCTAAGGAATCCCAACAGTGGTATCAGAGCTAAGCTAGAAATTTAGAGACGATGTTATAAATATTACAAAAACGAAAACAACTCCGAAAAATACGATATTTTAAAACCCTAGAAACTGCTTTCGGTAAATTTTTAAAAAGGTCGTCTAAAAATTATTTTAGCAACTACAGAATACTGTATGTGATACATATTGAACACACATGAAATACAAGGCCAATCCATCGGATTTCACCCGATGACAACCCCCAAATGACCGAGGAGTCCGGCCCCTTCTGCCCAGATTTGCCTCGCTTTTCACATGTGCTCTGTTCTGTAGATTTTGGGGTTTCAAGTATTGTTTGTTTAGCCCAAAATTTCATGTGATGTTTATCTTTTTTAGGGGCTAATTCGCAGTATTTCGTAGTCATATATTTTAACATTGTAATGGTAACCTAGACAATGTTTAACAGTTTGATCGAACTTCAAACCCAGCATCAAGACCCCCTCTGAAATTTTCAAGTGTTGGAATTTTCCCAAAGTTAAACATATTCGGATGATCGTGCAAGTATCCCTATGGACCCTCTAGAAGAACGTAACCCTAACTCGACTTTATGACCATGGAACCGCGGCCAAACCATAAGGTTTGCCGTAGTCCTATGGCGCCATAGGTGAGGCAAGGGTTGACCCTACAATTGCCAGTCCATAGACACTGTGGCACGTTTTTGGGTATCTTAACTTTGCTCAAGTGTTGAGCTCCCGGGATAATTTGTGGGTGTTTGATGATTCGATCGAAACGTTTAACATCGTATGGATATATGTGATAATTGTAATTGTTGTTTTTCACTTTTTTTCTGTGACCGTAAGTGTAGTATGTGGTGTGTCGCTGGTTTCGTTGGAATACATCAACGACAATCGGGGTACGCATACTTACTTATGTTGATGATATGTGATGTTATGTGTTACTGAGATATGATGTATAAGATCGTCGTGATTGAATAGCCGGGGGTTTTATGTAGGATGGGAGTTTCTATTTTCATTCATGTAAAAATAATTGTATGTAATATTCTTTTATTTGGGGAATTTCCGGGTTGAGAATGATGTCACCATTATTGTATATTATTTACTTTTACGCATTAGGATAGACCCAAGGAGGGGAGCACAAGTGACCGGGTTCTAGGGTTCAGTGGAAGACTATCTCGAGGAGTCGAGACCGGGTCTCCTAAACTCTAGATTTGGTAGGGTCACTTTCCGCTCTCGTAGGGGTCTAAGGATGTAGGCTTGTCTATTCATCGCGACCGTGGAATTCTTATTTTCTATTGTTAGCTAAATACAAAATACGGACCTCCTAGATATCCTATATTTTCTATATGTGCTTCTGCTGTTGATATTCTGTGATGAGATTACTTAATATCTGAGACGAATGGTATATTATTATATATATGATATATAAAAAACGTTGCTTATGTTTTACATCCGCGCTAGGCCCGTCCCGCTATGCCGTTAGTTAAGTAACCTAACGGTGCATAACGGGACACTGTGGCGAATGCGAATGGCATAAGTGTATGTTCTATTTTCGTTTATTTTCTGCGATGACTTAGGTACTTAAATTATCGGACTAAATTAATAGGATTATTGTAAACAAAAAGAAACCTAAAGATATTGTAGAATCGGATTTGAAACACACTCGGCCTTTTTCATGAAAAATGCAAGTTTCAAAAGATGCGGAGCTTAAGCCACTCCTTTTCTAAAACTGTTTAGATTCTACAACGAGATCAAGTTCAAAGCGTGAAAGATTTTCATAAAAAACCATCCACAACCCTCCGTCATTTTAGGAAGCAGAGTACTTAGTATTCGTGCTACGTATGTTGATCATAGTCAAGGCATAGTGTACGGTAGCTAAGTGATGTCTTCCTACAAAGCATATGATGCGATCAGTTAGGACATTCATGTGATTATGTTGATCATAGTCAAGGGTCATATGGGTGGGTCTAGTTAATCACGAAATGACGGGTAGAACTTGACTAGTGCTTATGATAAGTTGACCATAGCCAAGGTCATAAGCAGCTAGGGGTAAAAACCATATCGGGAGTTTCAAGAGTTGATATTTGCAATGAGATTGCATACCTTCTATATGATTGTTGGATCCCGATCCCACTGTGAGTAAGAGGTACTCCCATGAGAGTTTTTTAGTTTACAATTAGCTAATCCAGTAGGTGTCTAGAATGGTGTCAACGGGGTTAGACATATGGGAAAACGAGGTATATTTTAATTAGGTTCGTGCGAAAGCATGGGGAACCTCCCTCAAAGTACAGACACTGGCCTGGCTGACTGATTAGCGAAACTATAGAATGTAATTAATCCTGGCTAGTTTTCTTTTTGTGGTTTTGAAAGAAAATTTGATAAAAGCAGTGGGAGACATCGATTAGATAAGATAATAACCAATTTAAATCTTTGCAAGAGCATTTCGCTGAGTGTATTCTTTTCTCTCTCCTGATGGCAGATAACAGATGACGGGACTTAAGCTTCTTTTAGAGAAAAACAAACTGACAGGACCGAATTATAAAGAATAGTTGAGGAACCTGAACATTGCACTCACATATGATAAAATATCATATGTCCTCACCGCCAAATCCTCACCCGACCCAGGTCCTGAATCATCTGTTTCGGATAAGGAGAACCGAAAAACGTGGTTTATTGATTGTGGCACGGCCAAGTGCCTCGCGCTTGCTTCTATAGACAATATACATCAGAAGAAGCATAAGAAGATGGATGTACAATTCATCTTTCTTCATACAAAAGAGTTGTATGGAGATGAATCTCGGACTTTACGATACGAGGCATCTTGAAAGTTGTTTCAGATGCGGATGGCTCCTGGCACATCAGTAGGTGAACATGACTTGAAGATGATTTGTCTTATTGAACAACTTGAGGACCTAGGATGGAGCATGGATAACGAGAAATATACTGATATTGTTCTACAGTCTCTCCCCTGCCTTTGCTTCGTTCATTGTAAACTTCAATATGAATGATTTGGAGAAATCACTGCCTTTGCTCCGTTCATTCTAAACGCCTTCCCTCTGACATTATGACCGTGAGAGAGAGCTTGCCGGGAAGCATCGAGAGGTGTGCCGCTAACCTACAGTCATGCGAGAAGCGAGTCAACCGGATGTTCTTGGAGAGGGAGTTAGCTTCGAACACTTTGGGGGAACTTTAGGCTCAGCTCACCGCCAAGACTACTCGCACGTATAAAATTTGGCGGGTGCTTCAAGAAGTTATTACAGAAGTTGTGGCTCTTGACAAAGCCGTTATCTTTACCCGTAAGATGGTCGAAGCCAATAAAGTCGCCGAAAAGGAGCTTGAGAATCGGTTTGCTTCATACCAGACTCAACAGCCTCAGGCGGGAGCCTGTCTTGTAGCAATAACGGAGCCTGAAGTCAAGGTTCAACTGAAGACTGACGAACTCACTAGCTTACTGCACCGTCCACTGGCTTAAGCATTTTTTGTCGTTGTGTACCCTTTCCCACCCTTTTTTATATTCACTCCTGAATGAGAGTGTCTTGTATTCATTTTGATTCTTTTATGAAATGTACCTTGTATTCACTTGAATTCATGAATAAAAAACATATTTTATTTCATATTGGCATGTCTCTTTGGCAAATGTGGCATGTAGATAGTCTTATCTTATCTCTTTGAAGGGCAGCTGTGGCTTATGAAACAGATTCAGATCTGCCGTCTAAGACTTTTCAACATTATTAGCCGTGAGGGTCTCATAAAAACTTTTCTCCCAACGAGTTGTGAGGATCCCGCGGGTGTGTTTTCCACTTAGGAGTCGTGAGGACTTCTAAGTGCATTTTCTCTTGAGAGACGTAAGGATCTCACAAGATAATTTTCTCCCTTACAAGTCGAGAGGACTTGTAAGTGGTTATTTCCCTCCTCGTCGATATTTGACATTGGAGAGTGTGGACCATGGATAGTATGCAATAGTCCATCTTGGACCGAATTGCAGGGCCCCAGTGCTTAGGAGACGGGTTGATATTCCCGTTGCCTAAGGCTTTTCCCTACAAGTCGAGATAAGTCGAGAAGTTCTCGCGGGAACATTATTTTCCCCACGAGTCGAGACGGATCGAGAAGTTCTCACAAGGATGTCCTAACGTCACAGTTAACTCCTGTTAATAAAAGTCCGTTAGGCTCAGTGGTACTTGGGTTTTTTACCCGTCGTACCGTCACGTTGGCCGATGTTGTTGGATATATGTATGCCCTAGAGGACATTATGTGTACTGGGGATGCTTGGACATGTGTGTGTGTGTGTGTGTGTGTGTATACAGATGACTTTCTTGGTCGACATGATAGTATGCTATCTGGTTTACTTTATCTTGACATGTTCATTTGATCATGCATCATACTCATTTGGTACATGTTGATAAAACCCTTGGGATATTTGCTTAACTACTGGGACTATGATGCAGATCATACGAGTGGGACACGTGTAGTTTATGAGCATATCCTTGAACTGTTCCTAGTCGTTGGTGTATCGAGATGGGGCATCGATATTCCAGAGTAGACTAGCGTATACCATTCTTGTCCCATATAATGGGCGATGGATGATCACATATCCATCTGGTGTGATGACACCAAAGATTGTATACGGGTGCTCAGTGGAGACTGGGTACACTGAACGAACTCGCCGAGAACTCCTATGTGGTATTATATCTATCGTCGGATTGCAGTTCTCTGGTGACACTGGTACAGGTTATTCTGTAGACCCGAGATCGTCATAGAGTCTTATGTGTCCTCCCACTGTACTTTGTTCTCCAACCTACCACGGCTCTACTGAGTTGTGCAAACAGGTGGATTTTGGGTACAGTCCCGAGGCACATGGAGGCAATGAGCGATAGGAAGGGTTTCGTCTCTCCCGGTATTGGGGTTGATGTTGCGCTATGCTCGATTGGCTATAACAGAAAGGCCCTGGCCAGGGCTGCTGTGATTTACTGATAAGTGTTATCAGTAGTTTCTCGATCTATTATGAGCCATACACCGGCATGACTTATTGAGTTATTGGGGTCTACAATACCATCCCTAGACTCGATTTGCAACATATCCGACGAAGAGACCGGACTGTACGGTAAGTGTTGCCAGTTGGCTCGACGGGAGTTTTGACAGCTTCGCTTGTTTTTCTTCTGATCGCTCAATACCCGGGTGGCCGTTATATTTAGCTGACCGTTTGCTGCTTGTACGTGTTTGATATGATTATCACCTACTACCGGCGTATTGACGACTCTTAGAGTCTCACAGCTGAGTTTCCTAGATTAGGCGAAATGATGTGGTGTGCATATGAGATATGCGCGGGGACCCGATTAAATGCGTGTATGTGATACCGTATATTAATCGAGAGTTTTTCTATTGGTCGGGTCGTATGTGATATGACGGGTTTGTTAAATCAAGTGTTGATTTAACATTGACTTTATAGCTTACTTTTATTAAATCCTTTTCTACTTTGTTGTATTCAGGCATGTATGCATATATTTTTGTTCATGCACATGATGATGAGAATGCACACATACATACATACATGGTGTCATGGTTATTGATACATATAAGATGGCAATGCAAGTCTCACATGGAAATAAACAAGTATTTATTTTTGTTTTTGAGTTAAAGAAAGAGAAATGGAAATTATCTCATGGTCAATGTTTCTACACAATTCCTTCACTAACCATGACATTAACCATGAATTCAATTTCATTTGATATTTTAACTCTAAAATAAATATCTAGACATTTATTAACCCATGGTTAAATAAGAGTGTGACTTTCATTTATATTTTCTATTCTGTTTTATTTTTGACATTATCACAAAACTTGAGCTCAAGCTTGCCATCTTCTTCTTCCTCATCTCTCATGCTCTCTTGAGATTTCTAGTGAGTGAGTGAGATAAAAAGAATGGGTTTTGAATTGAGAAAACAAACCATATCATAATTCTATACTAGTTTAGCCCATTAGTTTAGACTGTTAGCTCCACTTCCTCATTGATCAACTGAAGCAACGAGCTTTGAGCAAAGGGACTTCGGGTGGATCATCGTAGACTTAGAAGGTCTCTTGCGAGCCGGTTCAAACTCTCAAGGATCAAGGAGTCAAAAGAAGAGGTCTGCAAAGGTTGTATTCTCTTCACTTAGTGATAGTTTTCTTGTAGTATGAGATACTATTTGTTGTACCCTAAAAATTCTAGTTCGATTCAAGGTTAGATTACTTATCACCTCCCCAAAAATTTTATAATTGCATGTGTGATACTTGCAAACCCTAGGCACGGTGCTAAGGAATCCCAACAGTGGTATCAGAGCCAAGATAGAAATTTAGAGACGATGTTATAACTATTACGAAAACGAAGACAACTTCGAAAAATACGATATTTTGTAACCCTAGAAATTGCTCTCTGTAAATTTTTAAAAAGGTTGTCTAAAAATTATTTAAGCAACTGTAGAAGACTATATGTGATACATATAGAACACACATGAAATACGAGGCCAATCCATCGGATTTCACCCGATGACAAGCCACAAAAAACCGAGGAGGCCGGCCCCTTCTGCCCTGATTTGCCTCGTTGTTCACATGTGCTCTGTTCTGTAGATTTTGGGGTTTCAGGTATTGTTTGTTTAGCCCAAAATTTCATGTGATGTTTGTTGTGTTTAGGGCCTAATTAGTAGTATTTCATAGTCATATATTTTAACATTGTAACGGTAACCTAGATAATGTTTAACAGTTCGATCGAACTTCAAAACCCACATTAAGACCCCCTCTGAAATTTTCAAGTGTTGGAATTTTCCCAAAGTTAAACATATTCGGAAGATCGTGCAAGTATCCCTATGGACCCTCTAGAAGAACGTAATCCTAACTCGACTTTATGACCATGGAACCGCGGCCAAACCATAAGGTTTGCCGTCGTCCTGTGGCGCCATAGGGGAGGCAAGGGTTGACCCTTCTACGGCTGGTCCATAGACACTATGGCACGTTTTTGGGCATCTAAACTTTGCTCAAGTGTTGAGCACCCGGGGTAATTTGTGGGTGTTTGTTGATTCAATCCAAACGTTTAACATCGTCTGGATATATGTGATAATTGCAATTGTTGTTTTCACTTTCTTTTCTGCAACCTTAGTTGTAGTATGTGGTGTATCACCGGTTTCGTTGATATACATCAACGAAAATTGGGTTATGCATACTTACTTACGTTGACGATATGTGATGTTATGTGTTGCTGAGATATGATGTGCATGATCGTCATGATTGAATAGCCGGGGGTTTTTTGTGAGATGAGAGTTTATATTTTCATTCATGTAAAAATTAATTGTATGTAATGTTCTTTTATTTTGGGAACTTTCGGGTTGAGGATGATGTCATCATTATTGTATATTATTTACTTTTCCATATTAGGATACATCAAAGGAGGGGAGCACAAGTGACCGGGTTCTAGGATTCAGTGGGAGGCCATCTCGAGGAGTCGATACCGTGTCTTCTAAACTCTAGAATTGATAGGGTCACTTGCCGCTCTCGTATGGGTCTAAGGGTGTGGGCTTGGCTATTCATCACGACCGTGGAATCCGTATTTTCTATTTTAGGCTAAACACAAAATACGGACCTCCTAGATGTCCTATATTTTCATATGTGCTTCTGCTGTTGATATTCTGTGATGAGATTACATAATATCTGAGATGAATGGTATATTATTATATATATGATATATAATAAACGTTGCTTATGTTTTGCATCCGCGCTAGTCCCCCCCCGCTATGCCGTTAATTAAGTAATCTAACGGTGCATAACGGGACACTGTGGCGAATGCGGATGGCATAAGTGTACGTTCTATTTTCGTTTTTTTCTGTGATGGCTTAGGTACTTAAATAATGGGACTAAATTAATAGGTTTAATGTAAAGAAAAAGAAACCTAAAGATGTTGTAGAATCGGATTTGAAACATACTCGGCCTTTTTCATGAAAAATGAAAGTTTCAAAAGATGCGGAGTTTAAGCCACTCCTTTCTTAAAACTATTTAGATTCTACAACGAGATCAAGTTCAAAGCGTTAAAAGTTTTCATAAAAGAACATCTGCAACCCTCCGTCATTTTAGGAAGCAGAGTACTTAGTATTCGTGCTACGTATGTTGATCATAGTCAAGGCGTAGTGTACGGTAGCTAAGTGATGTCTTCCTACAAAGTATATGATGCGATCAGTTAAGAAATTCATATGATTATGTTGATCATAGTCAAGGGGCATATGGGTGGGTCTAGTTAATCACGAAATGACGGGTAGAACTTGACTAGTGCTTATGATATGTTGACCATAGCCAAGGTCATAAGCAGCTAGGGGTAAAAACCATATCGGGAGTTTCAAGAGTTGATATTTGCAATGAGATTGCATACCTTCTATATGATAATTGGATCGCGATCCCACTGTGAGTAAGAGTTACTCCCATGAGAGTTTTGCAGTTATAATTAGCTAATCCAGTCGGTGTCTAGAAAGATGTCAACGGGGTTAGACATATGGGAAAATGAGGTTTATTTTAATTAGGTTCGTGCGAAAGCACGGGAAACCTCTCTCAAAGTACCGACACTGGCCTGGCTGACCGATTAGCGAAATTATTGAATGTAATTAATCCTGGCTAGTTTTCTTTTTGAGGTTTTGAAAGAAAATTTGATAAAAGCAGTGGGAGACATCGATTAGATAAGATAATAACCAATCTAAATCTTTGCAAGAGTATTTCGCTGAGTGTATTCTTTTCTCGCTGATAATGGTAGATATATGACGGGACTTAAGCTTCTTTTAAAGAAAAACAATCTGACAGGACCGAATTATAAAGAATAGTTGAGGAACCTGAACATTGCACTCACATATGATAAAGTATCATATGTCCTCACTGCCAAATCCCCACCAGCCCTAGGTCCTGAATTATTGGCACGTGACGGCCCTAATACTACGCAACGTCTACAGGCGTAACGCAGTAAAAGAAAGCCAAAACCAAGAAATCTAAACCAGTAAAAGACAAGAAAAGATAAGAAATATTGTTTAAAAGTCTTTGAAATCACAACCCAAATTCTTTAAAAGTCCAACTTTATTTCCTTTAAAATTTTGGCAGCACCTCCTTTGTAAAAGCTAGCCCCAAAAATGGGTACAACAAAAATATAAAGTAAAGCATCCCCAACGGGAGCAAATCCACGCCCAAAGGCGGAAAACAACCACCACAACAAATATATGACGCCGTAGCGAAGAAATAAAAGACGGTAGAAAGGAAACTGTATAAAAGACAACAAGTCACAAATAATATACAATATCGTCCTCACCAAGTCTCTAAGTCAACAAGAAAATATTAGATAGAGAGTACAGGGATACAACGAATATACAATACAACGAATAACCACAAAACCCACCTAAGCAAACTGTACACTGTGAGCTGATGCGGTATCCGTAGCAAAAGATGATAAGATGTGTGATAATAGCCTGCCTCTGACTATCCTGAGGAACACCTGCAAACACTGTGGCATAATGGGGGTGAGTTTCCAACTCGTGAATAGTAAATAACATAAGCAGGTAATCGCGAGTATGCACGTACAGCGTGAATCTAACATGTGCAATTAATAGCAATAAAAAGTCATATGAATGCAATAATCATGAAAGGTACTCTAACAGGTACTACTAATACATGAAGAAATAATATGAATACAGTATGTAAACGCAACAGTCATGGAAGGTACTCTAACAGGTACACTAATGCATGAAGCAGTGCATAAACAGTAAATGTAGAGTATGGAATGCAACATGTCATTTCCACGGAATCCTGACATCGTGGTAGGATCAAAATCCATCAAGACAATCCAAATCCCAATTTCCTCAAATCAGCCCCCAATTTCCTCAAATCAGCCCCCAATTTGGCTATCATATCAAGTAAGTCTCACATATCCTTAATGTAAAATATCAAGTATATCTCACATATCCCGTATGTACAATATCAAGTATATCTCACATACGCCGAATGTACAATATCAAGTAGATCTCACATATATCCTGTAATCAATATCAAATAAATTCTCAAATGTCCTAAATCTAATGTCAATGAATCCTTTACATTCTAGGTATATTTGCATGAATAAATATGATGATGTATATAATTTAATGTCAATACACATATATTAGCGTCCCATTCCACTAATATTGGTGTAAGGGCATATATAACAGCGGCCTAAACCCCTGTTATATATACAAAGGAGTAAAAAGAAATATTATGAAACCAATGTGTCAAGCATCGACATAGAAATGCAGGTCTATCAGGTGCTGTCACCACTACTGGCACCCTGATAGGTACGTATCATACGCTATCCCGAAAGCTCGAGTGCCTAGCTCTGACCCTCGCCTCTCGACGTATCTATACATACATGACTCCCGTCGGTATCCCCATGATAACCGCTGAGTCCTTGGTAATGTCACCGGATGGTATGGTCCCCCCACTAACTCATTGTCTACTCCACGACTCTTGCCCCGGGATACTTCCGAGCCCCACCATGTACCCGCACACGGACCCCTCCGTTCCTCGCGTAGGGTATATATATCCGAACCGATAAATCTCATGGTGGCTGCTGAAATATCATATCAAGGGAAACCGGGTTTTTCAAATAATGCATAATTTCATGAACTCCCACGGTCCCCAAATCCAGAAAACATCATGAAAAATCCATATCTCAATGCGAAAATCCATGAATATAATATACGCATCATAAATCTGAAATGCGAACATATAAAGGAAAAGCAGCAATTAACTATAACAAGTTAATATAATATCATGCGGTTCCTAATCTCTCAAATTCTAAAATAACATCAAGTAAAGGTAAACATGTAGCTATAACCAGATATGTGCAACATAATGGTATAGCAAGATATATGTATCTTCCTATAAGTAAATGATGTAGTATACACCCTGGGTATAAGCGAAATAGGTGTGCAAAGTATACCTGTAGCTATGTCGTAAAGTGTGCATGTATCTATCACTAATGGTACAATACTCTATAGGTATACAGGTAAGTAGCATTTAAGTATGTCAGAATATATGTGTAAGCATGTAGGTATACAGGTATGCTATAAGTCAATGCGTAAAGAAATATGAATCAAAGTCTCAATATCCCTAACCAAGCAATATTATATCTGTAAGTGGGTTATGCGTGACATGGCAGTTATTGACGGTGTGTGTAGCATACAATCAGTGCTCATGCAACATGAATCGTCAATAATATGTGCAGTGTCCTAAGGATACCAGTCCAAGCACAACAATATCTAAGTAATAGGGTAAATGCGCAATTCTAAATATGACATAGAATATGCCACAGAAATAACATCTCTAGCCCAGACGCATAACGACATGCGGGCGATTCCCCTGTAGATGTTAAATCTACTCACCAACGCTTCTGGCTAAGTGAAGCCTACCACCTGTTTTCCCTTATCATAGCGTCCGAAGTCCCTGCTTACGAACCTAAAATTTCACAAACACAACACATAAGCAAATATCCTATATCAACGAAAAGACATCGAAACGCAAGAATGACGCCCTGAAAATTACACTGCACGCTTAGCGCGTCTATCGCGCATGACATCGGCCAAAAACCCTAATTGGGGTCGCTAAAGTACAAAACACAAGTCTAGACCCCCGATCGTCCCGATCGTGCAACACAATACAAAAATTACGAGGAATACAATAGATATAAGCTCACAACGACCAATCGAACCCACGTCGGAAAAACCCTGAAATCTAGTATGCAACCTATCGCAATATTTCGCACTAGTTTCAAGCTAACGCATATCTAGCGATTATAAACACCTTAAAATAGCTTAACTAATCTATAAAAACCATTTCTATATTTTTAACACTTGCTAAATAAATTTTAGCAAAAACCTAGTAAGCAAAATTACATAATTAAACAAAGTGTTAATTAGCAAAAATTAACATTTTCTACTAGGTTAATCTTCACCAAAACACAAATTAACACTTCAAATAAACATTAAATACATAAATCAAGTTTTACCCTAACTAGATTATCATAAAAATCAAGTATTGAATTTCAAACATGAAATTAAAAGCTTAAATAAACAATTAATATACTAATTAGAAATTTAGAAACAACAAAAAGATTAGGGTTAGGGTTTTATACCTCCACAAAAGATCAAAACCAAGAAACCAAACTCATCATCTTTTCCTCGAAAATGGTGTTTGAATGAAGATCCAAGCTAGCTTTGAGTTCAAGAATGAAGGAAAATAAATAAATTTGAGTTTTTGTGATTTTATTTGTATTTTTCATGATTTATTTGATGCAAAATGAGTTGAAAAAGAGTGCGAATGATAAGGGACAGCAAGGGGAAGGGAAGGGCCGGCCAACGGGGTGAGGGGGTATTTTTGTGAATTTTTGTGAAGAAAAAGCTAGGAAAAAGAGTAATAAATGCTAATAAATGCTATATGCCACCTTTACACATTTTCTTTTCTTTTTAAAATAAAACCTTTTGCACTCCAAAAAATATCTAGATATTTAAAAATAAGTTTCCAAAATATTCTAGCGACAAAAAAATAATTTATTCTCAAGAGAAGAAATTTCCCGATTTACGTGCACCAAATACCGCTTAAAATAATATTTTATTTGAGAAAAATTCTATCTGAACCAAAACCTCCCAAATACCCTTAATGTTCGCGCACAAGTTTTATTTTAGCGAAAAATGTGCCGGCAAGCTTATACGGACGTTTGATCGAAATCGGGTTAAAACGGAAAATACCGACAATTTTGCCCTAAAACGGGAAAATTCGCAAAACGATTTCTGAAACGTTACAATCTACCCCCCTTATAAAAATTCGTCCCCGAATTAAAATTTTTTACTAAGCGTACCTTTAAAGAGAGAATTACTAAACTCTCATATCTCGTTCGCAGCCTCCCAAGTGATTACCTCACTATACGGCTACGTCTAAGAAAAACCCTTCACAGATGGCAAGACTCTTGACCGAAGTTTCTCCACCCTCCTAGCCATTAACACAATTGGCTGCTGGTGAACGAAAGATCACGTCCAAGCTAAATGGTTTGGTGCTGAATCATGTGAGAAAGGTCATGAAGGTAATTGCAAAGTATCGACACAAGGAACACGGGGTGAATACTCAGTAATCTGGGCGGAAGAGCCGAATTAAAGGCAACGGAACTAACTCACTTTAAGGATCTCGAAAGGACCTACAATTATGGGTAAGCTTCCCAAAACTCAGCACGTCCTTCATCGGAAAAATCCGTAGGAATACATGACCTCCCACTGCGAACTCGAGCCTGCGATCACCATGGTTGGCATAAGACCTCTGTCCGCACAGGATTGTCATCATCCTCACCTGAAACAGCTGGATCATTTCCGAAGTCTCTAGACTAGATGGGGTCCAAAAATCATACTACGCAGAGTCAGAAAAACAGACTGGAGATCGACACCACCTAACAAACAAAACTTAAAGGTTGCCAATTGGAATGTCTCCTGATAACTGCTATCGAAGGAGAGTCCTAACAATGGCAAGTGACGATCCCAACTGCCGACAACAATTAGTACGTATGCACGAGTATAACCTCTAGAGTCGGTATAGCCCGCTCTCACAAAACCATCATCCTGCGGATGGAAAGACGGAGCTAAAGCTCAACCAGTACCCAAGGCTTCCTGAATCACCTGCCCAAGATGGCAAGCGAACAGGGTGCCTTCATTGGATACGACCTGTCACGCCCCGTTTCCCAGTGTACGGCGAAGTGGACACGACAAGGCCCGCTACGTATATACTCAGAAGTACATACGCTAAGTGTAACTAAGCAATATAAAGTAAATCACAAGAGACGAATAATATAGAAATAACAACAACTTTTATTAATAACATTCTTTGTACAATGCATGAAAGGAAAATACAACTGAAATGAAAAGCAATGCCTAAACAGTGGCATAACAGGAAATGAAAATACTGGAAAGAATAAGGTACAATATCTAGAGCTCTGGGTCTTCGTGGAACTGCTCCAAAACTTCACCGGTGGGCTCGATCTCAGCTTGGTCCAACGCACCTGACGACATTCAAAGAAGAAAGAAATAGAATGTCGTCAGCGAACAGGTCGTTCGGTAAGTCCCAAAGATAAGGGAGAAATAGACAGAGAGTAAGAGAGAGAGAGTGACTTTTACAGTTGTATTATATTGTTATATTATAGTAGTATGGTGTTAACGCTGTTGTTGTA
This sequence comes from Agapanthus africanus, assembly GCA_030015575.1. Taxonomy (NCBI): domain Eukaryota; kingdom Viridiplantae; phylum Streptophyta; class Magnoliopsida; order Asparagales; family Amaryllidaceae; genus Agapanthus; species Agapanthus africanus. Next base: position 395,735,274 of record CM057340.1, read on the forward strand.
GCTTGGTACAGAACGATGCCAGTGTATACGAGAGGGGTCTCAGTATGCTAGAGACCAGGGCAAATGGAAGTACAAGGCTCCGTTATACAACCCGGAACAACGGCAATTGGATTCAGGTTAGGTGTCTTAATCTTACCATCTCGTGCCACCTTTAACACCTTTCGTACCAATCTACCCCTTAAACCCAGCGATGTCTTGTTTGTATTGTTATCTTGTAAAATTGTATTGATTGCATGATTGACTGACCGACTGACCGAAACCATGATATCAGGAAACGGTTATAACCGTGGAGTCATGTAAATGGAATACTGGGAAACATGTAAAAGGAATATCCATGGTTCGGTTCAGTCAAGTTATATAGATTGTGAACTGGATTCTGGGATTCATGTATTCATCTTGAGTTGAAATATAAAGAATATAGATTGACTTGATTCATATTCAGATCAGAAATAATCAGACTCTAACCCGAGTCAGACTAAAAGAAAGATAATTTGAAGTTCTATATTTATTAGGGGCCTTATTGTAATTTATAAAACTTGAGGGGGTTTTAGGTAAGAAGTACTATTGTATAGTTTTCAAAATACACCTCAAGTATTTATTATTCGCCTTTATAGTTATATTGAGTATGAATTTTATTTGTGTTATTCTAGTGAATATATCCTAATGAAAGTATTAATTGATTTATTTGAAATTTCATAGTATTTTAATGTAACTTTTAATCTTGTAAATTTTAGAAAAAGTGGAAACTTTATATTATAATAAAATAGGTGTCTAAATGATAATTAAATATATTTTAATACAACAATAATTTTTTAAATAAATATTTTATTTTTCCAAAATCACATTTTTCTTAAATGCCGTATTTTAACCCTTCGAGACCGAATGCTCCTTGCGGAGGTCTGAATCTCGCACTACTAGCCCGCGGGTGCACGATGAACCGTACTATCCCTAGCGGGTTCTCCAAAGGTGGGTTGTAACGGCGATTTGCATAGGTTTAACAAATACCATTCATTTAGGAAAAAAAAGGTTTTATAAATATAAGGTATTTATTTGTAAAAGAGTATAAATTTCCGTATTTTAGTTTCTAAGGTTTCCTAAGCCAACCAACCTATTTCTAAGGTCTAAACGACAAGTCATTAGAAGCCTCAAATCGCCTCTTCACCGCCAATTGTGGCCAGGTAAGTACAAGTGAGGAGGGAGGGATCCGCTCATGAATCGTGAGACGGGCCTTTTAAAGTTACCCAAGCTCACTTGCCTAACCTAGAAACCGCAAAGTCAGTTTAGATAAACGATCGATGTCCATGACATATCGTAATTTCCTATTAAAAGATATTGTTTTAAAATTGTAAACAACTTAGAACTTTTAGAAAAGGTTTATAAAGAAAAGGGTATTTTAGTGAAAAGTCTTGTATTTTCGTATTCTATGTTTTGACGTTTATCAATTAAGGTTATATTTGTGTGTGTGTAGAGGTAGATCATTACCTCGTGACTTATTTTAAGTTTTAATGAAGTTTAGAGGTTAAACATGATATATTAAACTTGAAGGTATTAAAGCGCAAGAATACGGTATTTGAAAACGTTATCATTTCATATGTGAAAACTCATTCAAATTGATTTCTACAAGTTTAGTGATCAAGATAAACATATTTAGGAGTGAGGGATTTAATTAGAACAAGAAAAATAAACTTTATGGTATTTTTGTGAAAAGAATACGGTTTTGCAAAGAAGCTATCATTTCATGTGAGAAAGTTTGTTTAAATTGGTTTATGGGTGATTAATAGTCAACATGAACATAGGTAGGTATTATGTATTAGGTGACAAGTGGAAATTTGCAGAAAAACCGAATCGGAAATCGTTTTGTTCCGATTTCCGTCGGGTTCCAAAAAGTCGTATTTTCTATTAAAGGAAAAGAGAGATAGATGAGATGGGACTTACGGGTTTGGAAAAACTAAGGAAGCTAAGGAAGTGATGGTTGTCGATGCGTCGAAAACGTCGCGAAGTTTCTAGTCCGATCGCCGGAATCCGTCGTCGGTTTCGGCAGCGCTTCGCTTCTCGCTCTTTGTACCGAGTTCTCGAGAATTTGAGAGAGTGGACTTAGAGTTGTAGTGTGAAATGGTAGAGGGTAGGGGTGTTTATATAGGGCTAGGCTAGGGTTAGGGTTTGGATTAAAAAAAATATTAAAAAATGTAAAAATTCATTAAAAATCATTAAACCTAGGAGTAAAAGAGATTTATTGGCCAAATTAAAACCGATCCAGGTATAATAAGTGTGCAAGAGGGTTTACCAAGTCAAGAGCCAACTTTTATCAGTTGGTGACTCGGCCGTCCGGCCAAGTCCGGCTGGCGGCGCCGGACCGAGTCGGTCGATTCGCCGGTCGGCGGCACCGAGTCGGGCCGAGTTAGGGTTCCAGTGGCCGGGGATTTTCTGGGGGTACAATTTGGTATATTTACTTTTTGTTGTCCAGTACATATTTTGGGAGTTATGGCCTTTTTACCGTTGAGTTCCAAAAAAAATTAAAACAAAATAAATACAAAAATAATGTGGGGCATGGGATTTGAACTCCGGTGGCTTGGTCCAGCAGTGCAAGGTATTACCAATGAGCTACAAGCTCCTTCTTGTAATTATTGTGGTTTTTAATTACTTAAACTGATAGCCGCAAAAATAAATACTCCTAGTATTTATTAAATTTAAAGTAATTTCTTGTACACTAAAAATGGAGTTATTTCATTCTTGTAGCTTGTAATTAAAAACAAAAATAATTACCTAAATCTTATGCTCAGGCTTAAATACCCCTTTGTGGATTTTTTTAAAAAAAAATATTTTGAAAAAAATTGTATAGGAAAAAGTGTATAAAAATTAGGGTTGTTACATTCTACCCTCCTTATAAAAATTCCGTCCTCGAAATTTGTAAAAGGAAAGTGTAACAGTGCAAAGAAGTTTGGTGGTTGTGGTATAGATAGTGTATAAATAACAAAGAGATACAAGGGTGAAAAAGGTATACCGGTATTACCTTGACCTACAGTCTCGGTTTCTACGGCTTCCAATGTGAAGGTCTGTCGCCGTGGTACATTCCTTCTAGCTGGAGGCACATTCTGCCTTTAGGGCTTGTTTCTCTGCCCTCTAGACATGTCCCTCATTGCCTGTTGGAATTGGCGAGTAGGCTGTGCAGGTGGTGGAGCAGGTAGTGCAGGACGAGTTGCAGGAGCCTGGATGGTTGGCCACTGCGGTTGGTTGGTGTGTGTGTGAGATGAGTTGCTGTTGTAAGGACAGTTCCTAATTCCGTGGTTGGATGCGCCACAAATTAGACACAGGCCTTTTGCGCGCCTACAGTCCTTCCACAAATGTCCTTTTCTATGGCAGTAATGGCAAATTTCTTCAGTCCTCCTGGGTTCAAACAATGGCCTGGAAGAGGCTCCACCTGCCATCTGGTTGGCAGGGCGCTTGACTCCTGCAGACTGAGGTCTGCCCCTCTCTTTTATCACTGCCTCATAGCTGCGAGCAGCTTCCAGAGCATCCTCATGAGTCAAGAATTTTCCTGTGGCTAGAGCAGCCTTAATCTCTGTGTCCAAACCTTGTTGAAAGCGACGGGCTCTGATATCGTCCGTCAGTATCAAGTGTGCCGCAAATCGGCTCAATATGGTGAATTCAACGTCGTATTCATCTACCGATTTGTCCCACATTGATCCTTGCTGTAGATGAATAAACTGCTGCTCCATGGCGAACCTAGCAGTCACAGGGAAATATTTCGCGTCGAACTTCTCGCAAAATGTCTTCCATTCAATCGGCTGTACCAGACGGGTTTCTTCCGCCTTCCACCAATTGCGAGCATTATCCGTGAGCTGTAGCTTCGCTACACGGACCCAAGCGTGGTCTGGCACTTGAGCCGCTGCCAGATCGTCCTCGATGCTTTGTGCCCATTCTTCCGCTTCAAGAGGGCTTCCTTTACCAGAGAACTGCTTTGGGTGCAAAGCTCTGAATTGCTTTACTCCCGGTGCATCGGCTTCAGGACGGTTCAAAAGTTGGTTCTGTCCCTCGAGAAGGCTGCGGATCGCCTCAAATAGCATCGTTTGCTCAGTGGGTGGTGCAGGAACAACTGGTGTGAGAGGTAGTGCTGGAGGGGTGTTGTTGGCGTTGGTGCTGGTGTTGTTCGGGGAATCCATAACCCTGAAGAAAATTTGGATTAGGACAGATTCAACTACATGAAATGATAAGATTCAAGGAATAGAGATTTGCAAGATTCAAAGAACATGAATTGTAAAGAATGTTTTAGTTGCTAGTTCTTGTGTTATATTGCTTAGGTTGTTCACGCAGACCAGAACTGCATGACAGGGATTCATACAGCTCTGACCTGCATGGGCCACCAACAAAACCTGTCACGCCCCGTTTCCCAGTGTACGGCGAAGTGGACGCGACGAGGCCCGCTACGTATATACTCAGAAGTACATACGCTAAGCGTAACTAAGCAATATAAAGTAATCACAAGAGACGAATAATATATAAATAATAGCAACTTTTATTAATAACATTCTTTGTACAATGCATGAAAGGAAAATACAACTGAAATGAAAAGCAATGCCTAAACAGTGGCATAATAGGAAATGAAAATACTGGAAAGAGCAAGGTACAATATCTAGAGCTCTGGGTCTTCGTAGAACTGCTCCAAAACTTCACCGGTGGGCTCGATCTCAGCTTGGTTCAACGCACATGACGACATTCAAAGAAGAAAGAAATAGAATGTCGTCGGCGAACAGGTCGCTCGGTAAGTCCCAAAGATAAGAGAGAAATAGACAGAGAGTAAGAGAGAGAGAGAGAGTGTGACTTTTACGGTTGTATTATATTGTTATATTATAGTAGTATGGTGTTAACGCTGTTGTTGTAGCTTGGTACAGAAGGATGCCAGTGTATACGAGAGGGGTCTCAGTATGCTAGAGATAAGGGCAAATGGAAGTACAATACTCCGTTATACAACCCAGAACAACGGCAATTGGATTCAGGTTAGGTGTCTTAATCTTACCATCTCGTGCCACCTTTAACACCTTCCGTACCAATCTACCCCTTAAACCCCGCGATGTCTTGTTTGTATTGTTATCTTGTAAAATTGTATTGATTGCATAATTGACTGACCGACTGACCGAAACCATGATATCAGGAAACGGTTATAACCGTGGAGTCATGTAAATGGAATACTGGGAAACATGTAAAAGGAATATCCATGGTTCGGTTCAGTCAAGTTATATAGATTGTGAACTGGATTCTGGGATTCATGTATTCATCTTGAGTTGAAATATAAAGAATATAGATTGACTTGATTCATATTCAGATCAGAAATAGTCAGACTCTAACCCGAGTCAGACTAAAAGAAAGATAATTTGAAGTTCTATATTTATTAGGGGCCTTATTGTAATTTATAAAACTTTAGGGGGTTTTATGTAAAAAGTATTATTATATAGTTTTCAAAATACACCTCAAGTATTTATTATTCGCCTTTATAGTTATAATGAGTATGAATTTTATTTGTTTTATTCTAGTGAATATATCCTAATGAAAGTATTAATTGATTTATTTGAAATTTCATAGTATTTTAATGTAACTTTTAATCTTGTAAATTTTAGGAAAAGTGAAAACTTTATATTATAATAAAATAGGTGTCTAAATGATAATTAAATATATTTTAATACAACAATAATTTTTTAAATAAATATTATATTTTTCCAAAATCACATTTTTCTTAAATGCCGTATTTTAACCCTTCGAGACCGAATGCTCCTTGCGGAGGTCTGAATCTCGCACTACTAGCCCGCGGGTGCACGATGAACCGTACTATCCCTAACGGGTTCCCCAAAGATGGGTTGCAGCGGCGCTTTACATAGGTTTAACAAATACCATTCATTTAGAAAAAAAACGGTTTTATAAATATAAGGTATTTATTTGTAAAAGAGTTTAAATTTCCGTATTTTAGTTTCTAAGGTCTCCTAAGCCAACTAACCTATTTCTAAGGTCTAAATGACAAGTCATTAGAAGCCTCAAATCTCCTCTTCAGCGCCAATTATGGCCAGGTAAGTACAAGTGAGGAGGGAGAGATCCGCTCACGAATCGTGAGACGGGCTTTTAAAGTTACCCAAGCCCACTTGCCTGGCCTAGACACCACAAAATCAGTTTAGATAAACGATCGATGTCTATGACATATCGTATTTTCCTATTAAAAGATATTGTTTTAAAATTGTAAACAACTTAGAACTTTTCGAAAAGGTTTATAAAGAAAAGGGTATTTTAGAGAAAAGTCTTGTATTTTCGTATTCTATGTTTTGAAGTTTATCAATTAAGGTTATATTTGTGTGTGTGTAGAGGTAGGTCATTACCTCGTGACTTATTTTAAGTTTTAATGAAGTTTAGAGGTTAAACATGATATATTAAACTTGAAGGTATTAAAGCGCAAGAATACGGTATTTGAAAACGTTATCATTTCATGTGTGAAAACTCATTCAAATTGATTTCTACAAGTTTAGTGATCAAGATAAACATATTTAGGAGTGAGGGATTTAATTAGAACAAGAAAAATAAACTTTATGGTATTTTTGTGAAAAGAATACGGTTTTGCAAAGAAGCTATCATTTCATGTGAGAAAGTTTGTTTAAATTGGTTTATGGGTGATTAATAGTCAACATGAACATAGGTAGGTATTATGTATTAGGTGACAAGTGGAAATTTGCAGAAAAACCGAATCGGAAATCGTTTTGTTCCGATTTCCGTCGGGTTCCAAAAAGTCGTATTTTCTATTAAAGGAAAAGAGAGATAGATGAGATGGGACTTACGGGTTTGGAAAAACTAAGGAAGCTAAGGAAGTGATGGTTGTCGATGCGTCGAAAACGTCGCGAAGTTTCTAGTCCGATCGCCGGAATCCGTCGTCGGTTTCGGCAGCGCTTCGCTTCTCGCTCTTTGTACCGAGTTCTCGAGAATTTGAGAGAGTGGACTTAGAGTTGTAGTGTGAAATGGTAGAGGGTAGGGGTGTTTATATAGGGCTAGGCTAGGGTTGGTTTGGATTAAAAAAAATATTAAAAAATGTAAAAATTCATTAAAAATCATTAAACCTAGGAGTAAAAGGGATTTATTGGCCAAATTAAAACCGATCCAGGTATAATAAGTATGCAAGAGGGTTGACCAAGTCAAGAGCCAACTTTTCTCAGTTGGTGATTCGGCCGTCCGGCCAAGTCCGGCCGGCGGCGCCGGACCGAGTCTGCCGATTCGCCGGCCGGCGGCGCCGAGTCGGGCCGAGTCGGGCCGAGTCAGGGTTCCAGTGGCCGGGGATTTTCTGGAGGTACAATTTGGTATATTTACTTTTTGTTGTCCAGTACATATTTTGGGAGTTATGGCCTTTTTACCGTTGACTTCCAAAAAAAATTAAAACAAAATAAATACAAAAATAATGTGCGGCATGGGATTACCAATGAGCTACAAGCTCCTTCTTGTAGTTATTGTGGTTTTTAATTACTTAAACTGATAGCAGCAAAAATAAATACTCTTAGTATTCATTAAATTTAAAATAATTTCTTGTACACTAAAAATGGAGTTATTTCATTCTTGTACCTTGTAATTAAAAACAAAAATAATTACCTAAATCTTGTGCTCAGGCTTAAATACCCCCTTGTGGATTTTTAAAAAAATATATATTTTGAAAAAAATTGTATAGGAAAAAGTGTATAAAAATTAGGGTTGTTACACGACCCATGAAGGAACTCCGTGCAACACACAAACTTAACAAAGAACAATTGAGCAAACTGAGTATAACCGGACAACAAGCATCCGAATGGAGTCATACCCTGACTAAACCTGGGTATACGCCATAACGAATATTCATGGAGATCTGCTCCCATTCCCACTTCGAAACGGTTTAAGGTTGCGACTCTCCAGCCGGTCTCAGATGCTCAACCAAAACACACAACAAGACATCATCTTGAAACGAAATCCGAAACTTCTCTTTACATCCTTGTCCACCCGTAACTATCTCACAAGTCACGTCAAATGCTTGTGGAACTTGAATGTGTACAGAGAGTGTTAGTTATATGTATGCCCTAGAGGCCATTACTGTACATAGGATGTATATTGTAGTGGATGCTGGGACATATATAGGGAGGAATTTCTTGCTCGACATGATAGTATGCTATCTGGTTGCTCTTTACCTTAACGTGTATACTGATTGTCTCTCTGTTACATGTGGGTAAAGCCCTTAGGATGTGTACTTGACTGCCTGGACTATGATGCGGATCATACTAGTGGGGACATGGTAGTCCATAAGTACATCCTTCACAGTCCCTAGTCGTGGGTATATCGAGACAGGGCATCGATATACCAGAGTAGACTAGCGTATACCTTCTCGACCCATACAGATGGGCGATGGATGATCCCATATCCATCGGTGTTTGACATCAGAGATGATATACGGGTGCTCAGTAGAGACTGGGTACACTGGACGGACTCGCCGAGAACTCCCAGATGGTATTATACCTCACGTCAGATGGCAGTTCTCTGGTGACACTGGTACAGAGTAGTCTGTTGACCCGAGATCGTCATAGAGTCTTGTGTGGTTCCCACTGTGCTTTGATTTCCATCTTACCACGTCCAAGAGGGGCGTGCAAAACGGTGGTTTTTGGGTACAGTCCCGAGTCACATAGAGGCAATGAGCGATAGGAGGGGATTCGTCTCTCCCGGTATAGGGGGTTGATGTTGCGCTATGTTCGATTGGCTATAACAGGAAATCCCTAGCCAGGGTTGCTGAGATTTACTGGTAAGTGTTACCAGTAGTTTCTCGAAATGTTATAGACCTCATATCGACACGACTTATCGAGCTATTGGGGTCTGACGTTTACCACCCCTAGGCGAGATATGCGACATATCAGACGATCAGACCGGACTGTACGGTAGTGTTACTGGTTGGATTCACAGGAGTGTGAGCGGGCTTGCTTGTCGATATTTTGATCGCTCAATACCCGGGTGGCCGTTACGTTTAGCAGACCGCTTGCGGCTTGTGGGTGTTTGATATGATCATCGCCTGCTGCCGGCGTATTGACGAGTCTTTAGAGTCCTACACAGAGGTTTCCTGGCTCAAGCGAAATGAAATAGTAGCGCATGTGAGATATGTGCGGGACCGAGAATAATGCGTGTATGTGATACCGTATTCTATTCTTGCGATGAATGTGTCGAATGGTTATATGCGATATAACCTAGTTATCGAATCGAGGGTTGATTCGATAAGCCGATACATAGGATACTAGTCGGTTATATGCGATATGACCGGATCGTTAAATTAAGTGTTGATTTAATGATTTAATGCATAATTATATATTTGATATATTAGTTTGCATCAACTAGTATCGGTTTACTTAAGATGGATATTCTCACTCGGATGTGCACATTGTATATGTGATATACTTTTTGTGCACTTGATTGTATCATGTTTGATGATACATGTTTGCTAGGGTTTTTGTGTAAAGATCAAACTATGGTTACATGTTAATGGTTAGGGTTATGTTTTATTCACTTATTTATTTATATATTCATTTTGGAAATTTTTAAGGATGGTGGCTTGTTTTGTTTTTATGTTGAAGCTTCTTGAAGCTTTGATCAAGTCAACCATTCTTATCTCATCCTTAACCCTAACCATTCCCACTAACCCTAGTTTAGTCTCTACACTTGACCATGGTTAATTTTATAATAAGAATCATTTTATTATTCTTTTATCTTAACTTATCATAATAACTTTCTTCTTCTTCTTCATCTTCTTAAATGAAGAAAGCAAGCTCCATCAATGGTGATTGATGGAAATGAGTGAGAAATCCAATTCTAAAGTCTACCCTCTTCCTATTTCTTCATCCTCTACCTCTTGCCAAGTAGTAGAGTGTGTTTTCTCCACAAGTTTCTTGACTTGGTAAAGTCGGAGCTTGATTTAGCGATGCCTCGACGTAGATCATCTTCGGCATGGACATCGATGACCTAGCCCGTCCATTCTCCGATGAAACCGACGCTAGAGCCCGGGACTTGTTATGGACAGCGAGGAGACTTCATTGCGGAGCTATGGAGGTGGAGAACCGGATCTACAAAGGTTGTATTTCCGTATCTCTTAGTTAAGTGTTAACTAGTTTATTGTTTCGCCTAGATTTCTAGCCGACGATCCGTAGTCGGGTTTCTCGGCACCTAGATTTTTTGAAATTGGCATGGTTGATGCCTTGTGAGACCTCATTAGGGTGTCTAGGAACCCTACAGTGGTATCAGAGCTACTAGGCATTGGATGTCGACCTATGGGGGGTTCTCACTGTGTGACAGTGTGGCGAAGCATAGGCTCTTACCCCCACGGTGTCCCGAGACCGGAAGGTGTTCCGGCGGGTTGTAGTCCTCGCGAGGGGGCATGCGTAAAAAGTAGCGGCTGAGGGACCTGTTGGTGCCACGGCGACCCCATTGGATGGGGTGGCTGCCTGACCTACAGTGGTATCAGAGCCTAGCTAGAGCCTTAGGCGAAGTCTAGACGGAATTTGAAACCCGATCGAACCGAAAAACCAACCCGGAAAATGCTCTCTGTACTTTTTCTAAAATCGTGGATTTTTCCAAATTAAAAATTCGTAAAAAATTCGGCAGGAAGATATAAGAGTTATGGTGAAATACGACATCACAATTCATCTAAATAGCCGCGGTTCCGCGGCATGAGCATGGATCATGCGGCAGATCCGCGGCCGTACGGTCGTATCTCACTGTAATTTTTGTACAGTAATTCTTGATTTCTGGTACTGGATTTTATGGGAATTTTTAATATTTTTTATAGAGTTGAATTTTCTGGGATTGATTTGGGGATTCGGTGTTTCGATCGGAGTATCAAATTTTGTCTGTGTGGCTTTCCGGATAATTTTTAGAATATGTTAAAAAGTTCGACCGGATATAAATACCCAATTTTTCCCCTGTCGGGAAATTTCCAAGTGTTGGATTTTTCCGTAGTTTAACGACGTTCTAAGTAGTGCAAGTAACGCGATGGTCCCTCTAGAAAACAACAAACCTTAACTCGATTATGTGACCGTCTTGAACTGCCCTTTGAACCTTCGGGTTTGGGGCAGTACGGCGTGCCACATGTGAGGCGTTGGCTTGACCCTTCTACGGCTGGACCTTTGGTACTGAGGCACGAACTGAATGTTGTCAGACTTATTTCATGTGTTGAGCTGTATCGGGAAAACTTGGGTGTTCGATTGTTCGATTGAAAAGTTTAGCATTTTCTATTTATCCGGAATGTGATACAATAATTGGAATTCACAAATTGTTATGAGATAACGGAATGAATATTATAAACGTAGCAGTTTAGTCTCACTTGATCGGTTGCCACGGAATTTTGATGTGATCAAAAGTCCGTCGCAATCACGTAGCGTACGCGGATACTCGCCGAGTAAACTTAATAGACAGCCTCACTCCATAGCCTCGACCAAGTGACTGTAGTAGAACCCCGTCGCCGAAAGCATCCATTCGGGTGCTCGCGGTAGCGGTGTTTCGCCTTGGTGCACTTGGTCGACGGCGTCGGGGGTGCAGCCGCCTACTAAAGTTTGCGACGAGCATTCGATCAGAATGTCGGGAATCCTGTTGAATTGCCCGACTTGATATTGAAAAGTGTTTTCGATAATGAGACTAAAATGCGGGGTTTATAATTGTTAGGCATGCGATGTCTAAGTAATTCATTTGGTCAGGCATGCGATGTCTGAGGTGGTTGCGGATTCCAACTGTTGTAGTTTTACACTTTCTTTTCTGTGACCGTAAGTGTAATATGTGATATCGCCGGTTTCGTTGCTATATGTCAACGACAATTGGGATGCGCATATTTACTTACGTTGATGACATGTGATGTTATGTGTTGCTGGATATGTTATATTGGATCGTCGTGTTTGAATAGCCAGGGGTTTTTATGTGAGATGAGTGTTTTTTCATTTTCATTCATGTAAAAACTTGTATGTAATATTCTTTTATTGGGGCGCTTCCAGGTTGCGGAAGTAGTCACCTTTTGTATATTATTTACTTTTCCGCACTAGGATAGACCCAAGGAGGGGAGCACAAGTAACCGGGTTCTGGAGTCCAGTGGGAGACCAACTCGAGGAGTCGGGTCCGGGTCTCCTAACTCTAGAATTGGTAGGGTTGCTTGCCGCTCTCGTAGGGGTCTAGGGGTGTGGGTTTGGCTATTCATCGCGACTGTGGAATCCGTGTTTTATACTGGCTCGTATTGAAAACACGGACATCCTTGTATATCCAATATTTTATATGTTTCTTCTGCTGCGATATCTGTGATGTGATCATGTGATGTTCTGTGATAGATACAGTATATAGTATATATGATATATTATATAGACGTTACTTATGTTTTACACCCGCGCTAGCCCTGCCCCGCTATGCCGTTAGTTACCTAACCTAACGGTGCACGAGGGGACATCGAGGCGAATGCGGATGGCATAAGTGTACGTCGTATTTATCTGTGATGTTTAGGTACATAAATGATGGGACTTCATTAATGTGATTAATGGATTAAAAGAAACCTAAGATGTTGTAGAATCGAATTTCAAAATAAAACAGGTAGCTACAGTTCTTGCTTTGCACAGCGGTATATGTGATATATCCTGGACCTTATTCGATAAGGAAAGGACCGAGATCCCTTCACCGGGAGTGACTCCTTTAACAATAACTGGCAGATGCTACACACTCGGTTTGTCCTTTGATTGCTTTTAAGTGTTTTTGCTTTGCACAGTGATATATATGATATATCCCGCACCTCATTCGACGAGTAAAGGACCGACGATACTTTCACCGGGAGTGACTCCTTTAGCAAAACTAGAAAAGCCTCAAAAGCACTCCATTTTAAAACCATTTGATTCTACAACGATATCAAGTTCATTACGCAATAGGTTTTCAGAAAAACCTGTCGTAGCCCTCCGTCATTTCAGATAAGTAGTAGTTAGTATTCGTGCTACGTTTGTTGGCCTGCGTCAAGGCGTAGTGTGCGGTAGCTAACTGGTGCTTATCTGCATAAGCATATGATGTGATTGGATTAGGGTAGTCGTGCGACTTTGTTGGCCTGCGTCAAGGGTCGTGCGGGTGGGTTTAATTCAATCAGGAAATGACGGGTTGAATTTGACTAGCGGACTATGGTTTGTTGGCCTGCGTCAAGGTCATAGGACGCTAGGGGCAAAATATTATCAGGAATTTCAAGTGTCGAAATTTGCAATGAGATTGCATACCTTCTATGAGATAGTTGGATCCCGATACCCGCTGCGAGTAAGAGTTACTCCTGGGAGAGTTTTATACATTACAATTAGCCGATCAAGTAGGTGTCTAGAAAGGTGTCAACGAGGTTACGCCTCTGGGAAAACGAGGTTTACATTAATTAGGTTCGTGCGAAAGCACGGGGGACCTCCCTCAAAGTACCGACACTGGCCTGGCTGAAAGATTGGCGAACTTGTAGTGTGTAATTAATCCCGGCTAGTCTTTCCTTTTAGGGTTTGAAGGAAGATTTGATAAAAAGCAGTGGGAGCCATCCTGATTAGATAAAATAATAACCAATCTATTCTTGCAAGAGCGCACGCTGAGTGTTTTCTTCTCTCTCTCTCCAGGTAGCGACCATATCATGCCTTAATCAAGATAATAAATCGGATATTGACCGAACCCGCTTGTTATACTGAGCTGGGGAACGTTGGTCCCGCTCCAACTTATAATTGTTATAAGACAGAGCAGGAAATTGGGGATTACCAGAATTCCCGTGCCGCCCAAACGAAGAGAGTGCATGCTGATGCATCATCTTCGGGTGTGTTCATTACAGAGAACCGTTTCTCAGTATCCTTTACGTCCTGGGTATGTGATACCAGATCAGGATCCCAGATATGTAATATGTTACATAGGGCTACAGAAAGGTAGAGAACTGAGAACGGGTGATAAGTTTCATGAGGCAGAAAACGGGGCAAGTGTTGCAGCCAAGTCTGTTGGTCACTGTCACCCTGTATTACGAATACATTGATTCTGAACAAATGTTATTAGATACCGAACCTGATATACAAAATCATATCTATCTCTTTATAAGTAAAGAAACGATAAAATTTTGTATAGTTGGATAATGTTTTGAACATTTCCTATATCAAAAGTTGATCGGTTCAGGCACGTTATCTAAAAGCATTGACGTTCTAAATCAAACTACAGTTCTTTAGTATACAGAACACACACAAGAGGAAGAGTTCAGAAATGAACGAATCCTTCTTGAGGTATTATAGACTAGGTCAAATCAATGCGACCCGACTGGCTGAGTTACATTTAGATGCATATTTAAATCAGTTTGAATTTACATCTTGTGAAACTCGCCAGTCATGTCACAAAGATAAGATGACCACAGCTCTGTTTATTGGAAACAGAGAAAGAGTTAGTGAACTCTTGGGATGATACATGTTGATGTATGTAGGTCCCCTGTCTACATATGCCAGGACTGGTTCTTTGTACTTCGTTATATTCTCTGATAATCTCTCAAGATTCAGACATATGTTCCTGTTGAAACACAAGTCCGAACCTTTTGAGATATTCACGGAATATAAGTTAGAAGTAGAGAACCAAAACGGGTATAAGTATTATGTCCTTTGATGTGATCAAGGAGGAGAATACTTGTGCACGGAATTCCTGGACTTTTCTAAAGGAGAATGAGATTCTCTCTCAGCATTACTCCTCCGAATACACCATAGCACGATGGTATATCGGGGCGGAGCAATCACACCCTATATGATAAGGTGTGCTCTATGATGAGTACTACTGAGTTACCTATTTCCTTATGGGAGTTATGCACTTGAGAAGCTGCATACCTATTGAATAGGGTTCAAATCAAATCAGTTGCCTACCACTTCATATTTGATATGATAAGGGAAGAGCCCATCTCTTAAGTTAGTTAAGATTTGGGGTTGTCCGGCCCATGTCTGAAAGCTAAATCCGGACAAGCTCGAGGCAATGTAAGTTATGTAGAACTGGAAAGGTTCCAACTATACAAACTGCAGCTGATGATTTGGTAGAACCGAAGGATTCAATAGTTACCAACGAATCTCAGCCTCTCCGCCGATCTAGTAGGGTTCCTCACCCACCTGAGAGATACTTCGGTTTCTCTATGACAGTGGGAGCGAGGATTGCATCATGAGATGATGACCCAACTAGTTTCGAGCTGGCCATCAGGAGCAAACTCTGTAAGAATGGCCGGATGCTTAGTGATCTGAGATGGAATCCATATAAACCAACAAAGTATGGACTTTGGTTGCTATATCTGAAGGGTTAAATCCCCATCAGGAGCAAGTATATCTTGAGAAGATTACTTGGTGTACATGGAAGAGTTGAGACTTTCAAAGCTAGACTTGTTAAAGGTCTACATCATTGACCAGGTATGGATGATGATGAAACCTTTTCTAAGTAGCTATGCTTAAGTCCATCCAGATCCTACTTGCCACGGCTACATACCATGACTACGATATCTGGTGGTTGGGTGTCATGACAGCTTTTCTAAATGATGTTTAGAAGAGAGTGTCTATAAGTACACAGCCAGAGGGCTTCGTAGACAGTGGGAGCAGCGGAAACGTGTGCAAGATGCTTTATAGGATAAAGCAGGCATCGCGGAGTCGGAACATCTGTTTTGATGAAGCGGTCAAAGAAGTTGACATCATCAAAATGGTAGATGAACCTTGTATAAACAAGAAGGTAGTAGGGAGTATGGTGACGATCCTCGTAGAGTACGTGGATGACATACTCTTGATAGGGAAGGAGTTTCCTATGCTACGCTCGATCAATCTCCGCTTATCACAATGATTCTCCATATAGGATCAAAATGATACCTCCTAAATCCTGGGTTTTTGGATCTATGAGATAGATCTAATTGGATGTTAGGACTCTCACTAGTTGTAGTGAGACGGTATCAACCGATCCTGGGGAGAATCACTGGAAGGGTTCCAGGGTGATAAAGACGACTGAATGTCAGTCGCAGGCATTGTCTTTACCCTCAGTAAACGGACGGTATGTTGGAAGAGTTCCAAGCTAGATACCGTGGCATACTAGACGATAAAGGCTTGATACATCGCTATTTAAGATGCTACCAAAGAGGCTGTTTGGGTATATATTGGTTCATAAGATGAACCATGTTCCTCCTATTGTGTGACAATGGAGTTGTGGCTTATGCCAAGGAACGTCCGTCCCATCAGTGATCCAGACATATTCTAAGGCAGTATCACCTGATCATGGAGATGGTTGATCTCCAAGGGATCGAGCTTAGGAGAGTAGACTCAGAGGACAAACACAGCGGATCCACTCACGAAAGGCCTTTTCCCAGAGAGAGACTTTTATGGGATGGTTGAGTATGAGATACTGCAACCACTGCTACAGATGGCCCTAGTGCAAGTGGGAGATTGTTAGTTATATGTATGCCCTAGAGGCCATTACTGTACATAGGATGTATATTGTAGTGGATGCTGGGACATATATAGGGAGGACTTTCTTGCTCGACATGATAGTATGCTATCTGGTTGCTCTTTACCTTAACGTGTATACTGATTGTCTCTCTGTTACATGTTGGTAAAGCCCTTAGGATGTGTACTTGACTACCTGGACTATGATGCGGATCATACTAGTGGGGACATGGTAGTCCATAAGTACATCCTTCACAGTCCCTAGTCGTGGGTATATCGAGACGGGGCATCGATATACCAGAGTAGACTAGCGTATACCTTCTCGACCCATACAGATAGGCGATGGATGATCCCATATCCATCGGTGTTTGACATCAGAGATGATATACGGGTGCTCAGTAGAGACTGGGTACACTGGACGGACTCGCCGAGAACTCCCAGATGGTATTATACCTCACGTCAGATGGCAGTTTTCTGGTGACACTGGTACAGAGTAGTCTGTTGACCCGAGATCGTCATAGAGTCTTATGTGGTTCCCACTGTGCTTTGATTTCCATCTTACCACGTCCAAGAGGGCGTGCAAAACGGTGGTTTTTGGGTACAGTCCCGAGTCACATGGAGGCAATGAGCGATAGGAGGGGATTCGTCTCTCCCGGTATAGGGGGTTGATGTTGCGCTGTGTTCGATTGGCTATAACAGGAAATCCCTGGCCAGGGTTGCTGAGATTTACTGGTAAGTGTTACTAGTAGTTTCTCGAAATGTTATAGACCTCATATCGACACGACTTATCGAGCTATTGGGGTCTAACGTTTACCATCCCTAGGCGAGATATGCGACATATCAGACGATCAGACCGGACTGTACGGTAGTGTTACTGGTTGGATTCACAGGAGTGTGAGCGGGCTTGCTCGTCGATCTTCTGATCGCTCAATACCCGGGTGGCCGTTACGTTTAGCAGACCGCTTGCGGCTTGTGGGTGTTTGATATGATCATCGCCTGCTGCCGGCGTATTGACGAGTCTTTAGAGTCCTACACAGAGGTTTCCTGGCTCAAGCGAAACGAAATAGGAGCCCATATGAGATATGTGCGGGACCGAGAATAATGCGTGTATGTGATACCGTATTCTATTCTCGCGATGAATGTGTCGAATGGTTATATGCGATATAACCTAGTTATCGAATCGAGGGTTGATTCGATAAGCCGATACATAGGATACTAGTCGGTTATATGCGATATGACCGGATCGTTAAATCAAGTGTTGATTTAATGATTTAATGCATAATTATATATTTGATATATTAGTTTGCATCAACTAGTATCGGTTTACTTAAGATGGATATTCTCACTCGGATGTGCACATTGTATATGTGATATACTTTTTGTGCACTTGATTGTATCATGTTTGATGATACATGTTTGCTAGGGTTTTTGTGTAAAGATCAAACTATGGTTACATGTTAATGGTTAGGGTTATGTTTTATTCACTTATTTATTTATATATTCATTTTGGAAAGTTTTAAGGATGGTGGCTTTTTTTGTTTTTATGTTGAAGCTTCTTGAAGCTTTGATCAAGTCAACCATTCTTATCTCATCCTTAACCCTAACCATTCCCACTAACCCTAGTTTAGTCTCTACACTTGACCATGGTTAATTTTATGATAAGAATCATTTTATTATTCTTTTATCTTAACTTATCATAATAACTTTCTTCTTCTTCTTCATCTTCTTAAATGAAGAAAGCAAGCTCCATCAATGGTGATTGATGGAAATGAGTGAGAAATCCAATTCTAAAGTCTACCCACTTCCTATTTCTTCATCCTCTACCTCTTGCCAAGTAGTAGAGTGTGTTTTCTCCACAAGTTTCTTGACTTGGTGAAGTCGGAGCTTGATTTAGCGATGCCTCGACGTAGATCATCTTCGGCATGGACATCGATGACCTAGCCCGTCCATTCTCCGATGAAGCCGACGCTAGAGCCCGGGACTTGTTATGGACAGCGAGGAGACTTCATTGCGGAGCTATGGAGGTGGAGAACCGGATCTACCAAGGTTATATTTCCGTATCTCTTAGTTAAGTGTTAACTAGTTTATTGTTTCGCCTAGATTTCTAGCCGACGATCCGAAGTCGGGTTTCTCGGCACCTAGATTTTTTGAAATTGGCATGGTTGATGCCTTGTGAGACCTCATTAGGGTGCCTAGGAACCCTACAGAGAGTTGACAGATGTGCCTGCTCTAGGATTTCACGTCTCTACACAATAGTATCAAGTACACAAACGGATCCCTAAACTCATCACACCCTTGTCACAAATCAAGGACTCCGAATCATTACCCAGCCAAGTATGCTCAAGTATTTCTGACGAACGAGCATCGGCGGGCAGTGTCTCGCGAAAGCGATTAAGGAAAAGTGGTCGGGCGCGGACATGAGCAAGCTGTCCCCTCAGTAGAGACGAACTTAAGCTGTGCTCCACGATCGCATAAGAACTGTGAATCTGCAGAAGACTGTCTCTACAATCAAAGTCTGCTGCAGGAAGGTGTACATTAAGCTCTGATAGTCCGTGAAAATCTGACACGACTCTCGAACAAGTAGTGTCCCCAAATCTCCAACGCAAGACCACCGCGGATATCTCCAGATCATGAGTGGAATATCCTGCTAGTACTTCCTCCAAATGTAGGGAAGCAAAAGCGATAACTCTATAGTGTCACCTCAGTACACAATCGAGCCCCACTCGCGAAACATCACAGTTAAAACAACAAAATCGCCCGAACCAAAAAGCAAGAGGAACTGGTGCAGTTGTTAACCGAATCTCCAGCTGCTGAAAAACTCCGCACGCATGCCTCAGTCCAAAGAAAAAGAAACCTCCTTTCAGGTCAGTCCAGTCAACGGTGCAGCACTACACTAGCAATCCTGCATCAAACGGCGGTAAAAACCTGCTAAGCCTAAAATCTGTAGACTTCTGTCCCGTAAACAAGTCTGGGCCAAAGCTGTATGGCCTCGATCTTCCTCGGAACCATACGAAAACCGTCTCCCGTAACTACAAGACCTAGGAGTCAACACAACAAGCCTGAAGGAACACTCCGAGAATCTAGCAAACCGCTGGGGCTCTCCCAGTATCTGCAAATCAAATCCTCAAGTGCTGCTCCTGTCCCTCAAGACACATTAAATAGATAAGAATGTCGTAAATAACACAACAATAACTGGTTGAGGAACGGGTTGAAGAAATCCGGTTCATCACATCTACGAATGCTGCTAGGGCATTGGTGAGTCCAATGACACACCAGCACACACAAAGCCCGTAGCATACACAAGGCAGTCTTCGGAATGTCATCACTCCGAACCCGCAACAATGATGACCTGATCTCCAAAAAAACCTAGAAAAAAATGTCTCGCACATAGGAGCTGATCGAAGAAATCGTCAATGCGAGGTAAAGGATACCTGTCTGCACCATATGCCGGTTCAATTGACGATCCAACAGACACAACCTCAAACTGTCGTCTTCCTCCTTGACGAACAGAAATAGGAGCTCCCCAATGCGAAACGCTCAGACGCATAATCCCCCTAACAAACAACTCTGCAGCTGATCCTTAAGCTCCCTAAGCTCCGCCGGCTCATCTGGAACAACGTCGGATAACTCTCGCACGATAAGAACCCGGTCCAACAAACCCACTGTGGCTCCGGTATCACGAATGAACGCCAAGAATCCTCGACATCCTCTCCTCAAAAGCAGACTAGCGAAAAAGGCTGAATTCGAGCTGTGAGAGGCGGCACCACTGTCCCCCTGCACAACAAGAACTGACCTTACGGAAAAACAAACCTGACTGTTTCCTCCCGGTAGTCTACGGACGCCTAGAACGTAACTAACCAGTCCATGCCCAGGAAAATGTTAAATCCAACATCTCTAGAAGGATCAAGTGACGGATGAATCTCTTAACCGATTGGCATACGACTGAAATATGTGTCGCGCAACAAAAGAATCGCTGACAGAAGTTCACACAACAAACGGCTGATCTAGCTAACATGAATCCCCTCGTCCCAAACCTCTGCTACTCCCGCAATGGTCACGAAACCTATCTCGACGACTAGTCCTCTGTCTTTAGGTTGGTACACCGGTACGAGTCCTCCACTGTTCCGGAACTCTCAGAGTCTCTGGAATACGTGTCTTGTAAACTGGGGCTGCATCCACTGGTGCTATGTAGGTGACGGAATACTGTGTGCTGATCGCAAGGAACAACTGGGTAGCAGGGTTGAAAACCTCTTGTCGCTGCGCTCGAATGGCCTCAGCCAATGAACTCATCGTCTGGCGCATGTCCTGAATCTCTGCCACAAGCCTAGCGATACTATTTGTCGAAGGCGGATCCGTCTACACCTGTGCAACGAGCGTGCCATCCTGGTCAGTCCTTGACCCACCCGAGTCAACTCTGACCTCGGCCCTCGCTGCACCTCACTGAGTCCCCATAGTCGTCGGGGGCAAAGGTTATAAATAGGGATAGGATTCAATATGAACATGGAAATGGAATCACAAGGATATGAATCATCAAGGAAGTAATTTCAAGTAATTGTACTTAGGTCACTTTAGGCGGAGTACTGCATCATGAGTATGCTGCAGACATACACACACTACGTTACTCTGCTTAAGCTACCTACTCCATCATATCAAGGTCATCCTACACTCCGTAAGGTAAAAACCTAGCGCTCTGATACCAACTTTGTCACGACCCGAAATTGGCACGTGACGGCCCTAATACTACGCAACGTCTAAAGGCGTAACGCAGTAAAAGAAAGCCAAAACCTGTAAAAGACAAGAAAAGATAAGAAATATTGTTTAAAATTCTTTGAAATCACAACCCAAATTCTTTAAAAGTCCAACTTTATTTCCTTTAAAATTTTGGTAGCACCTCCTTTGTAAAAGCTAGCACCAAAAATGGGTACAACATAAATATAAAGTAAAGCATCCCCAACGGGAGCAAATCCACGTCCAAAGGCGGAAAACAACCACCACAACAAATATACGACGCCGTAGCGAAGAAATAAAAGACGGTAAAAAGGAAACTGTATAAAAGACAACAAGTCACAAATAATATACAATATCGTCCTCACCAAGTCTCTAAGTCAACAAGAAAATATTAGATAGAGAGTACAGGGATACAACGAATATACAATACAACGAATAACCATAAAACCCACCTAAGCAAATTGCACACTGTGAGCTGATGCGGTATTCATAGCAAAAGATGATAAGATGTGTGATAATAGCCTGCCTCTGACTATCCTGAGGAACACCTGCAAACACTGTGTCATAACGGGGGTGAGTTGCCAACTCATGAATAGTAAATAACATAAGCAGGTAATCGCGAGTATGCACGTACAGCTTGAATCTAACAAGTGCAATTAATAGCAATAAAAATTCATATGAATATAATAATCTTGAAAGGTACTCTAACAGGTATTACTAATACATGAAGAAATGATATGAATAAAGGTTTGTAGACACAACAGTCATGGAAGGTACTCTAACAGGTACACTAATGCATGAAGCAGTGCGTAAACAGTAAATGTAGAGTGTGGAATGAAATATTTCATTTCCACGGAATCCTGACATCGTGGTAGGATCAAAATCCATCAAGACAATCCAAATCCCAATTTCCTCAAATCAGCCCCCAATTTGGCTATCATATCAAGTAAGTCTCATATATCATTAATGTACAATATCAAGTATATCTCATATATCCCGTATATACAATATCAATTATATCTCATATACCCCGAATGTACAATATCAAGTAGATCTCACATATATCCTGTAATCAATATCAAATAAATTCTCAAATGTCCTAAATCCAATGTCAATGAGTCCTTTACATTCTAGATATATTTGCATAAATAAATATGATGATGTATATAATTTAATGTCAATACACATATATTAGCGTCCCATTCCACTAATATTGGTGTAAGGGCATATATAACAGCGGCCTAAATCCCTGTTATATATACAAAGGAGTAAAAAGAAATATCATGAAACCAATGTGTCAAGCATCGACACAGAAATGCAGGTCTATCAGGTGCTGTCACCACGACTGGCACCCTGATAGGTACGTATCATACGCTATCCCGAAAGCTCGAGTGCCTAGCTCTGACCCTCGCCTTTCGACGTATCTATACGTACATGAATCCCGTCGGTATCCCCATGATAACCGCTGAGTCATTGGTAATGTCACCGGATGGTATGGTTCCCCCACTAACTCATCTTCTACTCCATGACTCTTGCCCCGGGGTACCTCCGGGCCCCACCATATACCCGCACACGGACCCCTCCGTTCCTCGCGTGGGGTATATATATCCAAACCGATAAATCTCATGGTGGCTGCTAAAATATCATATCAAGGGAAGCCGGGTTTTTCAAATAATGCATAATTTCATGAACTCCCACGGTCCCCAAATCTAGAAAACATCATGAAAAATCCATATCTCAATGCGAAAATCCATGAATATAATATACGCATCATAATTCTGAAATGCGAACATATAAAGGAAAAGCAACAATTAACTGTAACAAGTTAATATAATATCATGCGGTTCCTAATCTCTCCAATTCTAAAATAACATCAAGTAAAGGTAAACATGTAGGTATAACCAGATATATGTGCAACATAAAGGTATAGCAAGATATATGTATCTACCTATAAGTAAATGATGTAGTATACCCCCTGGGTATAAGCGAAATAGGTGTGCAAGGTATACCTGTAGCTATGTCGTAAAGTGTGCATGTACCTATCACTAATGGTACAATACTCTATAGGTATACAGGTAACTAGCATATAAGCATGTAGGTATACAGGTATGCTATAAGTCAATGCGTAAAGAAATATGAATCAAAGTCTCAATGTCCCTAACCAAGCAATATTATATCTATAAGTGGGTTATGCGTGACATGGCAATTATTGACGGTGTGTGTAGCATACAATCAGTGCTCGTGCAACATGAATCGTCAATAATATATGCAATGTCCTAAGGATACTAGTCCAAGCACAACAATATCTAAGTAATAAGGTAAATGCGCAATTCTAAATATGACATAGAATATGCGATAGAAATAACATCTCTAGCCCAGACACATATCGCCATGCGGGCGATTCCCCTGTAAATATTAAATTTACTCACCAACGCTCCTGGCTAAGTGAAGCCTACTACCTGTTTTTCCTTATCGTAGCGTCCGAAGTTCCCGCTTGCGAACCTAAAATTTCACAAACACAACACATAAGCAAATATCCTACATCGACGAAAAGACATCGAAACGCAAGAATGACGCCCTGAATATTACACTGCGCGCTTAGCGCATCTATCGCGCACGACATCGGCCAAAAACCCTAATTGGGGTTGATAAACTACAAAACACAAGTCTAGACCCCGATCGTCCCGATCGCGCAACACAACACAAAAATTACGAGGAATACAATAGATATAACCTCACAACGACCAATCGAACCCACGTCGGAAAAACCCCGAAATCTAGTAAGCAACCTATCGCAATATTTCGCACTAGTTTCAAGCTAACGCATATCTATTTATTATAAAAACCTTAAAATAGCTTAACTAAGCTATAAAAACCATTTCTATATTTTTAACACTTGCTAAATAAATTTTAGCAAAAACCTAGTAAGCAAAATTGCATAATTAAACAAAGTGTTAATTAGCAAAAATTAACATTTTCTACTAGGTTAATCTTCACCAAAACACAAATTAACACATCAAATAAACATTAAACACATAAATCAAGTTTTACCCTAACTAGATTATCATAAAAATCAAGTCTTGAATTTCAAACATGAAATTAAAAGCTTAAATAAACAATTAATATACTAATTAGAAATTTAGAAACAACAAAAAAGATTAGGGTTAGGGTTTTATACCTCCACAAAAGATCAAAACCAAGAAACCAAACTCATCATATTTTCCTCCAAAATGGTGTTTTGAATGAAGATCCAAGCTAGCTTTGAGTTCAACAATGAAGGAAAATGAATAAATTTGAGTTTTTGTAATTTTATTTGGATTTTTCATGATTTATTTGATGCAAAATGAGTTGAAAAAGAGTGGGAATGATAAGGGGTAGCACGGGGAAGGGAAGGGCCGGCCAAAGGGATGAGGGGGGTATTTTTGTGAATTTTTGTAAAGAAAAAGCTAGGAAAAAGAGTAATAAATGCTAATAAATGCTATATGCCACCTTTACACATTTTCTTTTCCTTTTAAAATAAAACCTTTTGCACCCCAAAAAATATCTAGATATTTAAAAAGAAGTTTCTAAAATATTCTAGTGACAAAAAAATAATTTATTCTCAAGAGAAGAAATTTCCCGATTTACGTGCACCAAATACCGCTTAAAATAATATTTTATTTGGGAAAAATTCTATCTGAACCAAAACCTCCCAAATACCCCTAAAGTTCCCGCACAAGCTTTATTTTAGCTAAAAAAGGTGCCGGCAAGTTTATACGGACGTTTGATCGAAATCGGGTTAAAACGGAAAATACCGAAAATTTTGCCCTAAAACGGGAAAATTCGCAAAACGATTTCTGAAACGTTACAATTATCTGTTTCGGATAAGGAGATCCGGAAAACTTGGGATATTGATTGTGACATGGCAAAGTACCGCGCGCTTGCTTCTATGGAAAATATACATCAGAAGCAGCATGAGAAGATGGATGTACAATCCATCTTTCTTCATACAGAATAGTTGTACGGAGAGCAATCTCGGACTTTACGATACCAGGCATCTCGAAAGTTGTTTCAGATACGGATGGCTCCTGGAACATCAGTAGGTGAACATGTCTTAAAGATGATTGGTCTTATAGAAGAACTTGAGGACCTAGGATGGACCATGGATAACGAGAAATATACTGATATTGTTCTACGGTCTCTCCCCCTGCCTTTGCTCCGTTCATTGTAAACTTCAATATGAATGATTTGGAGAAATCACTGCCTTTCCTCCGTTCATTGTAAATGCCTTCCCTCTGACATTATGACCGTGAAATAGAGCCTGCGGAGATGCATCGAGAAGTGTGCCGCTAACCTACAGTCATGCGAGAAGCGACACAACCGGATGTTCTCGGAGAGGGAGTTAGCTTCAAATGCTTTGGGGGAACTTTAGGCTCAGCTCACTGCCAAGACTACTCGCACGTATGAAATTTGCCGGGTGTTTCAAGAAGCTATTAAAGAAGTGGTGGCTCTTGACAAAGCCGTTATCTTTACCCGCAAGATGGCTGAAGCCAATAAAGTCGCCGAAAAGGAGCTTGAGAATCGGTTTTCTTCATACCAGACTCAGCAGACTCAGGCGGGAGCCCGTCTTGCAGCAATAACGGAGCTTGAAGTCGAGGTTCAACGGAAGACTGACGAACTCACTAGCTTAATGCATCGTCTACCAGCTTAAGCATTTTTTATCATTGTATACTCTTTCCCCCCTTTTTTATATTCACTCCTGAATGAGAGTGTGTTGTATTCATTTTGATTCTTTTATGAAATGTACCTTGTATTCAGTTGAATTCATGAATAAAAGACATATTTTATTTCTTATCGGCGTGTCCCTTTGGAAAATGTGGCCTCTATATAGTCTTATCTTGATCTCCTTGAAGGGCAGCGGTGGCTTAGGAAACAGGTTCAGATATGCCGCCTAAGACTTTTCAACTTTATGAGCCGTGAGGGTCTCATAAAGACTTTTCTCCATACGAGTTGTGAGGATCCTGCAGGTGTGTTTTCTTCTTAGGAGTCGTGAGGACTTCTAAGTGCGTTTTCTCTTGAGAGACGTAAGGATATCACAAGAGAATTTTCCATCTTACAAGTCGAGAGGACTTGTAAGTGGTTATTTCCCTTCTCGTCATATTTGACAATGGAAAGTGTGGCCCATGGATAGTATGCAATAGTCTATCTTGGACCAACTTGTAGGGCCCCAGTGCTTAGGAGACAGGTTGATATCCACGTTGCCTAAGGCTTTTCCCTTCGAGTCGAGATGAGTCGAGAAGTTCTCGCAGGAACATTATTTTCCACACGAGTCGAGACGGATCGAGAATTTCTTGCAAGGATGTCCTAATGTCACAGTTAACTGCTGCTAATAGAATTCCGTTAGGGTCTATAGTACTAGGATTTTTTACCCGTCGTACCGTTGCATTGGCCGATGTTGTTGTATATATGTATGCCCTAGAGGCCATTATATGTATAGTGGATTCTTGGATATGTATATATATATACAGATGACTTTCTTGCTCAATATGATAGTATACCATCTGGTTTACTTTATCATGACATGTTCATTTGATCATGCATCTTACTCATTTGGTACATGTTGATAAAGCCTTTGGGATATTTGCTTAAATACTAGGACTATGATGCAGATCATAATAGTGGGACATATGTAGTTTATGAGCATATCCTTGAACTGTTCCTAGTCGTGGGTGTATTGAGATGGGGCATCGATATTCCAGATTAGACTAGCGTATACCATTCTTGTCCCATATGATGGGCAATGGATGATCCCATTTCCATCTGGTGTGATGACACCAAAGATTGTATACGGGTGCTCAGTGGAGACTGGGTACACTGAACGGACTCGCCGAGAACTACTATATGATATTATATCTATCGTCGAATAGCAGTTCTCTGGAGACACTGGTACAGGTTAGTCTGTAGACCCGAGATCGTCATAGTGTCTTGTGTGTCCTCCCTCTGTACTTTAATCTCCACCCTACCACGGCTTTACTGAGTTATGCAAACAGGTGGATTTTAGGTACAGTCCCGAGGCACATGGAGGCAATGAGCGATAGGAGGGGTTTCGTCTCTCCCGGTATTAGGGGTTGATGTTGTGCTATGCTCGATTGGCTATAATAGGAAGTCCCTGGCTAGGGCTGCTGAGATTTACTTATAAGTGTTATTAGTTGTTTCTCGATCTGTTATAAGCCATATACCGGCATGACTTATTGAGTTATTGGGGTCGACAATACCATCCGTAGACTCGATGTGCAACATATCTGACGAAGAGACCGGACTGTACGGTAAGTGTTGCCAGTTGGCTCGACCGGAGTTTTGACAGCTTCGCTTGTTTTTCTTCTCATCGCTCAATACCCGGGTGGCCGTTATGTTTAGCAGACCGTTTGCAGCCTGTGGGTGTTTGATATGATCATCACCTACTGCCGGCGTAATGACGAGCCTTAAAGTCCCACAGAGGAGTTTCCCAGCTCAGAAGAAATGATGTGGTGTGCATATAAGATATGCGTGGGGACCCGATTAAATGCGTGTATGTGATACCGTATATTAATCGGGAGTTTTTCTATTTGTCGGGTCGTATGTGATATGACCTGTTTGTTAAATCAAGTGTCGATTTAACATTGACTTTATAGCTCACATTTATTAAACCCTTTTCTACTTTGTTGTATGCATGCATGTATTGTTCATGCATATGATGATATGAATGCACGCATATATTCATACATGGTGTCATGGTTGTTGATACATATTAGATGGCAATGCAAGACTCACATGGAAATAAATATGTATTTATATTTGATTTTGAGTTAAAGAAAAAGAAATGGAAATTATCTCATGGTCAATGTTTCTACACACTTCCTTCACTAACCTTGACATTAACCATGAGTTCAATTTCATTTGTTGTTTTAACTCTAAAATAAATATCTAGATATTTATTAACCCACGGTTAAATGAGAATGTGACTTTCATTTATATTTTCTATTCTCTT
Source organism: Agapanthus africanus (assembly GCA_030015575.1). NCBI lineage: Eukaryota > Viridiplantae > Streptophyta > Magnoliopsida > Asparagales > Amaryllidaceae > Agapanthus > Agapanthus africanus. The sequence continues at coordinate 395,763,435 of CM057340.1, forward strand.
TTATTTTTGACATTATCACAAAACCTGAGCTCAAGCTTACCATCTTCTTCTTCCTCATCTCTCATGCTTCCTTGAGATTTATAGTGAGTGAGATAAAAAGAAAGGGTTTTGAAGTGAGAAAACAAACCACATCATCATTCTATACTAGTTTAGCCCATTAGTTTAGAGTGTTAGCTCCACTTCCTCATTGATCAAGTGAAGCAAGGAGCTTTGAGCAAAGGGACTTCGGGTGGATCATCGTGGACTTGGAAGGTCTCTAGCGAGCCGGTTCAAACTCTTAAGTATCCAAGGAGTCAAGAGAAGAGGTCTACAAAGGTTGTATTCTCTTCACATAGTGATAGTTTTCTTGTAGTATGAGATACTATTTGTTGTTACCCTAAAAATTCTAGTTCGATTCATGGTTAGATTGCTTAGCACCTGCCCAAAAATTTTATTATGGCATGTGTGATGATTGCAAACCCTAGACATGGTGCTAAGGAATCCCAACAGTGGTATCTGAGCCAAGCTAGAAATTTAGAGACGATGTTATAACTATTACGAAAACGAAAACAACTCCGAAAAATACGATATTTTGAAACCCTAGAAATTGCTCTCTGTAAATTTTTAAAAAGGTCGACTAAAAATTCTTTAAGCAACTGCAGAAGACTGTATGTGATACATATAGAACACACGTGAACTACGAGGCCAATCCATCGAATTTCACCCCAGGAAAAGCCCCAAAAAACCGAGGAGGCCGGCCCCTTCATCCCTGATTTGCCTCGTTTTTCACATGTTCTCTGTTCTTTAAATTTTAGGGTTTCAGGTATTGTTTGTTTAGCCCAAAATTTCATGTGATGTTTATTTTCTTTAGGGGCTAATTTGTAGTATTTCGTAGTCGTATATTTTAACATTGTAATGGTAACCTAAACAATGTTTAACAGTTCGATCGAAATTCAAACCCCACATCAAGACCCCCTCTGAAATTTTCAAGTGTTAGAATTTTCCCAAAGTTAAACATATTCGGAAGATCGTGCAAGTATCCCTATGGACCCTCTAGAAGAACGTAACCCTAACTCGACTTTATGACCATGGGACCGTGTCCAAAACTTAAGGTTTGCCGTATTCCTGTGGCGCCATAGGTGAGGCAAGGGTTGACCCTTCTACGGCTGGTCTATAGACACTGTGACACATTTTTGGGCATCTTAACTTTGCTCAAGTGTTGAGCTCCCGAGATAATTTGTGGGTGTTTGTTGATTCGGTCGAAACGTTTAACATCGTCAGGATATATGGGATAATTGCAATTGTTGTTTTTCACTTTCTTTTTTGTGACCGTAAGTGTAGTATGTGGTGTATCGCCGGTTTCTTTGCTATACATCAACGACAATCGGGGTACGCATACTTACTTACGTTGATGATATATGATATTATGTGTTGCTGAGATATGATGTGCAGGATCGTCATGATTGAATAGCCGGGGCTTTTATGTGAGATGAGAGTTTTTATTTTCATTCATCTAAAAATTAATTGTATGTAATATTCTTTTATTTGGGGAACTTCCGGGTTGAGGATGATGTCACCATTATTGTATATTATTTACTTTTACGCATTAGGATAGACCCAAGGTGGGGAGCACAAGTGACCGGGTTCTAGGGTTCAGTGTGAGGCCATCTCGAGGAGTCGAGACCGGGTCTCATAAACTCTAGAATTGGTAGGGTCACTTGCCGCTCTCATAGGGGTCTAAGGGTGTGGGCTTGGCTATTCATCGCGACCATAGAATCCGTATTTTCTATTGTTCGCTAAATACAAAATACGGACCTTTTAGATATCCTATATTTTCATATGTGCTTCTGCTGTTGATACTCTGTGATGAGATTACTTAATATCTGAGACGAATGGTATATTATTATATATATGATATATAATAAACTTTGCTTATGTTTTGTAGCCGCGCTAGTCCCGCCCCGCTATACCGTTAGTTAAGTAACCTAATGGTGCATAACGGGACACTGTGGCAAATGCGGATGGTATAAGTGTACGTTCTATTTTCTTTTATTTTCTGTAATGGATTAGTTACTTAAATGATGGGACTAAATTAATAGGATTAATGTAAACAAAAAGAAAGCTAAAGATATTATAGAAACGGATTTGAAACACACTCGGCCTTTTTCATGAAAAATGCAAGTTTCAAAAGATGCGGAGCTTAAGCCACTTCTTTTCTAAAACTATTTAGATTCTACAACGAGATCAAGTTCAAACCGTTAAAGGTTTTCATAAAAAACCATCCGCAACCCTCCGTCATCTTAGGAAGCAGAGTACTTAGTATTCGTGCTACGTATGTTGATTATAGTCAAGGTGTAGTGTACGGTAGCTAAGTGATGTCTTCCTACAAAGCATATGATGCGATCAGTTAGGACATTCATGTGATTATGTTGATCATAGTCAAGGGTCATATGGGTGGGTCTAGTTAATCACGAAATGACGGGTAGAATTTGACTAGTGCTTATGATATGTTGACCATAGCCAAGGTCATAAGCAGTTAGGGGTAAAAACCATATCGGGAGTTTCAAGAGTTGATATTTGCAATGAGATTGCATACCTTCTATATGATAGCTGGATCCCAATCCCACTGTGAGTAAGAGTTACTCCCATGAGAGTTTTGCAGTTTACAATTAGTTAATCCAGTAGGTGCCTAGAAAAGGTGTCAACGGGGTTAGACATCTGGGAAAACGATGTTTATTTTAATTAGGTTTGTGCGAAACCGACACTGGCCTGGCTGACCGGTTAGCGAAACTATAGAATGTAATTAATCCTGCCTAGTTTTCTTTTTGAGGTTTTGAAAGAAAATTTGATAATAGCAGTGGGTGATATCGATTAGATAAGATAATAACCAATCTAAATCTTTGTAAGAGCATTTCGCTGAGTGTATTCTTTTTTCTCTCGTAATGGCAGATACCAGATTACGGGACTTAAGCTTCTTTTAGAGAAAAACAAAGAGACAGGACCGAATTATAAAGAATGGTTGAGGAACCTTAACATTGCACTCACATATGATAAAGTATAATTTGTCCTCACTGCCAGATCCCCACCCGTCCTAGATCCTGAATCATCTGTTTCAGATAAGGAGATCTGAAAAAAATGGGATATTGATTGTCACATGGCCAAGTGCCTCGAGCTTGCTTATATGTACAATATACATCAGAAGCAGCATGAGAAGATGGATGTACAATCCATCTTTCTTCATACTAAAGAATTGTATAGAGAGCAATCTCAGACTTTACGATACGAGGCATCTCGAAAGTTGTTTCAGATGCGGATGGCTCCTGGCACATCAGTAGGTGAATATGTATTGAAGATAATTGGTCTTATAAAAGAACTTAAGAACCAAGGATGGACCATGGATAACGAGCAATATATTGATATTGTTCTACAGTCTCTCCCCCTACCTTTGCTCTGTTCATTATAAACTTCAATATGAACGATTTGGAGAAATCACTGCCTTTGCTCCATTCATTGTAAACGCCTTCCCTCTGACATTATGACCGTGAAAGTGAGCCTGTGGGGATGCATCGAGAGGTGTGCTGCTAACCTACAGTCATGCGAGAAGCGACTCAACCGGATGTTCCCGGAGAAGGAGTTAGCTTCGAACGCTTTGGGGGAACTTTAGGCTAAGCTCACCGCCAAGTCTACTCGCACATATGAAATTTGGCGGGTACTTCAAGAAGCTAATACAGAAGTGGTGGCTCTTGACAAAGTTGTTATCTTTACCCGCGAGATGGTTAAAGACAATAAAGTCGCCGAAAAGGAGCTTGAGAATCGGTTTGCTTCATACCAGACTCAGCAGACTCTGGAGAGAGCCCGTCTTGCAGCAATAACGGAGCCTGAAGTCAAGGTTCAAAAGAAGACTGACGAACTCACTAGCTTACTGCACCGTCCACCGGCTTAATCATTTTTTGTCGCTGTATACTCATTCCCCCCTTTTTTATATTCACTACTGAATGAGAGTGTGTTGTATTCATTTTGATTCTTTTATGAAATGTACCTTGTATTCACTTGAATTCATGAATAAAAAACATATTTTATTTCATATTGGCGTGTCCCTTTGGCAAATGTGGCCTCTAGATAGTCTTATCTTGATCTCCTTGAAGGGCAGCGGTGGCTTAGGAAACAGGTTCAGTTCTGCCGCCTAATACTTTTCAACTTTATGAGCCGTGAGGGTCTCATAAAGACTTTTCTCCATACGAGTTTTGAGGATCCCGCAGGTGTGTTTTCTCCTTAGGATTCGTGAGGACTTCTATGTGCGATTTCTCTTGAGAGACATAATGATCTCACATGAGAATTTTCCCCCTTACAAGTCGAGAGGACTTGTAAGTGGTTATTTCCCTCCTCGTCGATATTTGACATTGAAGAGTGTGGCCCATGGATAGTATGCAATAGTCCATCTTGGACCAAATTGCAGGGCCCCAGTGCTTAGGAGACAGGTTGATATCCTCGTTGCCTAAGGCTTGTCCCTACGAGTCGAGATGATTCGAGAAGTTCTCACAGGAACATTATTTTCCCCACGAGTCGAGACGGATCGAGAAGTTCTCGCAAGGATGTCCTAACGTCACAGTTAACTTCTGCTAATAGAAGTCCTTTAGGGTCTGTGGTACAAGGATTTTTTACCCGTCATACCGTCGCGTTGGCCGATGTTGTAGGATATGTGTATGCCCAAGAGGCCATTATATGTATAGTGGATTCTTGACATGTATATATATACATATGACTTTCTTACTCGACATGATAGTATGCTATCTTGTTTACTTTATCTTGACATGTTCATTCGATCATGCATCTTACTCATTTGGTACATGTTGATAAAGCCCTTGGGATATTTGCTTAACTACTTGGACTATGATGCAGATCATACTAGTGGGACATATGTAGTTTATGAGCATATCCTTGAACTGTTCCTAGTCGTGGGTGTATCGAGACGGGGCATCGATATTCCATATTAGACTAGAGTATACCATTCTTGTCCCATATGATGGGCGATGGATGATCCCATATCCATTTGATGTGATGACACCAAAGATTGTATACGGGTGCTCAGTGGAGACTGGGTTCACTGAACGGACTCGCCGAGAACTCCTATGTGGTATTATATCTATCGTCGGGTAACAGTTCTCTGGTGACACTGGTTCAGGTTAGTCTGTAGACCCGAGATCGTCATAGAGTCTTGTGTGTCCTCCCACTGTACTTTGATCTCTACCCTACCGCGGCTCTACTGAGTTGTACAAACAGGTGGATTTTGGGTATAGCCCGAGGCACATGGAGGAAATGAGAGATAGGAGGGGTTTCGTCTCTCCCGGTATTGGGGGTCGATGTTGCGCTATTCTCGATTGGCTATAACAGGAAGTCCCTGGCCAGGGCTGCTGAGATTTACAGATAAGTGTTATCAGTAGTTTCCCGATCAGTTATGAGCCATACACCGGCATGACTTATTTAGTTATTGGGGTCGACAATACCATCCCTAGACTCGATATGCAACATATCTGACGAAGAGACCGGACTGTACGGTAATTGTCGCCATTTGGCTCGACGGGAGATTTGACTGCTTCCCTTGTTTTTCTTCTGATCGTTCAATACCCGGGTGGCCTTTATGTTTATCTGACCATTTCCGGCTTATGGGTGTTTGATATGATCATTACCTACTGCCGGCGTATTGACGACTCTTAAAGTCCCACAGAGGAGTTCCCTAGCTCAGGAGAAATGATGTGGTGTGCATATGAGATATGCGCGGGGACCCGATTAAATGCGTGAATGTAATACCATATATTAATCGGGAGTTTTTCTATTTGTCCGGCCGTATGTGATATGACCTGTTTGTTAAATCAAGTGTTGATTTAACATTGACTTTATAGCTCACTTTTATTAAACCCTTTTTCTACTTTGTTGTATGCATGCATGTATGCATATATTTTTGTTCATGCACATGATGATGTGAATGCACACATACATACATATATGGTGTCATGGTTGTTGATACATATAAGATGGAAATGCAAGACTCAAATGGAAATAAATATGTATTTATATTTGTTTTTGAGTTTAACAAAAAGAAATGGAAATTATCTCATGGTCAATATTTCTACACACTTCCTTCACTAACCAAGACATTAACCATGAGTTCAATTTCATTTGTTGTTTTAACTCTAAAATAAATATCTAGATATTTATTAACCCGTGGTTAAATGAGAGTGTGACTTTCATTTATATTTTCTATTCTCTTTTATTTTTGACATTATCACAAAACTTGAACTCAAGCTTGCCATCTTCTTCTTCCTCATCTCTCATGCTCTCTTGAGATTTCTAGTGAGTGGGTGAGATAAAAAGAAAGGGTTTTGAAGTGAGAAAACAAACAACATCATCATTCTATACTAGTTTAGCCTATTAGTTTAGAGTGTTAGCTCCACTTCCTCATTGATCAAGTGAAGTAAGGAGCTTTGAGCAAAAGGACTTCGGGTGGATCATCGTGGACTTGGAAGGTCTCTTGCGAGCCGGTTCAAACTTTCAAGGATCCAAGGAGTCAAGAGAAGAGGTCTAAAAAGGTTGTATTCTTTTCACTTAGGGATTGTTTTCTTGTAGTATAAGATACTATTTGTTGTTACCCTAAAAATCTAGTTCGATTCATGGTTAGATTGCTTAGCACCTCCCCAAAAATTTTATTATGGCATCTGTGATGCTTGCAAACCCTAGGCATGGTGCTAAGGAATCCCAACAGTGCTATCAGAGCTAAGCTAGAAATTTATAGACGATGTTATAACTATTACGAAAACAAAAACAACTCCGAAAAATACGATATTTTGAAACCCTAGAAATTGCTCTCTGTAAATTTTTAAAAAGGTCGTCTAAAAATTATTTAAGCAACTGCAGAAGACTGTATGTGATACATATAGAACACACGTGAAATACTAGGCCAATCCATCAGATTTCACCCAATGACGAGCCCCAGAAAACCGAGGAGGCCGGCCCCTTCTGCCCTGATTTGCCTCGTTTTTCACATGTGCTCTGTTCTGTAGATTTTAGGGTTTCAGGTATTGTTTATTTAGCCCAAAATTTCATTTGATATTTATTTTGTTTAGGAGATAATTCGTAGTATTTCGTAGTCGTATATTTTAACATTGTAATGGTAAATTAGACAATGTTTAGCAGTTCGATCGAACTTCAAACCCCACATCAAGACCCCCTCTGAAATTTTCAAGTGTTGGAATTTTCCCAAAGTTAAACATATTCAGAAGATCGTGCAAGTATCCCTATGGACCCTCTAGAAGAACGTAACCCTAACTCGACTTTATGACCATGGAACTGCGGCCAAACCTTAAGATTTGCCGTAGTCCTGTGGCGCCATAGGTGAGGCAAGGGTTGATCCTTCTACGGCTGGTCCGTAAACACCGTGGCAGGTTTTTTGGGATCTTAACTTTGCTCAAGTGTTGAGCTCCCGGGGTAATATATGGGTGTTTGTTGATTCGATCGAAACGTTTAACATCGTCAGGATATATGTGATAATTGCAATTGTTGTTTTTCACTTTTTTTCTGTGACCGTAAGTGTAGTATATGTGGTGTATCGCCGGTTTCGTTGCTATACATCAACGACAATCGGGGTATGCATACTTACTTTCGTTGATGATATGTGATGTTATGTGTTGCTGAGATATGATGTGCAGGATCGTCGTGATTGAATAGCCGGGAGGTTTTTGTGAGATGAGAGTTTTTATTTTCATTCATGTAAAAATTAATTGTATGTAATATTCTTTTATTTGGGGAACTTCCGGGTTGAGGATGATGTCACCATTATTGTATATTATTTACTTTTACGCATTAGGATAGACCCAAGGAGGGGAGCACAAGTGACCGGGTTCTAGGGTTCAGTGGGAGGCCATCTCGAGGAGTCGAGACCGGGTCTCCTAAACTCTAGAATTGGTAGGATCACTTGCCGCTCTCATAGGGGTCTAAGGGTGTGGTCTTGGCTATTCATTGCGACCATGGAATCCGTATTTTCTATTGTTGGCTAAATACAAAATACGGACCTCCTCGATATCCTATATTTTCATATGTGCTTCTGCTGTTGATATTCTGTGATGAGATTACTTAATATCTGAGACGAATGGTATATTATTATATATATGATATATAATAAACGTTGCTTATGTTTTACATCCGTGCTAGTCCTGCCCCGCTATGCCGTTTGTTAATTAACCTAACGGTGCATAACGGGACACTACGGCGAATGCGGACGGCATAAGTGTACGTTCTAATTTCGTTTCTTTTCTTTGATGGCTTAGGTACTTAAATGATGGGACTAAATTAATAGGATTAATGTAAAGAAAATGAAACCTAAAGATGTTGTAGAATCGGATTTGAAACACACTCGGCCTTTTCCATGATAAATGTAAGTTTCAAAAGATGCGGAGCTTAAGCCACTCCTTTTCTAAAACTATTTAGATTCTACAAAGAGATCAAGTTCAAAGCCTTGAAGGTTTTCCTAAAAAACCATTCGCAACCCTCCGTCATTTTAGGAAGCAGAGTACTTAGTATTTGTGCTACGTATGTTGATCATAGTCAAGGCGTAGTGTACGGTAGCTAAGTGATGTCTTCCTACAAAGCATATGATGCGATCAATTAGGATATTCATGTGATTATGTTGATCATAGTCAAGGGTCATATGGATGGGTCTAGTTAATCATGAAATGATGGATAGAACTTGACTAGTGCTTATGATATGTTGACCATAGCCAAGGTCATATGCAGCTAGGGGTAAAAAACATATCGGGAGTTTCAAGAGTTAATATTTGCAATGAGATTGCATACCTTCTATATGATAGTAGGATCCCGATCCCACTATGAGTAAGAGTTACTCCCATGAGAGTTTTGCAGTTTACAATTAGCTAATCCAGTAGGTGTCTAGAAAGGTGTCAACGGGTTTAGACATCTGGGAAAATGAGGTTTATTTGAAGTCGGTTCGTGCGAAAGCACGGGGAACCTCTCTCAAAATACCGACACTGGCCTGGCTGACCGGTTAGCAAAACTATAGAATGTAATTACTGCTGGCTAGTTTTCTTTTTGATGTTTTGATTGTTGGGATACGTGCGTGTTCAAGTTTAGTTTTAAATACCGCAATCAAGACGGTTTCGCTTGTAGCTAGCCGGTTGAGTACGGGTCGTCCGCAGGGAGATGGGAGTCTTTTTCAAAGTGTTTTAACGAGTTAAGTCCTGTTTTCAGATTTTGTTGTGGTTATCTAAGTGTAAGTTGATATTTAAAGAGAGCTTGTTAGGGTGAGGATTAGGTTAGTTTGAGTTAGGAGTCTCCACATCTTTCGTTGCCCCTCTTAATATCGGTGTTACGGTAATCGGCAACAACGGGGATTAGCACGACTAGGAAGGTACTTGCGAGTATAAGCTAGGCTTTCCAACGCATAGTCCTTCCTTTTGGTGCTTGTCCGTCCGTTCTTGGCTCTTATCCATAACCTCCGGTTAATTCAACCACAACCGGTCTCACTACGGAATCACCGCTATCATGTAGGATAAGGTGCCGTAAGGAGCGGATTGTGGTTCAATTAACGGGAGTCGATTTAAGTTGTTGGGCAAGGAAAGAGTGAGAGAGATTTCCTTCTCTCAAACTTCCCTTATCCTACCCTAACAAGTATAAAACTACTCACACTTCATGATAAGGAAAAACAAAACAAAACAAAAGAGGAAGATAGAAAGAAGGAGATTAGAAGAATACGACTAACTATTTGCGACCTCACCTTGGCGAGGATCGAGCGTAAGTATCATTGTCGTATGAATGATAAAGAAAAAGAGAGAAGAAAGAAACAATCAAGCAAATAACAACAACTACTTAACAATTAAAATTACAACACATTACAACAAGTAAAAGAAAGAGACAAGCATGATATAAAATGGTCTTCTTTATTCATCACTCTTCACTCAAAAGCTCACTACAAGTTTAATGGAGAAGAGGTGAGAAGAGGAAGAAGAACAATACTAAAACTAGGCAAAATGAGAATACAAAAATTGACCATTCCTTCACAAAATTCTGGGCTATTTATAGGCCAAGAAATGAAACCCTAGGGCAACCACCAGAACCCTGATGCAATGACCAAATTGCCCCCTAAAAGTCTCTGCCTGAACTGCCTGTACGGCCGCGGATCCGCCGCCTATAGCCCCCTATGGCCGCGGATCCGCGCCCCTACTGTGGGTTTAGGGTGTGGGCTTCTGAGTGTTTTCCTGGTCTCCTGTCCCCTCTTGTCTGGTGTGGGTATTTTCTAATAATTCTTTCCCATTTCTTCCAGAATTTCTATTGAGCAAAGGAGGACTTTTTTGTGGATGATTGCCTCGAGCTCCGCGTAGATCTCTTGGATTTTATGCTACCATTGAGCCTTGTGCATGAGAATGACGTTGATTTGACACTTTGTCTTCCTAAACTGGTAACTGGCAGCATACGGATGAAGAGCGGAGACCGTGTTTTTATCTGTGGTTGGCAGGAACCGGATTTTGTCGTGTTTTCCATGAATTTCTCCGTTTGAGAACCGGGAACCTGTATCCTGCAATTGACTAGCAAACACGGCTCAAGAGTATCTACCGATATGCAATGTGATAAAAATTGGGTGGTATGAAAATGCAAAAATCTGATATGAACAAATACCCCCAAACTTATCATTTGCTCGTCCCGAGCAAAGCCTATTTATTCACAAAAAATTTCCTAACCTCACTTTCGCAGGGAACTCGATTGCACTGAGCATGTGCAACAAGCCGTTAAACCTCTAGGTGTCGCTAGTAGGAGGAGTGTTGTCTCCTGAGGGTTTTCAGCGGGTACTCCCCACAAAATCCGGTCAAGTTGGTTTCGTAAAATAACTAAGCTTCAAAACCCTAAAGTTTTGTTTTAGAAAATAACAATTTTATAATCCTAAGTCTAGATCATCGAACCTTTATTTTTCACACCTCGCTTCTTATTTAACTACAGATTTTATATGTCTTTACGTGCAGTGCAAATAGAGTCGTTAAGTTCCAGAAGGATCGATTAAAGTCATCATGTCGCACAATAAAGCCCAGATAACAATTTTAAAAGGATCACATAAGTTTTATAACGAGTTAAGCATTTTTCAAGTTTCGTTTTCCAGTAAGGTTTCAACTTCAGAATTTCTATCTTCCTTAACAGGAAACTAAGTCGTATTTTTCACTCCACCTTTTTCTTGTTTTCATTTCATACACACCACTGTGAACGTGCAATAGTCTTTATCATAGAATAAAACCTTCATATCTCCGTTAAAATTTTTTAAAAGCCTGTCTTTTATCAAGATTATTCTCACACAAAGAACCGTTAGGAATTTTAACTCGGAGAGAACACTTGCTTGACTTTGTTTTAAACTGGACTTTTTAGGCTTCTTAGCGAGCTTTGGGCCAATGCACCCAAACCAGTTGGTTTTAGGGCATTAGGTGTAGAAACACCCCAGCGGACTTAATTACTCAAGTTACCTAGGTCCAAAAACAAAAGACAGTTTGTCGTGAAAATCAGATGATTTAATACGAACGGAGATATAACCGGCAGTTCAAATATTTTTTTGGATAAAAGACGTGTTTAGTGGGTTTGGTGTGTAATCATTCCAATCAAGTTTCCGATGGGTTATTTTTCAGACTTAGCTCCAATTACGGCATCAATAACATTCCTTCATATTCGCTTTACTTCATAAACTATTCTTGACATTACTTATTTCAGAACAAACCTATTTGATCCTTAGAAAATCATTTATCTGTTTAAAAGTTTAAACATGAAAGACTTGTCATCTAATTCCCAAAATCTTACGACACGTGTAGTGTGATGTAAAGACGTATATCAGCTATAGTTAACTTCAAAGGAGAGTTATCTTTCAGGTTTTCCAAAATCCAAACATAAGATCTAGTTATTCCTATTTTTTCAAACAAAAACCGTCGAATGTTGAATCAGAGTTCTTCCACAAGCTAACTTGACAAAAAAGTTTTTATATTTTTTAGAAAATTTTCAAATTTTTATGGATTTTATGGATTTAAATATGCAGATGCAAAATATACATATGAATGCGAAGGTAAGAAATGCGTACCGAGCGTACCCCCAAACTTAAACTGGACAGTGTCCTCACTGTCGTTGCATGAAGAGAGTAGTTGGAAGGTTCAAAAATTGTCGGTTAGCAATATACAATTTTTTATTTGTTTTTGTTTTTAAAGAAAAGAAAAAAGAATATACATAAATAGATACAAAATGGTTTGTACATACCCCCAAACTTATTTGGAACAGTGTCCACTGTTCTTGGCTGGACAACCGAAGTTTGGAGGTAGGCAGAGGAAGATCATTCAGGGTAAACCGGCTCCTGTAAAAACAGGAGCTCCTCTGTTGGTTCGGCGCTAAGGTACAGTTTGCATCGGTGTCCGTTCACTTTGAAGAGTGAACCGTCCTTTGGATTCTCCAAATCCACAGCGCCCTGCGGATACACATTCCGCACAAAATACGGCCCTTTCCAGCAAGATCTGATCTTTCCAGGATGGAAATGAAGTCGGGTGTCGTAAAGCAGTACCTGCTGACCAGGTACGAAGGTTTTGCGCAAAAGGTGTTTATCGTGAAACACCTTCGTTCGATTCTTAACGACAACCGCGTTGTCGTAAGCCTCATCCCTAAGCTCGCATAGTTCGTTCAGCTGCAGCTTCCGATGGCTGCCCGCGTCCTCAAGAGACAGATTCAACTCCTTTATCGCCCAAAATGCGCGATGCTCGATTTCAACAGGAAGGTGGCAGGCTTTTCCGTATACAAGCCGATAGGGAGACATGCCAAGGTCGGTCTTATAAGCGGTTCTAAATGCCCAAAGGGCATCAGTGAGTTTCAGAGACCAATCCTTACGGTTCTTGGAAACCGTCTTCTCCAGTATCTGCTTGATCTGCCGATTGGAAACTTCGGCCTGCCCGCAGGTTTGGGGGTGGTAGGGCGTAGAAAGCTTATGATTAATGGAGTATTTCCGCATTAAGGCTTCGAAAGTTTTATTGCAGAAATGACTTCCATTGTCGCTAATGATCGCTCGGGGGTGCCCAAACCGGGAGAAAATGTTTTCTTTAAGGAACCTAACGACAACCTTGTTGTCGTTAGTCCGGCTGGGCACAGCCTCGACCCATTTAGAGACGTAATCAACAGCTAAAAGGATGCACAAGTTCCCGAAAGAGCTGGGAAACGGCCCCATGAAATCTATCCCCCAAACATCGAAAATCTCCACAACCAAGATCGGTTGGAGCGGCATCTCGTTCCTCCGGGATATCCGGCCCATGTGTTGGCACCGGGAGCAAGTCTTGCAATAGTCATGAGCGTCTTTGAAGAGTTGTGGCCAGTAGAAACCACATTGCAAGATCTTCTCAGCTGTCTTTCTGGGCCCAAAATGCCCGCCACATGCTTGATCGTGGCAAAATGACAGCACACTCTTGAATTCCTCATCAGGGACACACCGACGAATAATCTGGTCGGGACAGTACTTGAACAAGTAGGGTTCGTCCCAGTAAAAGTGTTTTACTTGGGATAAGAAGCGAAGTCTGTCCTGACTTGACCATTCAGTTGGTAGTAATCCCGTGGCCAAATAGTTCACAATATCTGCGAACCAGGGTTCGCACGATACTGTCAAGAGCTGTTCATCCGGGAAAACGTCGTTGATCGGAATTGGAAGCGAAGGCGAAGAAGGAAGTCGTGAGAGATGGTCGGCAACTACGTTTTCACATCCTCGTTTGTCCTTAATGACAAGGTCAAACTCTTGAAGCAAGAGGATCCAACGTATTAACCGAGATTTGGCATCTTTCTTCGCAAAAAGATGGCGCAGAGCTGAATGGTCCGTGTAGATAATGACTGGAGAGCCGATGAGGTAGGGCCTTAACTTTTCTAAAGCAAATACAACAGCCAAGAATTCCTTCTCAGTTGTTGTATAATTGAGTTGGGCGTCGTTCAGGGTTCGGCTCGCGTAATAGATTACGTGCAGCATCTTGTTGATGTGCTGTCCAAGGACAGTACCGATGGCAAAGTCGGATGCATCGCACATAATCTCAAATGGGTGCGTCCAGTCAGGTGAAGAGAGAACGGGAGCAGAATGTTGGAGGTAGTGCCCTCAGAGTCAATTATTGGATCACAGGTACGTGATTGCAATGATTGAGGGAGGACCTATCCCGGTAGGACAGTCTTACTCGAGATGATAGTATGCTATCTGGTTTACCTTTATCATCGTGTACTGCTTTAGGTGACATGACACGTCGCTATTACACGTTGATAGAGCCCCTAGGATTCTTGCTTGACCACCAGCAGTATGAGGGCGATCATATAAGTGGGAGCTGGGGGTCTACAAGCATATCCTTAAAAGGTCCCTAGTCGTGGGAGTTTCGAGACCGGGCATCGATACTCCATTAGTAGACTAGTGTATACAGTCGAGACCCCGACGAGGGGCGGTGGCCGGTCTCACAAGCCACTGGTGTCAGTTGGATCACCTAAGATGTATACAGGTGCTCATTGGGTTATGAGTACACCGGACAGGACTCGCCGGGAACATGCTAGTTGGTCATATACCAGACGTCAGATGGCAGTTCCCTGGTGACATGTGTGCAGGTTAGTTCATCGACCTGGGGATCGTCATTTGTCTCGTGTGAGTTCCCACTGTACTTTGATTACTACCCTACCACGGCTCAAAGGAGTCGTGCAAACAGGTTTTAGTTGGGTACAGTCCCGAGCCACATGGAGGCAGTGAGCGTATCTTCAGGGGTTCGTCTCTCCCGGTATTGGGGGTGAGGTCGTGCTGTGTCTAGGAGAGCCATTACACAAAGTCCTTGGCCAAGGCAAGGAGATTTACTGGTAGGTATTCCAGTAATATCTCAGGGTGTTCTGGGCTACACTCCGACACGACTTGTACCGCTTTTGGGGGTCTGACTTTTACCAACCCCCTAGGCCCGCCATGCGATGCTCTTAGACGAACGGACCGGACTGCACGGATATTGTCACTGACAGGCTCAGTAGGGTGTCAGGATGAGTTCGCTCATCGACGTCCCTTTTAGTCAATAGCTGGTGGCCCGTTACGTATTGGCTTATACCTCTGACGTGCTAGTGGTTAAATCCACAGCCATAGTATTGACGAGTCTTTAGAGTCCACCACACTTTCAGTTACTCAGCTTTCGGGCGAAACGCTGTAGAGGCCGTATGGAGATATGGCAGGGTCCGATCAGATACGTGCGGTATTGCACGGATCAGGATCGGACGGTTTGTACTAGTAGCCGTATAGGTATATGGCAGGGTTCGATCAGATACGTGCGGTATTGCACGGATCAGGATCGAACGGATATTACTAGCCGGCTTTGGTTTAAGCCGGTCCTAGTTTAGTACAGTGTAGATTTTGTCTCTTTGCATTTGTATCCGGACGGAATACAGATGCGGGTGTGTATGCACAGTATCGGGGTTTTCCTGTAATTTATTACGGGACCAGTTTTCTGGAGTTGCCAGTTTGCATTCCGTTCCGGCCGGTTTTCCTTTGTTCTTTCCCGGCCGGACTTTTCCGATGGAGGGGGTAATTTGCAGTTTTGCAAATTACTTTTGTGGAGGGGTTTTATTGCATATATATTGATTATGATGGCTTTCTTTTCTTTGCACCATGCTTGCTTTGACTTGTGATTTGAGTGGGTATGGGTTTGATGTGAGTTGAAGCATGCTTGCATGTTTTTTTTTGTCTTGGTTGTGGTCACCCCTTCTTCACTCCTACACTCACCTCCCTTCATCATATATATCCATTCTTTCCTCCACCAATTTCCTTGATGAAATTGGCCGGCCACTTTAGTGAGGAGGAAAGAAAAAATGAGAGATTCATTTGTGTGCTTCATTCTTCATCTCATTTTCCTTGCAAAAATTGGTAGCTTCATTTCCCTCCAAAGTTCAATCCTCATTCCTCCATCCAAAGGCAACAAACCCCAAAGAGACAAGTAGCCTCTACACTACACTTCCTACAGCATATCTTGGGCACGTCGAGTAGCCGGCTTCGTGCCCGAGTTGCCTCGGCATTGAGGTGGGAGCCCGTAAAAGACGAAGGCGATGTGGTGCCCTTTCCGGCGAGGAGGCGACGATGTGGACGGAGATCCCGCGAGGAGATCGGAGTGGAGATGAAGACCGGAGGACTCGGATCAGTCGGTACAACATTTCTACACTCTTTACTGTTTGTTAGTTTAGCAATAATGGCAGATCCGGGTTAAAGTATACGATAGCGCCAAGTTAAAAAGTTTTATTCCGCAATTGGCGTCTGTAGACTGCCGGGGCGCTAACGTAGACTTACAGTGGTATCAGAGCCTCACCATTTTGCTATGCTAACTTGTGCTAACGCGTTTAAAACTTCGATCCGACCGGAAATCGAAAACTACAAAAATCCAAGCCGACAGTTTCTGTTGTTTTTAAACGGTCTCAAAAATGATTTCTGGATGTCTTAAAAATCAGAGCAGGAACTTCTAAGAGTGACGACAAAATTTGGGCTCGTGATCCCTTGAAGCCGCCGCGGAAGCGCGGCCAAACCCATGGTTTGGCCGCGCAACCGCGGCCACGTGGGGAGCACGTGCTCCCAAATTTTGTCAGGTTGTTCTCACTTGGTTTTTAGGGTTTTTGATATATATCGTTTTTGCCCAGTTTTTGTTACTGTTCACCAGTAAGTCGTGGGGCCCACTTCTTGATATTTTGTCGATCGAAATTTAAACACGTTAGTTTTCACAGTATTTACATTATATCTGCGACCGTGAATGTCACTCGATCGGTAAATCCGGTCTAACTGCTATAGCCCGGTTAGACGGATTTGCGAACGTGATTTTCACGTTGATGTTCTATGTATTTGCTGTGATGTTGCGGATCGGTCGTGGGGGATAGCCTGGATGCAATGCTAGTACTGTGTTGTTGTATTATGTACATTTGATTTTGCGGGGCGAGCGTCCGACATGTGGGCTGCCGTCACTACCTGATTGTATTATTCTTTTGGGGCACGACCTGGTTGCGGTCGATGTACCCGGTGTATGTATATTTTACTTTCTGTACTAGGGTTACCCCGCGGAGGGGTGCACGGATAGCCGGGTTCTAGAAGGCAACAAGCCCGCATCTCATGGCATTGGGATGGAGGGGGCTTCACTCCAGGATTGACGGGCTATTCGCCGCACTCGTAGGGGGTACAGGTTGACCCAGGAGGGGTGCCCAAGTTGCCGGATTCCGTGAAGTGCTGGGTGGTCCATTCACGGCGCTGAAGGGGGCTGCCTCGCTTCAGGTTTTGGCGGGTAACTTGCCGCGCCCGTAGGGGTCTAGGATTTCATTGCACAGGCTATCCACACGACCAGGGGAACGTCGGGTTTCAGTAGTGGCTCTGTGAAACCCGGGGATCCCAGATATCTGTATTGTTCTGTGATGTTGTACTTTTCTGTGATGTTGCATTTCTATTCACGCCTTGAGCGAAATACTATATATTGGTATATATATTAGTAGATGTTGTATATGTTTTTCATCCGCGCTAGTCCAGTCCCCGCTCTGCCGTTAGTTAGCTAACCTAACGGGTGATGACGGGACCCAGTGGCGAATGCGGATGGCATATACGTACGTCAGTATATTTTCGTTCTTTGTGGTGTGATCAATTGATGGGACTGCATTGATTCGGATCAATGCAAGTTAAAAACAAACCTAATCTGATGTTGTTGGAACACTTTTTCAAAAAGCTGTTATTGCAAGGACGTTTACTTTTGTTTTGCATCGTGGTATTCATTAGAATATCCTGCTCCTCAGTCGACGAGGCAAGGGCCGAGATCCCTTCACCGGGAGTGACCCCTTGGACAAAAAGTTTGCGTCAGGGCATTAACTTCACTATAGCCGATTACTTTTGCTTTGCATCGAGATATTCGGTTATGAATATCCAGCACCCCATTCTACGGGGAAAGAGCCGAGATCCCTTCACCGGGAGTGACCTCTTTAGTGAAGGTTTTCGTCACTATATTTTCTAAAAAGCTATCCGTTCCTTCAACGATATCAAGTTCACTACGTTAAAGGTTTTCGCCAGAAACCATTCGTAGCCCTCCGTCGTTTCATATGGGTAGTCAATAGTATTCAAGCTGTGTTTGTTGGCCTTAGTCAAGGCACAGTGTTTGGTAGCTATTGGGTATTCATATGCTGCATAGATAGATGCGTTGGTTTGGGACAGTCGTATAGCCTTGTTGGCCTTAGTCAAGGGCTTGTACGGGTGGGTTCAAATCAACCTGGACAATGACGGGTAGAACTTGACATGTGACTTATGATTTGTTGGCCTTAGTCAAGGTCATAAGAGCATGGGGCAGAAATTACATCGGGAGTTTCAAAAGTACTGAAACTTGCCAGATATGCGCATACCTTCTGGAGTGTGATACCGTGAGCGGATTCCGTCACGTTGTCATGCGATGAGAGTTGGATCCCGATTCCCACTGATGAGTTGGTTTACTCCTCGGGTGACCCCGACTGATTCTTCTTTCAGGTTTGGAGGAGAATTTGAGGTACAGTGGGAGGTTTCCAGATTAGATAAATTGGTAACCATTCTGATCTAGGTTAGAGTGCACGCTGAGTGTTTCTTTTCTCTCTCTCTTTGGCAGCGACCATTGACCCGACCCTAAGACTTTGACTCAGTGACCAAGTTGACCGAACCTTCTTAACACTGGCTTTTGGATTGTCAGAGTTGCAGACCTCATTGCCACTCCTACTTTTACCCTTTTCTCCAGGACACCCCGTATTACTGCGAACGTCCACTTCCATTGGACAAAACCATCGTATGGTTAGATACGAACTCGAAGGAATTCGAGGATGGTTTCTGGTTCTGGAGAAAACGGATAGGATTATTCAGTTGTCTTTTCCTTTTACCCTCTCTCAGGTTACGAGTACTCCTTGGTTTAGGGGTAGTACACCTATTACGCAAATTGGATTGTCTTCTTCCAAACCTTAGGCTGGTGCCGACCGGTAGGGAATGAAGAAAACCAATTAGCATAACGATGGTGTGCAGAAGGTATTAAGTTCAGACAAAGCAAGGGATTAGTAAGAGGGCAAAGTAAATTGCAATAGATATTCACGACCAAACCAAATATTTCGTTACCACTCCCACATCACCTTTGTATTTCTCCAGGACACTCCGTATCTCTACGAAGATCCACAGTTTATTTGGATACTCCATCGTATGGTTATATACGAACTCGAATGGAACTTGTTCCAGTTCGGGGATGGATTCTGGTCCAGGAGAAATAGGAATAAAGTACATTCAGGTGTCTTTTATCTTCACCTTCTCTCGCGTTGCGAGTGCTCCTAGGATTAGGACAGTACACCCTTTATGCTTATTGGATAGTCTTCTTCCAAACCATAGGCTGGTGCCGAACGGTAGGGAAGGAAGAAAACCATTTGGCCTAAAGGGGTGTGCAGAAGGTAAAGACTAAAGACATATGAAGGGATTTGGAGAGGTGGCAAAGAATTATACGGTTATAGTTGTGAATTTGGATAATGGAAGAGGCATTACTAAGAATACCGGGATACCCTACCGAAACATTTCAATGTTTCAGTTTCACTGTGTACTGTTAAAAGAAAACTGATTTCCCGATTAGATACTTACTCCAGGGTATGTATTTACCAGGTATGATTCTCACATCTGTATGGTTTTACAGATGATGAGTGGGAGTAGGTTATTGGGAATTGGGTGATCATCCTCATTATATCGGGATTCGTTGTAATCGGTGATATTTGAGGAAATCACCTGGGCTGTTTGCCGGTCGGCAAATATTTGGTTTTGAATATCCGCTGTTATGCACCAATTTCAAATTGATATATCTGTACGTCTATTTTCATAGAGTGAGATATACCTTTCTGAAATTATGTCTACGACATTTACCTATATCAGTGGATGGTTAGGTAAGGAGCATTAAACAGCGGTGTAATTCTTCTTAACCATAAGTACAGTTTTCAACCTACGACACACAGTGAATGAGTTATCAGACCCAAGGGACTTATACAGAGTATTGTATGTTGTCCAGGGTCCATCAGGACAGAGGGGTTGGTCCTCGTACTACATTCAGTTTACTTATGACTTCTCTAATTTTTAGACAGGTGTTTCGTGGAAACACAGGGTCCGAATTTGGAGAAGTTATAGGTATTTGAATAGAGTAGAGAACCAGGTATAGCAAGTATCGGGATTCTTCAAAGAGATCGAAGATGTAGATACTTGTGTATGGTATTCAGTTGATAGTAATGATAAAGAGATCTTGCTTCTCTTTCAGGTTACTCATAATTGGAAGTATTCCTAAGTTGAGTAACGCTGATCGGCCTCCTTCCATTTAGTTGACATGCGCTGGGGACAGCTGCATGACTTGAATCTGGTTCAATTAAATCAGTGCCTCTGTTTCTATATTGGATATAGAACAGTTCATATCTTAACATTGTTAAGGTACGGGGAGTTGTCCGGTTTATGATTAAAACCAGACACTGGACAACTCAAGGCACGTTTCTGTAATGGCTGTTTGTGGGTTGACCCAGGCTATGACGAGGGTTGACTTTCTACCATCTGGATGAACAATAGCGATATTGTTCTAGACTCGCCACAGTTTTATTAAAAATGGATTTTTTCAGAAAACAGTAGTGGGAGTATGGTAGAACTGGAAGTGATTCCAGAACCACAAACGATTACTGAAGATTTGATAAGGAACCTAAAGATTCAATCTGGATTGACATTCCATTGGCCACTCCGCAGATATGGTGGGTAACTTCAGGCACCCGAGAGGTACTACGGTAGCCTCAAGGACGGTGACGGGGAAGTTCTTGTTTACCCACAATTACCAATGCTGTTGTTCCAGGCTGCGAGACCCGGCGGGAGGATGAGTATAGCGTCGTTCTGAACTCGCTTCAGAAGTGTACGTGTATATGACTCTGCCAGAGGGTTGTCGTAGTCAGTGGGAGCAGCGGAAGCATTGGTGGACAGGTTGCTTATGTCTATTTATAGACTAGAGCAGATGTAGCGGAGATAGATCATCTATTTCTGACGTGACAGTCATGGGTTTGACTTCATCAGAATAGGGGATGGATCTGTTGAGAAGGTAGTAGGGTGTGATATCCTGGTATTTGGATGATATACACAGAGTAGGAAAAGAAACTCCTACACTACGATCGGTTATACTTTGGTCGTCACACAGTGGTTTCTCCACAAAGGACATGGATTTTATATCAGACATACTGGTTACTAGATCTGTGGTTTTAGATCTAGATTTGGGTGGTTTCCCAATCAGGGTACTTGACAGCATTCTAAGAGTATTTAGGATGGACGACTCCTGGCACGGTAGTGTACCTGCAGGTAATGGAGTCACCCTCTCTAAAGGTGTCTTACAGACTAAAGGGGAGAGGGACGTGCATGATTGGCAGATCACTTGCTTAGGCAAGTGAGTCAATCATGAGATGTCAAGTACCACACCAGATGTTGTTCTTGCACTAGATGCAATAAGTTGACATTAATCCAATCCTGGAGAAACAGTCGGAAGCAGTTTTAGAACATAAGTGGATGTTCTAGGGATATGATAACGACAGCCTCATTCAGGAGACGGTTATCATTCCAGGCTTCCAAGGTGACATGGACGACAAGGAGGTTGTCAGAGTTATAGTTTTCCCTCTGATGTAGGGCAGTATTTTGGACAGGTGATCCAAGGCAATACTGAGGGAGGCATGGCGCGCAGGATACTGATTAAGTTCAGTTGTCAATACAGTCTAAGAAGTTTGGATTTGGAGTTCATTTATGAGCTACGTCCCATCAGACATCCAGACATATTCTAAGACTGATTCTGCTCATTTCGGGAGATGGCTTTCTCCGCGAACTTGAGATATAGAGAGACATGGAAAGAAACAACTAAGCGGATCCACTCACTGAGGCTATTCCTCGAACGCAATAGTTCCGCAAACGAGCTTTGTGAGACTGACTAGTAGAGGAGTTGGGTGTTCGGTATCACACGGGCTGTGAGTATGCGACATCGCAATAATTAGCCTTGAGTGCAAGTGGGAGATTGTTGGAGGTAGTGCCCTCAGAGTCAATTATTGGATCACAGGTACGTGATTGCAATGATTGAGGGAGGACCTATCCCGGTAGGACAGTCTTACTCGAGATGATAGTATGCTATCTGGTTTACCTTTATCATCGTGTACTGCTTTAGGTGACATGACACGTCGCTATTACACGTTGATAGAGCCCCTAGGATTCTTGCTTGACCACCAGCAGTATGAGGGCGATCATATAAGTGGGAGCTGGGGGTCTACAAGCATATCCTTAAAAGGTCCCTAGTCGTGGGAGTTTCGAGACCGGGCATCGATACTCCATTAGTAGACTAGTGTATACAGTCGAGACCCCGACGAGGGGCGGTGGCCGGTCTCACAAGCCACTGGTGTCAGTTGGATCACCTAAGATGTATACAGGTGCTCATTGGGTTATGAGTACACCGGACAGGACTCGCCGGGAACATGCTAGTTGGTCATATACCAGACGTCAGATGGCAGTTCCCTGGTGACATGTGTGCAGGTTAGTTCATCGACCTGGGGATCGTCATTTGTCTCGTGTGAGTTCCCACTGTACTTTGATTACTATCCTACCACGGCTCAAAGGAGTCGTGCAAACAGGTTTTAGTTGGGTACAGTCCCGAGCCACATGGAGGCAGTGAGCGTATCTTCAGGGGTTCGTCTCTCCCGGTATTGGGGGTGAGGTCGTGCTGTGTCTAGGAGAGCCATTACACAAAGTCCTTGGCCAAGGCAAGGAGATTTACTGGTAGGTATTCCAGTAATATCTCAGGGTGTTCTGGGCTACACTCCGACACGACTTGTACCGCTTTTGGGGGTCTGACTTTTACCAACCCCCTAGGCCCGCCATGCGATGCTCTTAGACGAACGGACCGGACTGCACGGATATTGTCACTGACAGGCTCAGTAGGGTGTCAGGATGAGTTCGCTCATCGACGTCCCTTTTAGTCAATAGCTGGTGGCCCGTTACGTATTGGCTTATACCTCTGACGTGCTAGTGGTTAAATCCACAGCCATAGTATTGACGAGTCTTTAGAGTCCACCACACTTTCAGTTACTCAGCTTTCGGGCGAAACGCTGTAGAGGCCGTATGGAGATATGGCAGGGTCCGATCAGATACGTGCGGTATTGCACGGATCAGGATCGGACGGTTTGTACTAGTAGCCGTATAGGTATATGGCAGGGTTCGATCAGATACGTGCGGTATTGCACGGATCAGGATCGAACGGATATTACTAGCCGGCTTTGGTTTAAGCCGGTCCTAGTTTAGTACAGTGTAGATTTTGTCTCTTTGCATTTGTATCCGGACGGAATACAGATGCGGGTGTGTATGCACAGTATCGGGGTTTTCCTGTAATTTATTACGGGACCAGTTTTCTGGAGTTGCCAGTTTGCATTCCGTTCCGGCCGGTTTTCCTTTGTTCTTTCCCGGCCGGACTTTTCCGATGGAGGGGGTAATTTGCAGTTTTGCAAATTACTTTTGTGGAGGGGTTTTATTGCATATATATTGATTATGATGGCTTTCTTTTCTTTGCACCATGCTTGCTTTGACTTGTGATTTGAGTGGGTATGGGTTTGATGTGAGTTGAAGCATGCTTGCATGTTTTTTTTTGTCTTGGTTGTGGTCACCCCTTCTTCACTCCTACACTCACCTCCCTTCATCATATATATCCATTCTTTCCTCCACCAATTTCCTTGATGAAATTGGCCGGCCACTTTAGTGAGGAGGAAAGAAAAAATGAGAGATTCATTTGTGTGCTTCATTCTTCATCTCATTTTCCTTGCAAAAATTGGTAGCTTCATTTCCCTCCAAAGTTCAATCCTCATTCCTCCATCCAAAGGCAACAAACCCCAAAGAGACAAGTAGCCTCTACACTACACTTCCTACAGCATATCTTGGGCACGTCGAGTAGCCGGCTTCGTGCCCGAGTTGCCTCGGCATTGAGGTGGGAGCCCGTAAAAGACGAAGGCGATGTGGTGCCCTTTCCGGCGAGGAGGCGACGATGTGGACGGAGATCCCGCGAGGAGATCGGAGTGGAGATGAAGACCGGAGGACTCGGATCAGTCGGTACAACATTTCTACACTCTTTACTGTTTGTTAGTTTAGCAATAATGGCAGATCCGGGTTAAAGTATACGATAGCGCCAAGTTAAAAAGTTTTATTCCGCAATTGGCGTCTGTAGACTGCCGGGGCGCTAACGTAGACTTACACAGAAGTGAGTGAGCGTTTCAGTGACTCGAAGGCAGTCACACAGCTCGAGTTGAAGTCGAAAGGCGTATCCTTGGCCAGCAAAAGAGTCAAGGGCCTAGCAATCTTGCTAAAGTCCTTGATAAACCGTCTATAGAAACCGGCATAGCCAAGGAAGGCTCGGATATCTCTGACGCGTCGGGGAGGAGGCAGATTGGAAATGACCTCAATCTTTGCTTTGTCAACCTCTATGCCATTTTGCGAGATGATATGTCCTAAGACAATACCTTCGCACACCATGAAGTGGCATTTCTCCCAGTTCAAAGTGAGATTCTTGTCCTTACATCGGGTAAGGACAGCGTCAAGATGCAGCAAACACTCGTCAAAGGAGTCGCCGAAGATGGAGAAGTCATCCATGAAAATCTCCAGAAATTTTTCCACCATGTCAGAGAAAATTCCCATCATACACCGCTGGAAGGTAGCGGGCGCATTGCATAACCCAAAGGGCATGCGTCGATATGCAAACGTGCCGAAAGGACAAGTGAAAGTGGTCTTGTCCTGGTCTTTTTCGGCGATGGGAATTTGATTATAGCCGGAGTAGCCATCAAGAAAGCAATAGTACTCGTGTCCGGCCAATCGTTCAAGCATCTGGTCAATGAAAGGTAGCGGAAAGTGGTCTTTCCGCGTTGCGGCGTTGAGTTTTCTGTAATCAATGCAAACTCGCCACCCAGTTTGGGTGCGAGTAGGGATTAACTGATTCGCCTCGTTGGTTATGACCGTGATGCCTGACTTCTTGGGGACAACGTGAATGGGGCTAACCCACTGGCTATCAGAGATAGGGTAAATGATACCGCTATCTAGACATTTGACGATCTCCTTCTTCACAGCCTCCTTCATGACTGGATTAAGACGTCTTTGTGGATCCCGGGCTGGTTTGGCATCATCCATCAGATGAATGTGATGCTCAACGATCAGGGGACTAATCCCCTTGATGTCCGCCATGGACCAGCCAAAAGCTTGCCTGTTGCTGTGCAAGACCGCGAGAAGGGCTTTCTCTTGCTCGGAAGCTAGAGAAGCCGAGATGTTGACAGGAAGGGTCTCGTTTTCACCTAAGTAAGCGTACTTAAGGTGAGACGGCAACGGCTTGAGTTCGAGCGTTGGAGGTGAAATGATGGAAGGCAAGACTGGTGCAAAGGTCTCGAACTCAAAGGACTCCAGCAAAGGCTCAAAGCGAGTGTAGGCAACCGAGTTGGATGGTTCAGGTAACTCATCCGGAAAGTCGAAGGATTCAAACTCGGGTTGTGTGCGGCTAAGATCGTTCGTGAACGTGAAACACTCGTAGTCGTTGTCGGGCGCAGAAACAGCAGCAGGTTCGAAGAGAAACGCACTAGTGGCGTCAAGATTATCGTGTTCAAACAGAAACTCCTCGAATTCACACTCTTCTGGTGTGATCTCCTGGATCGAGCAGACATCCAGTATATGAGCATTAGGTTCGGAGGGCTGATTCCGCAACCTAAAAATGTTGAGTTCAATCGTCATATTTCTAAAAGAGAGGTTCATTGAACCATTGCGACAATTGATCACAGCATTTGAAGTTGCGAGAAATGGGCGACCGAGTATCACCGGAATTTGATTCCGGGGGTTAGCTACAGGCTGTGTATCTAAGACAATGAAGTCGACGGGGAATATGAAGTCCCCGACTCGTATTAACACATCCTCTAGCTCACCCCTAGGATGGGTGATCGATCGGTCGGCCATCTGGAGAGTGCAGTGTGTGGATTTCAGCTCTCCGACGCCTAATTGCTCGTATACTGAATACGGAAGCAAGTTAACACTGGCACCAAGATCTAATAGTGCGCGGTTGATGTTCTTATCCCCAATAGTAATTGAAATCGTAGGACAGCCAGGGTCCTTCCGTTTTTGTGGTAAAGATTGGGTAAGGGCATCACTCACAGCACTAGCCAAGAAAACTTTCTTGGGTACCTGAGACTTCCTCTTTTTCGTGCACAAGTCCTTTAAGATTTTCGCGTAAGACGGGACTTGTTGGACAGCATCTAAAAGAGGAATGTTAATGTTAACTTGCTTAAATAACTCCAGAATCTTCTCCATTTGAGGATTTTGTTTGTTAGACCTCAACCGGTTTGGAAATGGAACATTTTGAAAATTGGTTGAGTCTAAAGCTGGAGGAGGAGATTGTGGAGTTAGAACGGATCCCAAAATAGGTGTCTTCGTGGAGTGAGAAGTGGGTTCGTTCAGAGAAGAAGAGGAAGGGGAGCCTTGTGAAGAACGGAGAATAGGCTCAGAAGACGAAGAAGAAGAAGTAGAAGAAGAAGAAGAAGAAGAAGCAGCGACAGGGGTGTCATCGTTGATCCGTTTGCCAATGTTGTTTTGCAGCACCCTCCCCGATCTCAGTGTGGTCACGGCACTCACATTATGGTTTTGTTGTTCAAGAGCAACATGTGCATTATGTGGGTGACCGGAATTTGGAAGTGGCTGGGACGGGAGCTTCCCCTTCTCTCGCTCGCTTAAGGCCGCGTTCAGCTGTGCAATCTGGGCTTCGATGGTCTTGATGCTTTGCCCGTGTGCGGCAGTGTGTTGCACTAAAGATTGAATCGAAGACTGGATGTTGGTGGTGGATTGAGTCGATTGTTTAACAAATGCCTCCAGACTTCGCTCGAGCGAGGAAATCTTATCGTTGTTTGACGGAACAAAGTTGTTTGGTGAAAAAGAGTTGTTGGGTGCAAAGTTGTTCGTCGTGTTTTGGTAAGGTTGGGGTTGGAAGGGCTGCTGATATTGATGCTGAGTTTGCTGTGGCGCTTGTTGTTGCGGTGGAGGGGCCCTTTGGAAATTGTTGCCCTGGAATTGATTCTGATTCTGATTCCAGGCGAAATTGGGGTGGTTCCTCCAACCGGGATTGTAGGTGGAAGAGTATGGATCATTCCTCGGTCTTTGCTGGAAGGCAGCATTAACCTGATCCTGTCCTTGCGAGGGTGGATTGTAAGGACACTCTTCGGTCAAGTGGGAAGGATCTGAACAACAAGCGCAGATGGTACGAAGGGGGAGAACAGGTGTGGGGGCAGGAGCAGAAAATTTGCTCTCTATCGCTTCAAGCTTTCGTGTTATTGCAGCCATTTCAGCTTTCATCGCAATAGAGACATCGAGTTAGTGGATTTCTACCCTAGACTGACCGGTAGAAGTGGAGGTAGAAGAAGAAGAAGTCGGTCTGGTGCTCTCCCACTGTAGCGTTTGCTCCGCAAGATCGTCAAAGAACTGCCACGCTTCCTCGTCAGATTTCGATAGGAAGTGGCCCTGACAGATGGTTTCCAGCAACTGCTTCGTTGCTGGGTTCAGTCCCTCGTATAAGGTTTGGCAGAGCTGCCATTTCTCTATACCGTGGTGAGGACACTGAACAAGAAGGTCTTTGTATCGGTCAAAGCACTTCCAGAAGGGTTCAGAAGGAAGCTGGGAGAATTGGTTGATTTCATTTCAAATTCTTGCGGTCTTATGATTTGGGTAGAATTTTTTTAGAAACGCTTTAACAAACTCGTCCCAGCTGGTGATTGAGTGGGAAGCGGTGCTATACAGCCATTTCTCAGCGAGATCGCATAAAGTGAACGGAATGACCCGTAGACGTATAGCATCGTCCGACAGCTGGGTGGTTTTCATCATGGCACAGACATTTTGAAATTTGTTGATGAAGATATAGGCATCTTCAGATTCAAGCCCATGAAAACGTGGAAGCATGTTGATGAAATGGGGCTTAATTTCAAAGTTGTCCCCATTGGCCGGAGGAAGAGAAAGGCAGGTGGGAAGTGCAGAACGGGTGGGGTAGAAACGATCCTGGAGCGCGATTCGCTGCGGCGCTACAACAGGCGGAGGTGGTGGGAGATTGGTCTCCGTAGGAGGTGGAGCCAATCCAGCGGTGGTCAAAGAGATGTTTGGATTAAATCCTGACATCGCGGAAGAAGAGGTTGGTGAAGGTGAAGGTGAAGGTGAGGATGTATGAACAGAATTCCGGTCAACGTCGGAGTTGGCCGGCAAAGGAAGGGGTAAAAGAGGAGTGGACGGAGTATCGACTTCGGAGTCGATCGCGTAGTCGGTCGCGACTAACGTAACGCGGACTAGACGGGCGCTAGTGTCCCGAGTCCAAGTGGACATACACTAAACGAGTTTAGTATAGTCAAAGCGGAGAAGGTGAGGGTAAGAAAACGTCAATGGAGAAAGGCGATGGGTGGTGGGTGAAAAATGGATTTGGCGACAAAAGGGCAAGTTTTTATAAAAGTTTTTTGATTTTTTCTTTTTTTTTCTTTTTTTTTAGAAAGAGATTTACAGAAATATGTACGGAAATACGGCTTAAGCAATCACAAACAAGATATGCACAATCACACCTAGATCTAGGGTAACCTAGGTCTACTAGACCTGCTCCTGAACTTGATTTTCGAAGTTAAACAGTGTCGAGAAACAGGCTTAAAAATATACTGATCATGAGGCCAGGTAAGTTCAGAGATAAGGGGAGGTTGTCCAACGCTTTCGCGAAGTTCCTTAATTAAATAACCCTTTCTCTTTCGGCGGTTGCGCCTTTAACACTTTCCTAGACACCCCGTAATCAATATACGGTTAAGCGAGGTTCTAAACACGGTTTATCTTCTCCTAATGAGCGCGAAGTCCTTAGGGCTGAAGTCTAGTATTTTTTTAATTTACAATGGACAATGCATATGCTTTAGTGATTTTTGGGGTCCTGGGAAGGGTGATGAAATCCCCACCCAATCTGGATTGGTTTCAAGCCCCTTAAGTCCGTATTAAAGAAATGCAAAGCAATAACAAATCAACTGCAAACAATTTTTATTTACGGCGCAAAGAATCCTGCACAAGAACAGTTTATTGGAATTGGGAGAAGAGTTTGCGCAAAGAAGGCTGCAGAAACACAGTTCAGTGGAGTTCAGAGGAGTGGAGAGAGGCAGAGGGACTTACAGAGAAATTTTGGGGCTCTGAAGCCACCAAGTGGCCGCGGATCCGCCGCCTATTCCCTCCTATTGCCGCGGATCCGCGGCAGGAAATGGGTATTGGGACTTCATTTTTCTGGTGTGGGCTCTGTTTGGTGTCCTCTGCTTGTCTGAATGTACTGAATCTTGAATGGCTCACTGTATTTGCTCCAGATTTGTACAGTAGACCGGATGCTTCTTTTTGTCCGTCGCGGTGTAGCCGCGAAAATGTGGGTCTATCTTCCCACGTCTTTGGCACTGTACTTGAACTCCGTATTTCCAACGTCTTTGGCGTCGATCTTGAGCTTCGTATTTCCTGCACACTTGCACAAAAACTAATCAAGAATAACAAGATGGTTTCTTTTACAAAGTATTTTTTTTTCGTTTTTTTTTTATACTTACAAATTAACCCGAAATTACACAAGGAAATAAACTACCGTCTCCCCTGCAACGGCGCCATTTGATTGTTAGGATACGTGCGTGTTCAAGTTTAGTTTTAAATACCGCAATCAAGACGGTTTCGCTTGTAGCTAGCCGGTTGAGTACGGGTCGTCCGCAGGGAGATGGGAGTCTTTTTCAAAGTGTTTTAACGAGTTAAGTCCTGTTTTCAGATTTTGTTGTGGTTATCTAAGTGTAAGTTGATATTTAAAGAGAGCTTGTTAGGGTGAGGATTAGGTTAGTTTGAGTTAGGAGTCTCCACATCTTTCGTTGCCCCTCTTAATATCCGTGTTACGGTAATCGGCAACAACGGGGATTAGCACGACTAGGAAGGTACTTGCGAGTATAAGCTAGGCTTTCCAACGCATAGTCCTTCCTTTTGGTGCTTGTCCGTCCGTTCTTGGCTCTTATCCATAACCTCCGGTTAATTCAACCACAACCGGTCTCACTACGGAATCACCGCTATCATGTAGGATAGGGTGCCGTAAGGAGCGGATTGTGGTTCAATTAACGGGAGTCGATTTAAGTTGTTGGGCAAGGAAAGAGTGAGAGAGATTTCCTTCTCTCAAACTTCCATTATCCTACCCTAACAAGTATAAAACTACTCACACTTCATGATAAGGAAAAACAAAACAAAACAAAAGAGGAAGATAGAAAGAAGGAGATTAGAAGAATACGACTAACTATTTGCGACCTCACCTTGGCGAGGATCGAGCGTAAGTATCATTGTCGTATGAATGATAAAGAAAAAGAGAGAAGAAAGAAACAATCAAGCAAATAACAACAACTACTTAACAATTAAAATTACAACACATTACAACAAGTAAAAGAAAGAGACAAGCATGATATAAAATGGTCTTCTTTATTCATCACTCTTCACTCAAAAGCTCACTACAAGTTTAATGGAGAAGAGGTGAGAAGAGGAAGAAGAACAATACTAAAACTAGGCAAAATGAGAATACAAAAATTGACCATTCCTTCACAAAATTCTGGGCTATTTATAGGCCAAGAAATGAAACCGTAGGGCAACCACCAGAACCCTGATGCAATGACCAAACTGCCCCCCAAAAGTCTCTGCCTGAACTGCCTGTACGGCCGCGGATCCGCCGCCTATAGCCCCCTATGGCCGCGGATCCGTGCGCCTACTGTGGGTTTAGGGTGTGGGCTTCTGAGTGTTTTCCTGGTCTCCTGTCCCCTCTTGTCTGGTGTGGGTATTTTCTGATAATTCTTTCCCATTTCTTCCAGAAATTCTATTGAGCAAAGGAGGACTTTTTTGTGGATGATTGCCTCGAGCTCCATGTAGATCTCTTGGATTTTGTGCTACCATTGAGCCTTGTGCATGAGAATGACGTTGATTTGACACTTTGTCTTCCTAAACTGGTAACTGGCAGCATACGGATGAAGAGCGGAGACCGTGTTTTTATCTGTGGTTGGCAGGAACCGGATTTTGTCGTGTTTTCCATGAATTTCTCCGTTTGAGAACCGGGAACCTGTATCCTGCAATTCACTAGCAAACACGGCTCAAGAGTATCTACCGATATGCAATGTGATAAAAATTGGGCGGTATGAAAATGCAAAAATCTGATATGAACATGTTTTGAAAGAAAATTTGATAAAAGCACGGGGAGACATCGATTAGATAAGATAATAACCAATCTAAATCTTTCCAAGAGCATTTCCCTGAGTGTATTCTTTTCTCTCTCCTAATGGCAGATACCAGATGACGGGACTTAAGCTTCTTTTAGAGAAAAACAAACTGACAGGACCAAATTATAAAGAATGGTTGAGAAACTTGAACTTTGCACTCATATATGATAAAATATCATATGTCCTCACTGCCAAATCCCCACCCGTCCCATGTCCTGAATCATCTGTTTCGGATAAGGAGATCTGAAAAACATGGGATATTGATTGTGACACGGCCAAGTGCCTCGCGCTTTCTTATATGGACAATATACATCAGATGCAGCATGAGAAGATGGATGTACAATCCATCATTCTTTATACAAAAGAGTTATATGGACAGCAATCTCGGAGTTTACGATACGAGGCATCTCGAAAGTTGTTTCAGATGCGGATGGCTCCTGGCACATCTGTAGGTGAACATGTCTTGAAGATGATTGGTCTTATAAAAGAACTTGAGGACCTAGGATGGACCATGGATAACGAGCAATATACTGATATTGTTCTACAGTCTCTCCCTCTGCCTTTGCTTCGTTCATTGTAAACTTCAATATGAACTATTTGGAGAAATCACGTCCTGAACTTCTCAATATGTTGAGAAATGCAGAGAGCATGCTTAAGACAGCGAAAACTCCCACTCTGCTTGCTGGGCTATCTTCCTCTTCCATCCTAAAAGCCAAGGCCAAGGGAAAGAAGATTAAGAAACCCACCAAACCGAGAGGTGGAGTTGTAAAGGCGAAGGGGAAAGACAAACACGGGGCCGCGGGAAGTGGAAAAGGAGAATGTTTTTTCTTCCAAAAGTCAGGACACTGGAAACACAATTGTGCTTTGTATCTTTCTGATCTCAAAAAGAAGAAGCATACTGATGCTTCCGCTTTAGGTGTGTTTGTAACTGAAAATTGTTTTTCTATAAACTCTGCATCTTGGGTATTAGATACTGGTTCTGGTTCTCACATATGCAATTGTATGCAGGGATTAAGAAACAGTAGAGTTTTGAAGACTGGTGACCATACTCTTCGAGTTGGAAATAGTTCCAATGTACATGTTGTATCTGTAGGAGAGTATCATCTGGGGTTGCCTACGGGATGTACTTTTGTTTTGAACCCTTGTTATTATGTACCTAGTATGCTATGTAATATAATATCCGTTTCTTTATTAAACAATGAAGATATCATTTTGTGTTGCAAAATAATGTTACGAAAATTAACTTGAATCAACAGTTGAATGGGTATGTTACACTAAATAACGGTATTTACGTCCTAAACCAACACTCAGTTTTCAATATACAACATAGAAATAAAAGAAAATTTTCAGATATAAATGAAGCTTTTCTTTGGCATTGTAGACTTGGTCATATTAATGAAACGGGACTAAACAAGCTACATAAAGATGGATATTTAAATCCTTTTGAATATAAATCTTATGCGACTTGTCAGTCCTGTATCAAAGGTAAAATGACCAAAACCCCGTTTACTAGACACGGAGAAAGAAGTGTAGAACTCTTAGGCCTCATACATTTTGATGTATGCGGACCAATGTCTACACATGCTAGAGGCGGTTTTTCATACTTCATTACTTTTACTGATGATTTCTCAAGATTCGGACACGTATTTTTATTAAAGCATAAATCTGAAGCTTTCGAGAAATTCAAGGAGTATAAACTTGAAGTAGAAAAACAAACAGGCTTGAGCATCAAGAAACTTCGATCGGATCGAGGTGGAGAGTATTTAAGTATAGAGTTTTCATACTTCTTAAAAAAGAATGGGATTCTCTCTCAGCTCACTCCCCCTTACACACCACTGCACAACGGTGTGTCAGAATGGAGGAATCGTACCCTATTAGATATGGTACAGTCCATGATGAGTGATGCCGAGTTACCGCTTTCCTTTTTGGGACATGCATTGGAGACAACAATGTATCTGTTAAAATGGGTTCCAACCAAGACCGTGTCTACCACTCCATATGAGATATGGTGTGGAAAGTGACCATCTCTTAAAAGAGTTAGGATATGGGGATGTCCGGCTTTTGTCAAAAAGCAGAATCCAGACAAACTCGAGACACGATCGGTCATGTGTAAATTTGTGGGATATCCAAAACATTCATATGGATATCTATTCTACTACAAGGAGGAACAAAGGGTGTTTGTTTCTAAACATGCCACATTTTTAGAAAATGAAATTTTTACAGATAGTACTGATGGCAATGCGGTAGAACTAGAAGAGTTTCTAGAGACACAAATTACTCATGACGAATTGGTTGAAACTGATGTTGCATAGAACTTCAAGAACATCAGCCACTCCGGAGATCTAGTAGAACTTCTCGCCCACCAGAGAGATACTATGGTTTTCTCATTGATGGTGATAGAGAAGATTGCATCATGGATGATGATGACCCTACTAGTTTTCAGCAAGCAATCACGAGTGGTGACTCAGTGGAGTGGCTGGATGCCATGAGATCCGAAATGGAGTTCATGTACACCAACAAAGTATAGACTTTGGACGTTGCACCTCCTGGGATAAAACACGTATGGTGCAAATGGATCTTTAAGAGAAAGATTGGTGTAGATGGACAGGTAGAGACCTTTAAAGCAAGGCTTGTAGCGAAAGGTTTTCGTCAAAGACTAGGATTAGACTATGATGAAACTTTCTCTCCAGTAGCAATGCTTAAATCCATTCGGATCCTACTTGCTATTTCTGCTCACCACGACTATGAAATCTGGCAGATGGACGTTAAAACTGCATTTCTAAATGGTGATTTAGAAGAATGCGTTTTTATGAATCAGCCATAGGGTTTCATTGACAGTGGGAGCAGTGAAAAGGCATGTAGGTTGCTTAAATCCATTTATGGATTAATGTAGCCATCACGGAGCTGGAACATCTTCTTTGATGATACAATCAAAGAGTTTGATTTTGTCAAAAATATAGATGAAACATGCATTTATAAGAAGATTGTAGGGAGTACTGTCGCATTCCTCGTATTGTATGTAGATGGCATTCTCTTGATAGGAAATGATATTCCTATGCTACAATCGGTTAAACTATTCTTATCACAAAGGTTCTCCATGAAGGACCAGGGTGATGCCTCTTACATTTTGGGCATTAGGATCTATAGAGATAGATCCAAAAGGTTATTGGGATTTTCCCAATCAAAGTACATTGACACCATCCTAAAAAGGTTTAGTATGGAAGATTCTAAGCGTGGTGCCTTGCCCGCTTGTTATGGAATCACTCTCTCCAAGGACTTTGTCCGAACACTGATGAAGAGAGAGCTCGCATTAGCATTATACCCTATGCTTCAGCCGTAGGATCTATAATGTATGCGATGTTATGTACCCGCCCTGATGTAGCTTATGCACTAACTGTAATAAGCAGGTATCAATCTGACCTAGAGGAGAAACATTGGATAGCAGTGAAGAACATTCTTAAGTTCTTGCAAAGGACTAAAGAATTGTTCTTGGTGTATGGTAATGGGGATCTCTAAATGGAGGCCTTTACCGATTTCGGCTTCCAAAGTGATAAGGATGAAAGCAAATCTATCTCAGGGTTTGTATTTACCCTCAATGGAGGAGCGGTTAGTTGGAAAAGTTCCAAACAGGATACCATTGCAGACTCCACGATGGAATCTGAGTATATTGCTGCAAATGATGCTGCCAAGGAAGCCGTCTGGACGAGGAAGCTCGTCGCGGAACTAGGAGTAGTTCCAACCATTATTGATCCAATACCATTGTATTGTGATAATATTGGGGCTATGGCGTTGGCCAAAGAACCTAGGCCCCATCAGAAGTCAAGACACATCCTGAGGCGATATCATTTGATACGGTAGATAATAGATCACCATGAGATTGAGATTTGGAGAGTAGATACAAAGAATAACACCGCGGATCCACTCACAAAAGACCTTCCACAGCCGTAGCAAGAGCGACTTTTTGAGATGTTGGGTATGAGATACGCCAATAATTGGCCTTAGTGCAAGTGGAAGATTGTTTGACATATGTATGCCCTAGAGGCCATTATATGTATAGTAGATGCTTGGACATGTATATATATATATATACAGATGACTTTCTTGCTCGACATGATAATATGCTATCTGGTATACTTTATCTTGACATATTCATTTGATCACGCATCTTACTCATTTGGTATATGTTGATAAAGGCCTTGGGATATTTGCTTGACTACTGGGACTATGATGTAGATCATACTAGTGGGACACGTGTAGTTTATGAGCATATCCCTGAACTGTTCCTAGTCGTGGGTGTATCGAGACGGGGCATCGATATTCCAGAATAGACTAGCGTCTACCATTCTTGTCCCATATGATGGACGATGGATCATCCCATATCTATCTGGTGTGATGACACCAAAGATTATATATGGGTGCTCAGTGGAGACTGGATATACTGAACGGACTCGCCGAGAACTCCAATGTGGTATTATATCTATCGTCGGGTAGCAGTTCTCTGGTGACACTGGTACAGGTTAGTCTGTAGACCCTAGATCATCATAGAGTCTTGTGTGTCCTCCCACTGTACTTTGATCTCCACCCTACCACAACTCTACTGATTCCTGCAAACAGGTGGATTTTGGGTACAGTCCCGAGGCACATGGAGGCAATGAGCGATAAGAGGGGTTTCGTCTCTCCTGGTATTGGGGGTTGATGTTGCGCTATGCTCGATTGGCTATAACAGGAAGTCCCTGGCCCGGGCTGCTGAGATTTACTGATAAGTGTTATCATTAGTTTCTCGATCTGTTATGAGCCATACACCGACATGACTTATTGAGTTATTGGGGTCGACGATACCATCCCTAGACTCCATATGCGACATATTTGACGAAGAGACCGGACTGTACGATAAGTGTTTCCAGTTGACTCGACGGGAGTTTTGACAGCTTCGCTTGTTTTTCTTCTGATCGTTCAATACCCGGCTGGCCGTTACGTTTAGCTGACCAGTTGTGGCCTGTGGGTGTTTGATATGATCATCACCTACTGCCAGCGTATTGACGAGTCTTAGAGTCCCACAGAGGAGTTTCCTAGCACTGGCAAAATGATGTGGTGTGCATATGAGATATGCGCGGGGACCCGATTAAATGCATGTATGCGATACCGTATATTAATTGGGCGATTTTCTATTGGTCGGGTTGTATGTGATATGACCGATTTGTTAAATCAAGTGTTGATTTAACATTGACTTTATAGCTCACTTTTATTAAACTAATTTCTACTTTGTTGTATACATGCATGTATGCACATATTTTTGTTCATGCACATGATGATATGAATGCACACATACATACATACATGGTGTCATGGTTGTTGATACATATAAGATGGCAATGCAAGACTCACATGGAAATAAATATGTATTTATATTTGTTTTTGAGTTAAAGAAAAAGAAATGGAAATTATCTCATGGTTAATGTTTCTACACACTTCCTTCACTAACCATGACATTAACAATGAGTTCAATTTCATTTGTTGTTTTAACTCTAAAATAAATATCTAGATATTTATTAACTCATGGTTAAATGAGAGTGTGACTTTCATTTATACTTTCTATTCTCTTTTATTTTTGACATTATCACAAAACTTGAGCTCAAGCTTGCCATCTTCTTCTTCCTCATCTCTCATGCTCTCTTGAGATTTCTAGTGAGTGAGTCAGATAAAAAGAAAGGGTTTTGAAGTGAGAAAACAGACCACATCATCATTCTATACTAGTTTAGCCCATTATTTAAGAGTGTTAGCTCCACTTCCTCATTGATCAAGTGAAGCAAGGAGTTTTGAGCAAAGGGACTTCGGGTGGATCATCGTGGACTTGGAAGGTCTCTAGAGAGCCGGTTCAAACTCTCAAGGATCCAAGGAGTCAAGAGAAGAGGTCTACAAAGGTTTTATTCTCTTCACTAAGTGATAGTTTTCTTGTAGTATGAGATACTATTTGTTGTTACCCTAAAAATTCTAGTTCGATTCATGGTTAGATTTCTTAGGACCTCCCCAAAAGTTTTATTGTGGCATGTGTGATGCTTGCAAACCCTAAGCATGGAGCTAAGGAATCCTAACAGATGTATTCCTCGATATGCAATCTTGCTGTTAGAGTAGCCCCACGACTGTCATGTCTCTGATCCCTTCGGGGGCTGGACAAGACGTCTTCAAGTAATCTTCTGGGTGATATTACCGTCGAAAGAGCAAGCGTTTAGGGATATTCCATGCCACTTTTTAGTTGCGGTTAGGCTCAGTTTGGGAGCCCCGATGAGTCATGACCACTCCGCGCTGGTGTGGGGTGATCTCCGATAGTATTTTTGGTCTCATTTGTGTTGCCGTCAAGACCCTGAAGCTAGGGATTTTCCTTTTCTTTGTTTGTTGACATTGTGTCTGCAATATTGCGACGACTGTCGGGGTTGTCTCTTGGTTGTCAGTAAACCGTTGAGGCTTAGAACTAGGGACTTTGCCTTGGCTCCGTTGTTTTGACCTTGGGTCGGTTGTTGACGTTGCGTCTGCATCTCGCTGGAGTAGAGAAGAAACGCTTTTGTCATCTCTAGGCTATAGATGTCGCAGTTGAGACCCTGATGCTAGGGATCTTCTTTTGCTTCACCTGTTGACATTGTGTCTGCAATATTGCGACAAATGTCGAGGTGGTCTCTAGGTTGTCAGTGAACCGTCGAGGCCTGGAACTAGGGATTTTTCTATGGCTCCATTGTTTCGACTCTGGGGTTGGTAGTTGACGTTGCGTCTGCATCTTGCTAGAGTGGAGAAGAAACGCCTTTATGATCTCTAGGCTGTAGATGTCGCCGTCGAGACCCTGAAGCTAGGGATCTTCCTTTGCTTCACTTGTTGACATTGTGTCTGCAATATTGCGACGAATGTCGAGATTGTCTCTAGGTTGTCAGTGAACGTTGAAGCTTGGAACTAGGGATTTTGCCATGGCTCCATTGTTTCGACTCTGGGGTCGGTTGTTGATGTTGTGTCTGCATCCTGCTGGAGTGAGAAGGAACGCCGTGGTGATCTCTAGGCTGTTGATGAACCATCAAGATTTGACTCTCCCTTTTGACAAAGCCCAGTGGGAAAATGTGGTTCCCTTTCTGTTTCTGCCTATGGATTGTATACCCAATGTGGACTCACCTGCAGGGCAAAAAATTTCATTATATCTTATTTCTTCTCGTGATGCTCTATAATTTCAGCTTTTCATATCACTAAAGTCGCGATTGCCTAATCATTTCGGCTATTTTTCACGGTGCCCAATCATTTCGGCTATTTTCTTTTTACTTGCTACTTTTTATTGTGAGTCGCCCAAACATTTCGGCTTTGCATATATTTTACTCACTGAGTTGTATTGCGAGTTACCCCATCATTTCGGCTATTTCATATGCATTTATGGCTCGCTAATTTTTATTACGAGTTTGGAACTTGAGATCTGATACCAATCTTTGCATCAACATCACTATGACTGGAATATGGCCATGATCGAATCATCATTTGCTGTAAAAGGACTTGGAATTTGATAGCAATTTAGGAATTAGCATCGCTGCCACTGGAATGTTTCCAGGAGCGAATCATCATTTTCCTTTGCTGATTTGAACAAAGGTGGCTTAGCAAACAGGATTAGGATCCTGCCGACTAAGGCTTTTAACTTCATGAGCCGTAAGGGTCTCATAGAGGTATTTCTCCCTACAAGTCGTGAGGATCTCGCAGGTGTATTTTCACCTTAGGAGTCGTGAGGATTCCTAAGTGATATTTTCTCTTGTGAGTCGTAACGATCTCACAAGAGTGTTTTCTCTTTGCAGGTCGAGAGGACCTACAAGTGTTGTTCATCGAATGGGGAAATTTCGCGCTATAGGTGGAACTGGGTAAGGGAACGTTTGTTTGTGCCCGTGGATTGTATACAAGGGATCGATATTGACCGCGTGTAGGGAAACTTGGGGAATGTGATGGCTTAAGAATAGGTTCAGATCCCTGTAACTTAAGGCTTTCGAATCCTATGAGCCGTGAGGGTTACATAGGGGGGAATTCTCCTTACGCGTCATGAGGATCTCGTATGTGTATTTTCTCCTTTGGAATCGTGGAGATCCCTAAGTGTGTTTCTCCCTTGTGTGTCGTAAGGATCTCACGCAGGTATTTTCTCCTTACAAGGTCGAGAGGACCTTGCAAGTGCGCATGAATTTTTTTTACGAGTCTACGCCCTTGCTGGTTTTCACAAACTTGCCGGTAGTCCTGCTGTTTTTACTCACGGAGCCATTTAGGGTTTTCATCCGTGCCCATTTTGCTTGTGGACGTACCCTTTTCTTTGCAATCACGGTGGGACTTCGCTACCGGGGTAGCTGTGTTGGCAGCAGGATTTGAGTTGCAGTCTTTTCCGCTGGGACCTGTAGACTTGAATTCCACTATCGCCGTGTTTGAGGCGACGTATTTAGTTTAAGGACATTACGGTCCATTGTTAGTTTAGGGACATCCCGTTCTATTGTTAGTTTAGGGACGTCTCGGTCCATTGTTAGTTTAGGAACGTCTCCTTCCGCTGTTAGTTTATAGACTTCTCGGTCCGTTGTTAGGTTTTGTTTAGCAACCTTTCTATTGGGTCTTTTGGCAGCAATGGGGGTTTTGGAACCGGTCCTGCCACATTACTTTCAGACGCTGAGGGAGCTTCTTTGTCATTTAATGATGAAAGGATGACCATGTTGCAACTTGCCACATTTTCTTCGGTTTCTCCTGACGATCCATTTCCCTCATTTTCCCTCATCATCATCACTATCTCCGTTCTGAAGCATATGGCTGAGAAACTCTTTGAGGGTGACTTGGGTCCGCACCTTCTTCTTGTACTCCTCCAGCGAGTCGATGTACTTTTGCAGGTTTGTGCGCTTATCGTCAGGCTGCACAGGCTTCTTGGTCTTCTTCTTTTTCTTTGAAGACTTTGATGGCTTGACCTGGGTGTTTTTCCCATCGTTACCAACTTTCAGCGTTGGGCGCGGTTTCAGCATCCCGTCAATAATCTCGTGCTCCAGCGGGCTTTTCCATTTGATCGCCGGACACGCTTGAAGATCCTTCAGCATTCCTCTAGTTTTAGCCGAAAGGAAAACTTCCTACGAAGCTTCCCCTACAAATGAGCATGATGCCCCTGGTGAAGGGTTACACTAGCGCCCCGACCAACTTCCGTGGCCAAACGCGGAACAAAATTTTTACTACGATACAAAACTTGGCGCTATAATAAACCATAAACCGGATCTTTACCATAAACCTAGTTAGCACAAAAGAGTTCTATCTAATATGATAAAAAGTTATACCTAAGTCTTGAACTCCTTCTTCTCCTTGTTGTGAGCTCCTTGGAATTGTGTGGATGGCTCCTCCTCATCGGCTTCTCTATATCATAGAAGATCCACCCGAAGGCCTCTACTTTGAGCTCCAACTTCAACAATGAAGTAACTAGAGTGCTTGGTTTTCTAGACTAAGAACCCTAGAGTAAGTAGAGAAGTGTTTTGGTGGTTTTATCTCAAAGGCTCTTGATTTTCAACTCATGAAATAAGAGTGCCTTGAGAGAGGAAGAGGAGAGAGCTAACCATGAGAGAGAAAGATAATGAGATAATGAGAGGATGAAGCTCTCATATGAGGAATAAAAGAATAATTAGAATTATTAAGATAATTGTGATGGTTCACTTGATTTGACCATTATCATATCACAATAAATGCTAAGCATGCTCAAGAAAATATCTAAGTCAACAATGGTAAACTTGGTCAAATGGTCAAACCAATTAACCATGACAATTATCCATAATAATAATTATTAAACAAATTCCTCCTTCTCATTAGGGTTATAATCAACTCAATGGTCAAAATCCTGATGAGGGGTCTCCCTCTGTCAACTGTACATACATACTCGCATCCGTATTCCGAAGAAACACGAATACAATGAGACTGAACCAACACAGAACCAAATACTAGGATCCAGCTTAAACCAAAGCCCACTAGTATCAACTTCCCGAACATCAAACATGCACAAGTACGCTTATGTGAACGAACCCTGTCGTAAAACCATACGACCTCTACATCGTTTCACCCAAAGGTGAACAACTCTCTGTGTGGGACTATAAAGACTCGACAGTACTCTGGCAGTGGGTTTAACCACAAGCACACCAGCGGCACTACCTGTGCGTAACAGCTACCCAGGTATCTGTCGATAAGAAGGCCGATGAGTAAAACCCATCCAAACTCCTACTGAGCCTATCTGTGACAATCTCCGTATAGTCCGGTCTGTTCGTCTAAGAGTATCACATATCAGGACTAGGAGGGTGGTAAACGTCAGACCCCTAATAGCGGTATAAGTCATGTCGGAGTGTAGCCCAGAACACCCTGAGAAACTACTGGAACACCTACCAGTAAATCTCACTTGCCCTGACCAAGGACTTTGGGTAATGGCTCTCCTAGACATAGCGTGATATCAACCCCCAATACCAGAAGAGACGAATCATGTCTAACCGCCACTGCCTCCAAGTGCTTCGGGACTGCACCCAACTACTACCTGTTTGCACGACTCAGTAGAGCCGTGGTAGGGTAGCAATCAAAGAGCAGTGGGAACACACTTGAGACGATGTAGCAGTGTCAAGTCAACAGACTAAGCTATACTCATGTCACCTAGGAACTGCTAACTGACGATATGTATAATACCAACCAACAGTTCCCGACGAGTCCTGTCCAGTGTACTCATAACCTAACGAGCACCTGCATACTATCTCCAGTACGACGTACTGATGGCTGTGGGACAGACTATCTCCTCTACTGGGATGAGAAGCGTATGCTCCAGTCTACTCTGGAGTATCGATGCCCAGTCTCGATAATCCTATAACTAGGGACCTGTATAAAGATGTGCGTATAGACCACCCAGCCCCCACTAGTGTGATCGCTATCACAATGCCGATAGTCAAGCAAAGATCCTAAGGGCTCCATCAATATGTATTAGCGATATGTTAAAAGAAACATATACACATATTAAGATAGATACAAACCAAGTAGCATACTACAATATCGAGCACGACTGTCGTCAATCCATGTATATATCCCGAGCTTCCAAAATGTAATATACAAACTAGTACTATACAATAATGGTCTCTAGGCCATACATATCTAATAATCTCCCACTTGCACTAAAGGCCAGTAATTGGTGTTTCGCATACCCAACGTCTGCACTAAGGCCAGCTGCTGGCGTACTGCATAACCAATAGCTCAAAAAGTCGCTCGAACTATGTTTGAGGGAGGGCGTTTGTGAATGGATCTCCCGTGTTGTCTTTAGTGTCCATTCTCCATACCTCGATCTCCTGGCGATCAATGATCTCCCTGATCAGGTGATACCGCCTTAAGATGTGTCTGGATTTCTGATGGGGCCGTGGTTCCTTTGCTAAAGCTATAGCACCATTGTTATCGCAATACAAAGGTATTGGGTCAATAATGGACGGAACCACCTGAAGTTCACTAATGAACTTCTTCATCCAGACCGCCTCTTTTGCAGCATCGCTTGCAGCAATGTATTCAGCCTCCATCTTCGAGTCTGCGACGGTATCCTGTTTGGAACTCCTCCAACACACCGCCCCTCCGTTGAGGGTAAACACAAAAATCGAGAAAGACTTGTTGTCGTCCTTGTCACTCTAGAAGCTTGAATCGGTAAAGGACTCGACCCTGAGGTCTCCATTACTGTAAACCAAGAACATCTCCGTAGTCCTTCTTAGGTACTTGAGAATGTTCTTCACTGCTCTCCAGTGATTCTTACCTAGGTCTGACTGATACCGGCTCACCACACTTAGTGTGTAAGCTACATCTGGTCTTGTACATAGTATCGCATACATTATAAATCCTACCGCCGAAGCGTAGGGTATAGTGCTCATGCGAACCCTCTCCTCGTCAGTCTAGGGAGACATCTTCTTGGAGAGGGTGATTCCGTGCAATGCGGGTATATTACCATGCTTGGAATCATCCATACTAAATCTCTTTAGTACGGTATCTATGTACCTAGACTGCGAAAATCCCAGTAATCTCTTGGATCTATCTCTGTAGATCTTGATCCCCAGAATGCACGAGGCATCACCCAGTTCCTTCATGGAGAACCGTTGTGACAAGAATA
The DNA here is from genome assembly GCA_030015575.1 of Agapanthus africanus. Taxonomy (NCBI): domain Eukaryota; kingdom Viridiplantae; phylum Streptophyta; class Magnoliopsida; order Asparagales; family Amaryllidaceae; genus Agapanthus; species Agapanthus africanus. The sequence goes on from CM057340.1 coordinate 395,806,882, forward strand.
GCTTGACCGATTGTAGCATAGGAATGTCATTTCATATCAAAAGAATGTCGTCCACGTACAAGACTAGGAATACGACAGTTCGTCCTATAATCTTCTTATAAATACAAGGCTCATCCTCGTTCTTGATGAAGTCAAATTCCTTGATTGCTTCATCAAAACAGATGTTCCAGCTCCGCGATGCCTGCTTTAATCGATAAATGGATTTAAGCAACTTGCACACCTTCCCTCTGCTCCCACTGCCTACAAAACCTTCTGGCTGATCCATATAAACGCATTCTTCCAAACTGCCATTTAGAAAAGCCGTTTTTACGTCCATCAGCCAAACATCATAGTCATGTAAGGCAGCAATGGCAAGTAGGATCCGGATGGATTTGAGCAAAGCTACTGGAGAAAAAGTTTCGTCATAGTCCACACCAGGTCTTTGACGAAATCCTTTTGCAACGAGTCTAGCCTTATAGGTTACCACCTGCCCATCTATACCAACTTTCCTTTTGTAGATCCATTTGCATCCAAGAGGTTTTACCTCAGGTGGAGTAATATCCAAGGTCCACACTTTATTGGTGTAAATGGACTCCATTTCAGATCACATAGTATCCAGCCAATTATCAGAGTCCCTACTAATAATGGCCTGCCTGAAACAGGTAGGATCATCTTCTTCCAAGATACAATCCTCTCGATCCCCGTCTATGAGAAAACCGTAGTATCTCTCGGGCGAATGAGAAATCCTACCAGATCTGCGGAGTGGCTGATGTTCGTCTGGGGTTACTGTATCTTGAGGTTCTGTTAAATCTTCAGTTTCAGTTTCTGGTTGCTGCATTTCTTCCAGTTCTACCGAACTCCCACTTGTTTCTTTTGCAAGAAATTGCCACTCTAAAAAGGTAGCGTGGCGAGATACTGTCACGACCCGAAATATTAGCTCGTGACCATCACTTAAATCACACAACGTCTAAAGGCATAACGTAATTCAAGTAAGCTGAAACCCAGAAATCTAAACCCATTTAAGAAAATAAAGGAGGTGAAGTTTTGAAATAAAGATATAATGAAATCAAGTTTTCTTAAATGTACAGAAGAGAAACATGAATAATGCAAGTGAAATTTATTAGTTTGAAAACACGTTTCGTCTTTTGAAAATTTGGGCAGCACCTCCTTTGTATTTTTTGATCCAAAAACACAAATACATAATAATAATAATAATAAAGGCATCCCCAAGCGTGAGCTAGCTCTTCGCCAAACGGCGGATCACAACCACGCAAGACAATATATATAAGTATACGACGCCCAACGGCGAAGTTCACCACAAAAGATAAATAAATAAGCAAGACATCAAAACCACCAGTAGCAGAAAATCCCTCGCTGTAAGTCTCGCAACCACAATCTCACTAAGTCTCATTACTTATACAATTTACTAATTTTGATTGATGGAGTTTACTAGATACAATGTGGAATATAAATACAAGAGTGGGTACGATACAAATGCCCCACCTACCAATGCAAAACACCCAAATGAATCTATGTGCCAGCGATTCCGCTACTGATCCGTGCGGTCAACCTGTAAGAACTGTGGCACAACGGGGGTGAGTTGCCAACTCGTGAGTAGAAAAATATCAACAGATAGAAATCGAATAAACAACTACTCCTAGGTAAACTATATCATAAAGGTAATACTATAATATCTAGGGTGACTGGGTCATCATATATGCCAACAATGTAATCAATACCTATATGAATGCGGATATAATCCAACACTATAACCAATGTCTGTATGCATGTGGGTCTCATCCAACCATATAATCAATGTATGTATGCATGTGGATCTTGTCCAACCATATAATCAATGTATGTATGCATGTGGATCTCGTCAACCCATATAATCAATGTATATATGCACGTAAATATCATAAAAGAGTGTGCATGAAAGTATAAGAATATAAATCAACGGCGTCCCTCACGACACATCAAAATCATGGAACCTGGGTGTCCAACATCGACACCCGAAAATATCATGAAACCCGTGTCCAGCATCGACACGTAAATCCTCATATCTCGGGCTCCGTCAGTACAGATCGGCCCACGGGCTCCGTCAGTCCGGATCGGTCCATATCATCTCTCGACTCCGATTGGTGTCCTCCGGATATCCACCGAGCCCTAAAACTATCACCGGTAGGTAGTAGTCCCACTGCCAGGCTCACCGTCTGCAGCATAGCAATCTGTTCTCGCCCCTGGGTACCATACCGGGTCCACCATGTACCCGCAATCGGCCTCATCCAACTCCTCGAATCAGGTTTCACATGTCACTCTCAGAACCGAGAAAACACATGTTGGACGCACTGAAATATCATATCAAGAGAAACCGGGTTTTTAAAAAAGTACATGCTTTCCTTTAAAATGTCCACGGTTCTCAAATCCAGAAATCTCATGAAAACAGCATATCACAATGCGTAAAATCATAGAGCATGATGTATGCGACATATAATCTAAATGTAAGCATATCCATATATCATGCAACATGGAACAGTGATATGACATATTAAGGGAAAACCGCTATTTTAAATGATTCCAGCTTTTAAAATATAATATGCGGTTCCGAATTTCGCAATAAAACCAGTTATCTATGTAGGTACAATATGTATATGCACAAGTATAGATGTACCAATATTTATATGCGCCAATATGGGTATGCAAAGTGTATATGCGCAAGTATGGATGTACCAATGTATGTGTGCATAAATATGGATATACAATGTGCATGTGCGCAATTTGGATGTATCAAAGTATATGTGCACCAATATGGATATACAATGTGTATGTGCGCAAATATGGATGTATTAAAGTATATGTGCACCAATATGGATATACAATGTGTATGTGCACAAATATGGATGTATCAAAGTATATGTGCACCAATATGGATATACAATGTGTGTGTACGCAAGCATGTTATGCGTAGAGTCATATCATGATGTAACAATCCTACTGTGTAGTGACAAAGCAATTATCGATTATGAAGTGTGTGAGCCTACAATCTGTGTACGTGTAACATACACATCATCGATAATGGTGCAGGTGTACTATCACAGGTATAAGTAATGCAATGCGAATAACATGAATGCAGCCGAAGGTAAATCGTATGCAAATGCTGACGGGTATACGTATCTAACATGATCGAGTCGGTGAATCTATCAATTGGCATCTAGCCACACAATATCACGTACGGTATAATCGATCATACGACATCCTCTAGTCAAGGGTATAGATCAAACCTCAAGTCAAACTCATCACGTACGGAAAATCATTGTACGGCGGCATTAAGCTAATAGGATCCTATCAACCTATAAGACAATGAGGGTATGGCCTAATATCACGTACGGCCTATCACCCTTGATTCACAACATTCTATATGTATATATATATATATATACCTATGTCCCAGGTCACATCCATAACGATCACATATCCGGGGACCGACAAGGTATCAATCATCTCAATCGACTCGCATCCGTTTACCAACATATCATCAGATCATCATATTCGTCTTATATTCTTTTCATCGCATTTACATCTCACATCAAGTCGAGTTCATAAACATTCTATCTCTACTATACGTACAAGTATCTAATCTAACAAACACACCCGAACCATACAAACAGTTTTTGAAAGATGCGAATTGTAGTTTTGAAAGTAGTGGTTACGGTGTTTTTAAAGAAAAGATATCATTTGAAAATCCGTAACGTCCCTCAAGGTATTTGTTTAAAAATGCATACGATTCTTCAGTTTTGAAATAGGTATGGTTCGGATGACACATCTACGTCGGCCATCTAGTCCTATAGTACTCTAAACGGCAATATCGTCAAATATCATTCTCAAGTTCTGTCATCACATATTAGCCGTATCATATCACTTTCTAACTATCCTAGGTTTCTAATATGGTTTCATTAATCAATCTTTTAACTCTAACCCTAGTTTCCTAATCTAGGTTTTCTTAACCATATGCTACAAATCGGTTTCCACCAAAACTTTGCGGGGGTGCTATACGCCATCCACCAGACTTCCCCCGAGAATATAGATCCACTCACCTTGCTTCTGGCTTGCCGAAGTCGATGACGCCACACTCCGTTGCCTCGGAATCCACGTGAAGGTACCTATAATAATAAACAATCGCAACGCGTGTTAAAATCAAGGCAGAAAACTAAAACGGCACACGTTTCGCTCATAGGTTAAAACCTATAGCCTAGCATGCAAAACACGACTAAAAATCCTAGTCGTGGACATTCAAATGCCATACGACCAAATAAAAATCCTAATATCAAAACCAAACATCCCAAAATACGGAAAACATAGCCAAAAACACCCCAAAGTGCTCCCAGATTTTACCTTAGGCCAAATTTGTCAATTCTGCACATATGGAGGGTCTAATTTACTGATGATAAAGCTTTGGAACCAACATGGATCAAATCCAACCTACTTTGGCTACAAATTGCGGCCAGAATGATTAAATCAGCATCTATTTGGTGGAGTTGGCGTCTCGGGTCTCTGTGGTAGCTTCCTGGGTGCCTGCATGTGTCACTATGTTCGCAAAATTATTTTTAGTGCCCCCGGATTACTCCAGATTTCCATATACCCTCACAAATCAACATAAAACCCACATAATCAATTCCCAAATCCGTATTTTGGTTTCTAGGCTATGGTCCAGGTCAAGAATCACCTCAAACGTCTCATTGACAGCCACAAAAGATCATCAATCCACAATTTCACTCAAACCCTCACTAGGATTTCCCAAGTTCACAAATCCACATCTTAAAGCCATTTCTAACTAACTAGAATATAAAGAAACTTAAAATTATCTAAATGGTAGAAATTTTATCTCATGGATGCAACTCAAGAAAAACCCTAGCTTCTCAAGGTTGTCAAAATCTAACTTTTCTTGGTCCAATGTGTAGAGGAGAAGGAGGTGATTTTAATGAAAGGGGTTTAGGGTTTTGATGGATATTTTGAGATGATATCATGGGGTGAAGGTGGAGGGAAGTGAGGAAGAAGAAGGAGAAGAAAATAATGGGGGAGGTGAAATGAGGCAACCCACTCTTTCTTCTATTTACCCTTTTACCCTTTTTCTCTTTTCTTTTCTCATTTCTTTTAAAACCAACCCATAAAATGCCCAAAACAACACAAGAAAATAACATGTAACCAAAATGCAACATGACATGGTGCACTAACCATGAAAACCTGTAGAAACACGGATTTGGCTTAATCGCGATTAGCAGTGCATTAATTGGGTTTTTATCGAAACTGTTGGATATAGTGCCCTCAGAGTCAATTATTGGATCGCAGGCACGTGATTGCAATGATTGAGGGAAGACCTATACCGGTAGGACAGTCTTACTCGAGAGGTTTTTATACTATCTGGTTTGTCTTTATCATCGTGTACATGCTTTAGGTGACATTGTAGTTCACTATTACACGTTGATAGGAAATAGTATGCTACCATGGTTTGTCTTTATCAGTCGTGTACAGCTTTAGGTGACATGTTCACTATTGCACATTGATAGAGCCCTTAGGATCCTGCTTGACTACCAACAGTATGATGGTGATCATATACCTGAGAGTTGGGTAGTACATAAGCACATCCTTAAAGTGGTCCCTAGTCGTGGAAGTTTCGAGACTGGGCATCGATACTCCATTAGTAGACTAGTGTATACAGTCGAGACCCTGACAAGGGGCGGTGGCCGGTCTAACAAGCCATTGGTGTCTGTTGAATCACCTAAGATGTATACAGGTGCTCATTAGGTTATGAGTACACCGGACAGGACTCGCCGGGAACATGCTAGTTGGTATTATACCTAACGTCAGATAGCAGTTCCCTGGTGACATGTGTACAGGTTAGTTCATCGACCTGAGATGGTCATTTGTCTCGTGTGAGTTCCCACTGTGCTTTGATTACTACCCTACCACGGCTAAAAGGAGTCGTGCAAACAGGTTTTAGTTGGGTATAGTCCCGAGCCACATGGAGGCAGTGAGCGGATCGGCAGGGGTTTCGTCTCTCCCGGTATTGGGGGTGAGATCGCGCTGTGTCTAGGAGAGCCATTACACAAAGCCCTCGGCGGAGGCAGGAGATTTACTGGTAGGTATTCGAGTAGTATTTCAGGGTGTTCTGGGCTACACTCTGACACGACTTGTACCGCTTTTGGGGGTCTGACTATTACCAACCCCCTAGGTCCGCCATGCGATGCTCATAGAAGAACGGACCGGACTGTACGGATATTGTCACGGACAGGCTGAGTAGGGTGTCAGGATGAGTTCGCTCATCGACCTCCCTTTTGTTCAATACATGGTAGCTCGTTACGTACGGCTAATACCTCTGACGTGCTAGTGGTTAAATCCACAGCCAAAGTATTGACGAGTCTTTAGAGTCCCCCACAGACAGTTTCTCAAGTTTCAGGCGAAACGTTGTAGAGGCCGTATGATATATGGCAGTGTCCGATCATATACGTGCGGTATTGCATGGATCATGATCGGACGGATCATACTAGTGGGCTTTGGTTTAAGCCGGATTTTAATATTAGATTTGTTGGATTACTTTAGTCTTGTTGCATTCGTATTCAGTCGGAATGCGGATGCAGGTATGTATATACAGGTGAGGGGTATCCTTGTGATCCGTCATGAGTTTACTTTAGATGTTGCCGTATATTTTTTATTGTTACAAACATTTAGATTAATGTTTGTTAATGGAAATTGTGAGCTAAACATCATCATTTAGTGCATTAATGTGACATGGACATATATGGTGACTCATGGTCTTTTTTAGTGTGTAAATGTCATATTATGAGATTGATGTGTGTTGAAATGATGAGATGAGAGAGAGAGGGGCTTCCATGATTTAGAGTTTGGTTTTGTATTTTTGAAACTAACTCTCTCTCATATTATCATTCAACACAAATGAATAGAGCCTCCTCTTCTTCTTCTTCCTCTAGCTCAAAACTTCCATCAATGGCATCATCTCCAACCTCCATCAAAGCCATGGATGCAAGAGACAAAATGATCACAAACATTCTCTACAACACCTTGGACACGTCGGCTAGCACACTTCATGCCCGAGTTGCTTCGGATGAAGCGGGAGCCCGTAAAAAGAATCGATGATGTGGTGCCCTTTCCGACGAGGAGATCGAGACCGGAGTTGCCATGAGGAGCTTGGGATGGTGGCCAAAGACCGAAGGACACGGATCGATCGGTATAACTTTCCAACCCTCACTCTTGTAGCTAGTTGTAGGTTAATGGTTCGATCCGGGATTTAAGCATACGATAGCGCCAGTTTTCAAGTTAAGAAAAATTTTCGTTTCCGCATTTTGGCCTCGGAAAGACGGCCGGGGCGCTACCGTAGTCTTACATGGTATTAGAGCCATGCCATTAACCTTTACTTGCTTGCTCTAGCGTGTTTAGAACTTCGATCGGATGAAATTTTCAAAAACTGCATTTCCAAGTAATCAGTTTCTGTCGAAATTTTTCTGTTGTCAAAAAATTATTTGGTGTATTACAGAAAATCAGGCAGGGTTTTTTAGGAGTTCTGACAAAATTTGGTAGCACGTGGCTACAGTAACGCCGTGGAACCGCGGCCATACCCTTGTTTGGGCCACGGTTCCGCCGCAGTAAAGTCTCTTCACTGCACCAAATTTTGCACAGTGCTCTCTGAGTTGGAAATGGGGTTTCTGGTATTTTTTGTTTGGGCCCAGATTATTTTGAGTACTTGGTATTGTGCTTGGGGCCCACTTCGGGAAACTTTGTCGATCGAAAATTTTAAACATGTTAGTTCACAATATTTACATTATATCTGCGACCGTGAATGTCATTTGATCGGTAAATCCTGTCTAATTGCTATAGTTATTTTAGACAGATTTGCGAACGTGACATTCACGTTGATGTTCTGTGTTCTGCTGTGATATTGCGGATTTGTCGTCGTGGATAGCCTGGTTGCAGTGGTAGTACAGTTTGATTGTATGTGTACATTTGATATTGCGGGGCGAGCGTCCGACGTGTGGACTGCTGTCAATGCCTGTTTGTATATTATTCTTTTGGGGCACGACCGGGCTGAGGTCGATGTACCCGTTGCATGTATATTTTACTTTCTGTACTAGGATTACCCCGCGGTGGGGTTCACGGATAGCCGGGTTCTGGAGGGCAACGGGCCCTCATCTCATGGCTTTGAGACGGAGGGGGCTTCACTCTAGAATTGGTGGGCTATTCGCCGCACTCGTAGGGGGTACAGATTGACCCAAGGAGGGGTGCTCAAGTTACCGGATTCCGTGAAGTGCTGGGTGGTCCATTCACGTTGTTGAAGGGGGCTGCCTCGCTTCAGCTCTTGGCAGGTAACTTGCCGTGCCCGTAAGGGTCTACGATTTCATTGCACAAGCTATCCACACGACCAGGGGAACGTTGGGTTTCAGTAGCGGCTCTATGAAACCCGGGGATCCTAGATTATCTGTATTGTTCTGTGATGCTTATTACTCTCTGTGATGTTGCATTTTATCACGCCTTGAGCGAATATTATATATTGATATATATACTAGTAGATGTTGTATATGTCTTACACCCGCGCTAGTCCAGTCCCCACTCTGTCGTTAGTTAAGTAACCTAACGGGTGATGACGGGACCCAGTGGTGAATGCGGATGGCATATACGTACATCATATTTTCGTTGTTTTGTGGTGTGATCAATTGATGAGACTGCATTGGTTCGGATCAATGCAAGCTAAACAAACCTATTCTTATGTTGTTAGAACATTTTTCAAAAAGCTGTTATTGCAAGGACGTTCTCTTTTATTTTGCACAGTGGTATTCGGTTATGAATATCCAGCACCTCAGTCGACGAGGCAAGGGCCGAGATCCCTTCATCGGGAGTGACCCCTTGGACAGAAGTTTACGTCAGGGTAATAACTTCACTATAGCCGATTGCCTTTTGCTTTGCATTGTGGTATTCAGTTGGAGTATCCTGCACCTCATTCTACGGGGAAAGAGTCGAGATCCCTTCACCGGGAGTGACCTCTTTAGCAAAGGTTTCGCCACTATATTTTTATAAAAAGCTATGCAGTTCCGTCAACGATATCAAGTTCATTACGTTTAAAGTTTTTCTCCAAAAACTAGACGTAGCCCTCCGTCATTTCTTACAAACATTACTTGGTATTCGTGCTGCGTTTGTTGACTGTGTTAAGGCATAGTGTACGGTAGCTAAGTAGTGTTCGTTTGTGGAATATTAATGGGATTGGTTAGGACAGTCGTGCGGCCTTGTTGACTGTGTCAAGGGCTCATACGGGTGGGTTTAATGCAATCTAGGATAATGACAGGTTGAACTTGACTAGGACTCTTTGATTTGTTGATTGTGTCAAGGTCACTTGGGTCCTAGGGGTAAAAATCACATCGGGAGTTTCTAAAGAAACTGAAACTTGCCAGGCATGCGCATACCTTTTGGAGTGTGATAACATGAGTGGATTCTGTCACGTTATCATGCGATGATAGTTGGATCCCGATTCCCACTGATGAGTTGGTTTACTCATCGGGTGATCCCGACTAATTCTTCTTTCAGGTTTGGAGGAGAATTTGAGGTTACATTGGAAGGTTTCCTGATTAGATAAATTGATAACCATTCTGATCTTGGTTAGAGTGCACGCTGAGTGTTTCTTTTCTCTCTCCCTTTCGCAGCGACCATGACCCGACCCTTGACTATGACTCTGTGACCAAGGTTAACCGAACCTTCTCAAACACTGGCTTTTGGATTGTCAGAATTGCATACCTCATTGCCACTCCTTCTTTTACCCTTTTCTCCAGAACACCCCGTATTACTATGAACATCCACTTCCATTGGATAAAACCATCGTATGGTTATATACGAACTTGAAGGAACTTGTTCCAGATTCGAGGATGGTTTCCGGTTCTGGAGAAAACGAAAAGGACTATTCAGTTGTCTTTTCCTTTTACCTTCTCTCAGGTTGCGAGTGCTCCTAGGATTAAGAAAAGTACACCTATTACGCTAAGTGGATAGTCTTCTTCGAAACTATAGGCAGGTGCCGAACGGTAGGGAATGAAGAAAGCCGATTAGCCTAAGTGTGGTGTACAGAAGGTATTGAGTAAAGACAAATAAAGGGATTAGAAAGAGGGCAAAGTAAACTGCGACTGCTATTCACGACCAAACCAAGTATTTCATCGCCACTACTACATCACCTTTTGTATTTCTCCAGAATACTCCGTATCACTACGAAGATCCACAGTTTATTGGATACTCTATCGTATGGTTATATACGAACTCGAAGGAACTTGTTCCAGTTCGGGGATGGATTCTGGTTCAGGAGAAATAGGAATAAGGTTTTATTCAGTTGTCTTTTATCTTCACCTTCTCTCACGTTACGAGTACTCCTAGGATTAGGAGAGTACACCCATTATGCTTATTGGATAGTCTTCTTTCAAACCATAGGCTGGTGCCGAACGGTAGGGAATGAAGAAAACCATTTAGCCTAAGAGGGTGTGCAGAAGGTAATGACTAAAGACATATAAAGGGATTTGGAGAGATGGAAAAGAAATATACGGTTACAGTTGTGAATCTGATAATGGAAGAGGCATTACTAGGAATACCCGGATACCCCTTCGAAACATTTACATGTTTCAGTTTCACTGTGTATTGTTAAAAGAAAACTGATTTCCCAATTAGCCCTTGCTCCAGGGTATGTATTTACAAGGTTTGACTCTCACATCTGTATGGTTTTACAGATGGTGAGTGGGGAGTAAGTTATTGGGAATTGGGTGATTATCCTCATTATATCGGGATTCGTTGTAATTGGTGATATTTGAGGAAATCACCTAGGTTGTTTGCCGGACGGTAAATATTTGGTTTTGAATATCCGTTATAATGCACCAATTTCAAATTGATATATCTGTACGTTTATTTTTATAAAGTGAGATATAACTTTTTGAAATTATCTCTATGAAATTTACCTATATCAGTGGATGGTTAGGTAAGGAGCATTAAACAGCGGTGTAATTCTTCATAACAATAGTTCAGTTTTCAACCTACGACTCACAGGTTTTGAGTTATTCAACTTAGGGGACTTATACAGAGTATTGTATGTTGTCCAGTGTCGATTATGGACAGAGGGGTTGGTCCTCATACTATATTCGGTTTACTTATGACTTCTCTAGTTTTTAGACAAGTGTTTCATAGAAACACAATGTCCAAGTTTTGAGAAGTTATAGGTATATGAATAAAGTAGAGAACCAGATGTTGCAAGTATCAGGATTCTTCAAGGTGATCGAAGATGTAGATACTTGTGTATAGTATTCTGTTGATAGTAATGATTATGAGAAACTTGTCTCTCTTTCAGGTTACTCATATCTGGATGCATTCCTAAGTTGAGTAACGCTGATCGGCCTCTTTCCATTTAGTTGACATGAACTGGAGACAGCTGCAAGATTTGAATCTGGTTCCAATTAAATCAGTGCCTCTGTTTCTGTATTGGATATAGAACAGTTCATATCTTAACATTGTTAAGGTACGGGGAGTTTTCCGGCTTATGCTTAAAACCAGACTCTGGATAACTCAAGGCACGTTTCTGTAATGGCTGTGGGTTGACCCGGGCTATGACGAGGGTTGACTTTCTACCATCAGGAAGATCAATAGTGATATTGTTCTTGACTCGCCACAGTTTTGATAAAAATGGGTTTTTCAGAAAACAGTAGTGGGAGTATGGTAGAACTGGAAGTGATTCCAGATCCGCAAACGATTAATGAAAATTTAATAAGAACCTGAAGATTCAATCTGGTTTGACACTCCATTAGGCACTCCGCAGATATAGTGGGTAACCTCAAGCACCCGAGAGGTACTCCGGTAGCCTCAAGGACGGTGACAGGGAGGTTTTTGTTTACCCAGACTTGCCATTGCTGTTGTTCCAGGCTATGAGCCTCGGCAGGAGGATGAGTATAGCGTCGTTCTGAACTAGCTTTAGATGTGTATGTGTATATGACTTTACCATAGGGTTGTCGTAGTCAGTGGGAGCAGCGGAAGCATTGGTGGACAAGTAGCTTATGTCTATTTATAGACTAAAGCAGATATAGCAGAGATAAATCATCTATTTCTGATATGAGAGTCATTGGTTTGACTTCTTCAGAATAGGGGATGGATCTGTTAAGAAGATAGTAGGGTGTGATGTCCTGGTATTTGGATGACATACACATAGTAGGAAGTGATACTCCTACACTACGATCGGTTATGCTTTGGTTGTCATGCGGTGGTTTCTCCATATAGGATATAGATATAATATCAGACATTCTGGTTACTAGATCTATGGTTTTAGATTTAGATTTGGGAAGTGTCCTAATCTGGGTACTTAGACAGCATTCTAAAGGTGCTTTAGAATGGACGACTCCTGGCATGGTAGTGTATCTGTAGGTGATGGAGTCACCCTCTCTAAAGTTGTCTTACAGACTAAAGCAGAGAGGGATGTGCATGATCGGCAGATCACTTGATAAGGCAATTGAGTTGATCATGAGATGTCAAGTACCACACCAGATGTTGTTTTTGCACGAGATGCACTATGTTGATATTGATCCAATCCTGTAGAAACGATCGGGAGCAGTTTTAGAACACAAGTGGATGTTCTAGAGATATGATAACAACAAACTCTTTCGGGAGACGGTTATCATTCCAGGCTTCCAAGGTGGCCTGGATGACAGAGTGACTGCCATAGTTATAGTTTTCCCTCTGACGAGGGGCAGTGTTTTGGACGGGTGATCCAAGCGGACACTGAGTGAGGCATGACGCCGGATACTGATTAAGTTCAGTTGACGATACAGTCTAAGAAGTTTGGATTGGGAGTTCATTTATGAACTAGGTCCCATCAGATATCCAGACAAATTCTAAGACAGGTATTGCTCATTTCGGGAGATGGCTTTCTCCGCGAACTTGAGATAGAAAGAGACATGGAAAGAAACATCAGGGCGGATCCACTAACCGAGGCTATTCCTCAAACGCAACAGTTTTGCAAACGGGCTTTGTGAGACTGATTAGTAGAGGAGTTGGGTGTTCGGTATCAAACGGGCTGTGAGTATCCGACAACGCAATAATTAGCCTTGAGTGCAAGTAGGAGATTGTTGGATATAGTGCCCTCAGAGTCAATTATTGGATCGCAGGCACGTGATTGCAATGATTGAGGAAGGACCTATACCGGTAGGACAGTCTTACTCGAGAGGTTTGTATATCTGGTTTATCTTTATCATCATGTACATGCTTTAGGTGACATTGTAGTTTACTATTACACGTAGATAGGAAATAGTATGCTACCATGGTTTGTCTTTATCAGTCGTATACAGTTTTAGGTGACATGTTCACTATTACACGTTGATAGAGCCCTTAGGATCCTGCTTGACTACCAACAGTATGATGGCGATCATATACGTGAGAGTTGGGTAGTACATAAGCACATCCTTAAAGTGGTCCCTAGTCGTGGTAGTTTCGAGACTGGGCATCGATACTCCATTAGTAGACTAGTGTATACAGTCGAGACTCCGACGAGGGGCGGTGGCCGGTCTCACAAGCCATTGGTGTCAGTTGGATCACCAAGATGTATACAGGTGCTCATTGGGTTATGAGTACACCGGACAGGACTCGCCGGGAACATGCTAGTTGGTATTATACCTGACGTCAGATAGCAGTTCCCTGGTGATATGTGTACAGGTTAGTTCATCGACCTGAGATGGTCATTTGTCTCATGTGAGTTTCCACTGTGCTTTGATTACTACCTTACCACGGCTCAAAGGAGTCATGCAAACAGGTTTTAGTTGGGTACAGTCCCGAGCCACATGGAGGCAGTGAGCGGATCGGCAGGGGTTTCGTCTCTCCCGGTATTGGGGGTCAGATCGCGCTGTGTCAAGGAGAGCCATTACACAAAGCCCTCGGCCGAGGCAGGAGATTTACTGGTAGGTATTCCAGTAGTATTTCAGGGTGTTCTGGGCTACACTCCGACACGACTTGTACCGCTTTTGGGGGTTTGACTTTTACCAACCCCCTAGGCGCGCCATGCGATGCGTATAGACGAACGGACCAGACTGTACGGATATTGTCACTGACAGGCTGAGTAGGGTGTCAGGATGAGTTCGCTCATCGACCACCCTTTTGGTCAATAACTGGTAGCTCGTTACGTACGGCTAATACCTCTGACTTGCTAGTGGTTAAATCCACAGCCAAAGTATTGACGAGTCTTTAGAGTCTCCCATAGACAGTTTCTCAAGTTTCGGGCGAAACGTTGTAGAGGCCGTATGATATATGGCAGGGTCCGATCATATACGTACGGTATTGCACGGATCATGATCGGACGGATCAAAATAGTGGGCTTTGGTTTAAGCCGGATCCTAGTATTAGATTTGTTGGAATACTTTAGTCTCGTCGCATTCGCATTCAGTTGGAATGCGGATGCAGGTATGTATATACAGGTGATGGGTATCCTTGTGATCCGTCACGAGTTTACTTTAGATGTTGTCGTATCTTTTTTATTGTTGCAAACATTTGGATTAATGTTTGTTAATGGAAATTGTGATCTAAACATCATCATTTAGTGTATTAATGTGACATGGACATATATGGTGACTCATGGTCTCTTTTAGTGTGTAAATGTCACCTTATGAGATTGATGTGTGTTGATATGATGAGATGAGAGAGAGAGGGGCTGCCATGATTTGGAGTTTGGTTTTGTATTTTTGAAACTAACTCTCTCTCATATTATCATTCAACACAAAAGAAAAGAGCCTCCTCTTCTTCCTCTTCCTCTAGCTCAAAACTTCCATCAATGGCATCATCTCTAACCTCCATCCAAGCCATGGATGCAAGAGACAAACTGATCACAAACATTCTCTACAACATCTTGGACATTTCGGCTAGCACATTTCGTGCCCGAGTTGCTTCGGATGAAGTGGGAGCCCGTAAAAAGAATCGATGATGTGGTGCCCTTTCCGACGAGGAGATCGAGACCGGAGTTGCCGCGAGGAGCTTGGGATGGTGGCCAAAGACCGAAGGACACGGATCGATCGGTATATCTTTCCAACCCTCTCTCTTGTAGTTAGTTGTAGGTTAATGGTTCGATCCGGGATTTAAGCATACGATAGCGCCGGTTTTCAAGTTAACAAAAATTTCCATTTCCGCATTTTGGCCTCGGAAAGACGGCCGGGGCGCTACCGTAGTCTTACAGAAACTACATATAATAAATTTTAAAAATGCCGAATCCTTTAAATATATTATTAAATGAATAAATCATTTTAATTTTCATTTGTTTCACAATTATTGGTATATATTTATACCCTTTTTCGAAAACCCTAATTTCGCAAATCGGGCAGTTTTCGGGAAATATATTATTTTAATATTAAATTCCAAAAATAATATTTTATATTTTTTGAAATGTTACAATCTTCCCCCCTTAAATAAATTCGGTCCCCGAATTTAAATTTAAACCCCCCAAATACCAAAACATTTCAAGAATCAACTCAAATCAACGGGGCTCTGAAATCATGGAAGATTCAGAAATAGCATCGCGCATCGCGTGCGCCTGAAAACGAGTATAAACTCAAAATCGAACTCCGTCAAGCGTCACGCAAATCATCGTACTTGAACACATATCCTCGGAGTTACAGTAGAGATACCAATCTCGAAATCCACTACTGAAATCCAATATACACTAGTCAAATACTATAATACGTGTATAGTACGCATCTTTGGAAAACTTCAAAAAAAAACTCATGCCAAAAATCTTTTCTAAATCGCCGCGTGAATGCGTAACTCACGGCATAAGTGACGGACGTCCATTTGTAAAGTAATAATATGTGTCCATATATGTTTTCCTAAGTATATGTTCCGTCTTTTTTTCAAAATATGCCAAAAGGTTTTTCTTTATAAACGTTCGTGTCACTCGCGGACACGTAGGAAATAGCGAGACTATAGCTCTTTTTCAAAAATCTCTTGGTAAGCTTTTAATGCATGCAAGGTACTCAGGTACTATTCTCGGATCAGTCCTGTTTGGCTACTTCATAATATAGTGCCTATCATGAAAACAAAGTGCTCAAAAGCAAAATCAGCCTCAAAAGGCCAATCTAACCATCACGTGTGTCTGGTGCGCATGGAAATCAAATCCAAATACACGTGCCACAACATGCACAACAGCAAAACTAAGTACAACGGGTGTGCACGAAAACATCTGTCCAGTGCAACGGGTGTGCACGACAACAATATCAAGTGCATCTAGAGTGCATTCGGTGCAACTAACATGCACGAATGAAAATCCCAATTGAGTGCATTCGGTGCGCACAAAAATCCAAAATCAAGCGCCTAATATGCACAAAAATCCAACCAAAGCACGTCGGGTCCGTAAAAGCATAAAGTGCAGTAGCATGCACGAAAACAAACGGCAAGTGCCAACGCACACGGAAATACAAATCTGGTAAAACGAATGCTCAAGAACATAAAACGGGTGCAACCAAGGTACGGAGTACAAATCCAGTGCGAAAAACGCATAAATACCCGTCCGGTGCAACAAATGCAAGAAATGCAAATCTAGTGCAACTAATATGCGATATACGAATCTAGTGCAGCAATTGCACTAAAATATAAATTTGGTGCGACAATCGCAAGAAATGAAAATCTTGGGCCTCGAATGCCCAGAGCGCAAATCTGGTGCATCCAGTGCACGAAATACAAATACAGTGCATCCAGTGCACGAAATACAAATACAGTGCATCCAGTGCACGAAATACAAATACATAACTCAAATGCGTATAAAAGCAACACCGAGTGCACCAAGGTGTATAAATTCATAAACGTGTGCAACTGCGTGCACAAAATACATATCAATGCACTACAAGCACATATAAGCTATACCGAGTGCAAAATCCAATCGAGTGCATACCACACACACAAAATTGAATCAACTGTATGAAATCCACGAAATCATAAACATATGCATCCAAGGCACAAAACCGATATCAAGTGCAATAAATATGCACAAATCAGAAATCAACACAACGGTGTATAAAAATATATATCAGGTGCGATAACTATGCTCAAACATATAAATACCCAGTAGGTGCAGCCATGGTGCACGAAAACAATATCATGGAACTCAATCATCACAACTCAATCCAAGCGATATAAGCGTGATACTCGGATCACAACGGAAATCGCAACAATGGACATTGAGGTACACCTCCTACAATGTCGAAAAATAATCGGTGCGCCCAAAACCAGTAGAACAAGAACATCCGCTTGCCTCCTGCTCACGGTTTGGCATCCTCGGTCTCTAGGTCCTTATCTTCTCTGTGGATTTACCAATCTCGCAATCTATCGGCTCATCGGCCCAGTCAGGTGTGCTTACGGGGATTATTCTGTTCTAGCACTTCTCTGGTCATCTCTCGGTCAATCATCAAGACCACTCGTAAAGCAGCACGTCACTGGCGCCGGCCTCTAGTCCTCTGAATACACGTGACACAACTGATCCTGGGTGCAAATCTCATTGCAACAATGTCCTGGAAGAAATCCTGCTCAAGGTCTCTTCCGATCTCGCCTATGCCAAACTGCACGGAGGCTGGTACTCTTAGATAATCCTTTCGCGTTTTCTGGACATCTGCGTTCTTAGCATAACATCTCCTCGGGAACTGGCCGTATCTCAACGCCTCTGTATACCCATCAGATCTCTAATCTCGACGGGGAGTAAAAATAGCTCGTTAACATCTCACATGAACCTCTGGCTTCACTCGCCTTTATCCTCGTCCGCTTCGACGTCACGTCTTGCTTTCTGCGTACTGCTACTGTTCTCGGCCACGGTCAATCCGAAGTCTCTC
Organism: Agapanthus africanus; assembly: GCA_030015575.1. NCBI lineage: Eukaryota > Viridiplantae > Streptophyta > Magnoliopsida > Asparagales > Amaryllidaceae > Agapanthus > Agapanthus africanus. The sequence goes on from CM057340.1 coordinate 395,824,731, forward strand.
ACACAGACTCGAAATCGCGTACTCTGTATCTTCATCACTCTGTAGAAGATATCTGGCCGAATACGTCCTTGGGAACTCGTCCCAACCATCGGAGAAATACCCAATACTCATCCGTTCTCTATCAACTCACAGCGCATCTGGATGAGGTCCTCTATCCGAAGCTGGTCAGCTTACTGGTCTCTTATCACATGGTATCCGGACGACGTCAAACTTTTCGATCGAGTCATCGAGGTCCCAAAATTTTCCGAAGGCTTAACACCTGAGCACAGTCTAAAATATCTGGTACATACCACAGTACCTCTGGACCATCCATAGAAGGGCAAACCTAAGCCTCACTGATGGCACCGCTAAACTGCTGTAAATCCTAAGGTTCAAAAGCGGTTCCATGGTCATCATGTCGAGTTAGGGTTTCATTCTTCTAGAGGGTCTACAGAATTACCTGCATGTTCCTCCGAGCACTTTAAACTTGGGAAAAATAGGTTTCTGACACTCGCTCGAACTTTTTAACTTTGACTAGCCGACGTGCGAATACCCTCCGTCCGCACGCTAAACAATACCTCAATCCACCAGGAAAGGCGATACATCGGCGGCCATCTCTGTATCGGTCTGCTCTAGATCTGAGTAAAACTCTCCAAACTGAAAATCTTTAACTCAACTGGGTCTGCGTCAGCGCATCAATCTGACGAATCACCTTCGTCTCTCAACTCAGGATAGACTAGCTATCATCCATCTCATCTCTGCCTGGATGCTCTGGCGATCTCAGCTCGTAAGCTCTGGAAGCAACATTCTATAAATCTCAGCAACAGCTGGGTCATCTGTCGGCACGGTAGGCGACATCACAATCTCTGAGGTATGATGCACATCAACAGTCCTCTCGCAACTGGCAGCTCTAGCACTGGCCCAATCATCCGGCATAAAACCAAGCACTCGCCTCCATAAGAGGTCACAACATAATACTACATCAAGACGTTCCCATGTCACCAGAAAACACAATAATCAGCCCTCGTACCAAATGTGCTCGCCCTAACCGCAACATTGGCAGCAGCTCAATCTGCTCTCAAACCATGGTGACAGGAACCTCAATCGAGTATCGAAGAGAGAAGATCAACGGCATGAGAGGAAACGACAGATCTAGAATGGATACATGATCATAAGAAGGAACAGCATCAATGAGAGTATGATCATGGAAACAAATAGAATCAAGGATCTCAAATGGATGTATAATCATGGGTATGAAGAGAATCATAAGTCTCAAAAATATGTACATCCAAAGGTTTCTTAAGTGGAGTATCGTATCGTAAATATGCCGCGGAACATACATACGGTACGTCACTCTACTCAAGCTACCTACTCCATCAATCAGGGTCAACCTATGAAACGAAAGTTTGGGTCTAATACCCCTCCCGTTCAAGTCTACGTTCCGTAAGGTCAAGCCTAGGTTCCGAAATGCATACCCGCCCTAGACTCCGCATAGTCAAACATAGATTCTAACAAAGTTTAAACTTAGCGCTCTGATACCAATTTTGCCACAACCCGAAATATTAGCTCGTGACCAGCACTTAAATCATGCAACGTCTAAATGCGTAACGTAATTCAAGTAAGCTGAAACCCAGAAATCTAAACCCATTTAAGAAAATAAAGGAGGCGAAGTTTTGAAATAAAGATATAATGAAATCAAGTTTTCTTAAATGCACAGAAGAGGGACATGAATAATGCAAGTGAAATTTATTAGTTTGAAAACATGTTTCGTCTTTCGAAAATTTGGGTAGCACCTCCTTTGTATTTTTTGATCCGAAACAACAAATACATAATAATAATAAAGGCATCCCCAAGCGGGAGCTATCTCTTCGCCAAACGGCGGATCACAACCACGCAAGACAATATATATAAGTATACGACTGTAACGCTTCGAAAATCGTTTAGGCAGTTTTTCGGTAATCGGCCAAATAAGCAGTCTTTTCCGTAAAAATTCAAAATAAGTATTTTTCAATATAGGCTTAATTATACAAAATTTAGATAAGATATTGCTAAAATTTGGTCACTAAATTGTCACTTAAAATTTTCTAGTTATTTAAAAAAATTTCCTTAATTAATTATTTTCAGTATTATTTTAAGCTTTTAAAATACATTAAATTAGTGATAAATAAAAATTTAATTGGGTAAATTACGTTATTAGGAACCATTATAAACTAAAATATATTAGTAACAAAAATTTTACCAAAACATTCCAAGAATTTTGGTTCTATGGTTTAAAAATGAATTAAAAAGGGTTTTTTTTGTAAAAAAATGATGTAACATTCATTAATTGACTTTGGAAGATAGCTTTTGTGTAGAAATTGTAGGGTTCCTAGGCACTCTCAAGAGGTCTCACAAGGCATCAACCATGCCAATTTCAAAATTTAGGGGTGCCGAGAAACCCTAGACTACGGATCGTTAACTAGATGTCTAGGTGCCAAAGCAACTAGTTAACTACTTTAACTAAGAGTACGGAAATACAACCTTTGTAGATCCGGTCCTCCACCTCCATAGCTCCGCAATGAAGTCTCCTCGCTGTCCAAATGGAATCCCGGGCTCTAGCGTCGGCTTCATCGGAAAAATGGGCGGGCAAGGTCGTCGGCTTCGTCCCGAAGATGATCTACGTCGAGGCATCACAAGATCAAGCTCCCACATCACCAAGTCATGAAACTTGTGAAGAAAATACACTCTACTACTTGGCAAGAGGTAGAGGATGAAGAAATAGGAGGTGGGTTCACTTTAGATTTGGATTTCTCACTCTTTTTCATCAATCACCATTGATGAAGCAAGCTTTTTCTTCAAGAAGAAGATGAAGAAGAAGATGATTATCTTATGATAAGTTAATTCAAAAAGAATAATAAAAAGAATACTTATCATCATAATAACCATGGTCAAGTGTAGAGACTAAACTAAGGTTAAATGAAGTGGTTAGGGTTAAGCATGAGACAAAATGGTCACATTAGTCAAAGCTTCATGAAGCTTCGAAGATAAAACAAAACTAGCAACCATTTTCCCTTTTTCTTTCCAAAATAAATAAATAAATAAATAAGAAAGAAAAATCAAAACCCTAATCATTAACTTAACAATGGTTTAATCTTTACACTTAACCAAGTTAACATGTATCATCAAACATGATACAATCAAGTGCACAAAAGTATATCACATATACAACTTGTGAACTTCTAGTGAGAAAATCCAATTAAGTGAACCTATATTAGTTAATGTAAAGTGATATATCAAATATATATAATTATACATTAAATCATTAAATCAACACTTGATTCAACGACCCGGTCATATCGCATATAACCGACTAATATCAATAGTAACAACTTATCGAATCAACACTTGATCCGATAACCCGGCTATAACGCATATAACCGATCAATGTTACAAATCGCGAGAATCGAATATAGTATCACATACTGGTATCATTCTCGGTCCCGCACATATCTCATATGCGCTCCTATTTCGTTTCGCTTGAGCCAGGAAACCTCTGTGTAGGACTCTAAAGACTCGTCAATACGCCGGCAGCAGGTGATGATCATATCAAGCACCCACAAGCTGCAAGCGGTCTGCTAAACGTAACGGCCACCCGGGTATTGAGCGATCAAAAGATCGACGAGCAAGCCCGCTCACACTCCAGTGAATCCAACCAGTAACACTACCGTACAGTCCGGTCTGATCGTCTGATATGTCGCATATCTTGCCTACGGGTGGTAAACGTCAGACCCCAATAGCTCGATAAGTCGTGTCGATATGAGGCCTATAACTGTTCGAGAAACTACTGGTAACACTTACCAGTAAATCTCAGCAACTCTGGCCAGGGATTTCCGGTTATAGCCAATCGAACACAGCGCAACATCAACCCCCTATACCGGGAGAGACGAATCCCCTCCTATCGCTCATTGCCTCCATGTGACTCGGGACTGTACCCAAAAACCACCGTTTTGCACGCCCTCTTAGACGTGGTAAGATGGAAATCAAAGCACAGTGGGAACCACACAAGACTCTATGACGATCTCGGGTCAACAGACTACTCTGTACCAGTGTCACCAGAGAACTGCCATCTGACGTAAGGTATAATACCATCTGGGAGTTCTCGGCGAGTCCGTCCAGTGTACCCAGTCTCCACTGAGCACCTGTATATCATCTCTGATGTCAAACACCAATGGATATGGGATCATCCATCGCCCATCTGTATGGGTCGAGAAGGTATACGCTAGTCTACTCTGGTATATCGATGCCCCATCTCGATACACCCACGACTAGGGACTTTGAAGGATGTACTTATGGACTACCATGTCCCCACTAGTATGATCCGCATCACAGTCCAGGTAGTCAAGTACACATCCTAAGGGCTTTACCAACATGTAACAGAGAGACAATTAGTGTACGCGTTAAGGTAAAGAGCAACCAGATAGCATACTATCATGTCGAGCGAGAAAGTCCTCCCTATATATGTCCAAGCATCCACTACAATATACATCCTATGTATAGTAATGGCCTCTAGGGCATACATATAACTAACATTCTCCCACTTGCACTAGGGCCATCTGATAGCAGTGGTTGTAGTATCTCATACTCAACCATCCCATAAAAATCTCTCTCTGGGAACAGGCCTTTGTGAGTGGATCCGCTGTGTTGTCCTCTGAGTCTACTCTCCAAACCTCGATCCCCTGGAGATCAACCATCTCCATGATCAGGTAATACTGTCTTAGAATATGTCTGGATCACTGACGGGACCTGCGTTCCTTGGCTTAAGCCACAACTCCATTGTCACACAATGGGAGGAACATAGTTCATCTCATGAACCAATATACACCCAAACAGCCTCTTTGGTAGCATCGGAAGTAGCGATGTATCCTGCCTTTATCGTCTAGTATGTCACGGTATTTAGCTTGGAACTCTTCCAACATACCGTCCCTTTACTGAGGGTAAAGACAATGCCTGTGACTGACACTCAGTCGTCTTTATCACATTGGAACCCTTCCAGTGATTCTCCCCAGGATCAATTGATACCATCTCACTACAACTAGTGAGAATCCTAACATCCATTTAGATCTATCTCATAGATCCAAAACCCAGGATTTAGGAGGTATCACTTTGATCCTATATGGAGAATCATTGTGATGAGCGGAGATTGACCGAGCGTAGCATAGGAAACTCCTTTCTTATCAAGAGTATGTTATCCACGTACTCAACGAGGATCATCACCATACTCCCTACTACCTTTTTGTTTATACATGGTTCATCTACCATTTTGATGATGTCAACTTCTTTGACTAATTCATCAAAACAGACGTTCCAACTCCGCGATGCCTGCTTTATCCTATAAAACATCTTGCACACGTTTCCGCTGCTCCCATTGTCTACGAAGCCCTCTGGCTGTGTACTTATAGACGTTCTCTTCTAAATCAATATTTAGAAAAGCAGTCATGACACCCAACCACCAGATATCATAGTCATGGTATGTAGCCGTGGCAAGTAGGATCTGGATGGACTTAAGCTTGGTTACTTGAAAAAGGTTTCATCATAATCCATGCCTGGTAAATGATGCAAACTTTTAACAAGTCTAGCTTTGAAAGTCTTAACTTTTCCATCTACACCAAGTAATCTTCTCAAGATATACTTGCTCCTGATGGGGATTTAACCCTTCAGATATAGCAACCAAAGTCCATACTTTGCTGGTGTATGAGGATTCCATCTCAGTTCACTAAGCATCCAGCCATTCTTACAGAGTCCCACTCCTGATGGCCAGCTCGAAACTAGTTGGGTCATCATCTTATGATGCAATCCTCGCTCCCACTGTCATAGAGAAATCGAAATATCTCTTAGGTGGGTGAGGAACCCTACTAGATCGGCGGAGAGGCTGAGGTTCGTTGGTTTCTATTGAATCCTTCGGTTCTACCAAATCATCTGCTATAGTTTGCATAGCTGGAACCTTTCCAGTTGTACATAATAGATCTTGCCTCGAGTTTGTCCGGATTTTTCTTTTAGACATAGGCCGGACAACCCCAAATCTAGTAACTTAAGAAATGGGCTCTTCCCTTTCCATATCACATATGAAATGGTAGGAAACTGATTTGATTCGAACATAATTCAATAGGTATGCAGCTTCTCAAGTGCATAACCCTTTATAAGGAAACATGTAACTCAGTAGTACTCATCATAGAGCACACCTTATCAAATAGGGTGTATCTGCTCCGCCCCGATATACCATCGTGCTATGGTGTATACGGAGGAGTAATGCTGAGAGAGAATCTCATTCTCCTTTAGAATAGTCGAGGAATTCCATGCACAAGTATTCTCCTCCCTGATCTCATCATAGGACATAATACTTATACCCGTATTGGTTCTCTACTTCTTACTTATATTCTGTGAATATCTCAAAAGGTTCGGACTTGTGTTTCAACAGGAACATAGGTCTGAATCTCGAAAGATCATCAGAGAATGTAATGAAGTAAAAAGAACTGTTCTTGGTATGTGTAGACTGGGGACCTTCATACATCAACATGTATCATCCCAAGAGTTCACTAACTCTTTCTCTGTTTCCAGTAAACGGAGCTATGGTCATCTTATCTTTGTGACATGACTGGCGAGTTTCACAAGATGTAAGTTCAAACTAATTTAAATATGCATCTATATGTAACTTCAGCTAGTCTGGTCACATTGATATGACCTAGTCTACAATGTCTCAAGAAGGATTCGTTCATTTCTGAACTCTTCCTCTTGTGTGTGATCCATTTACTAAGAACTGTAGTTTGATTTTGAACATTAATGCTTTTAGATAACGTGCCTGAACCGATCAACTTTTGATATAGGAAATGTTCAAAACATTATCCAACAATACAAAATTTTATCATTTCTTTACTAATAAAGAGACTGATATGATTTTGTATATCAGGTTCGGTATCTAATAACATTCGTTCAGAATCAATGTACTGGTAATACAGGGTGACAGTGACCAACAGACTTGGCTGCAACACTTGCCCCGTTTTCTGTCTCATGAAACTTATCACCCGTTCTCAGTTCTCTACCTTTCTGTAGCCCTATGTAACTGATTACATTTCTGGGATCCTGATCTGGTATCACATACCCAGGACGTAGAGGATACAGAGAAACAGTTCTTTGTAATGAACACACCCGAAGATGATGCATCAGTATGCACACTCTTCGTTTGGGCGGCACGGGAATTCTGGTAATCCCCAATTTCCTGCTCGGTCTTATAACAATTACAAGTTGGAGCGGGACCAACGTTCCCCAGCTCAGTATAACAAGCGGGTTCGGTCAATATTCCGTATTATTATCTTGATTAAGGCGTGATATGGTCGCTACCTGGAGAGAGAGAGAAGAAAACACTCAGCGTGCGCTCTTGCAAGAATAGATTGGTTATTATTTTATCTAATCAGGATGGCTCCCACTGCTTTTTATCAAACCTTTCTTCAAACCCTAAAAGGAAAGACTAGCCGGGATTAATTACACACTACAAGTTCGCCAATCTTTCAGCCAGGCCGGTGTTGGTACTTTAAGGGAGGTCCCCCGTGCTTTCGCACGAACCTAATTAATGTAAACCTCGTTTTCCCAGAGGCATAACCTCGTTAACACCTTTCTAGACACCTACTTGATCGGCTAATTGTAATGTGTAAAACTCTCCCAGGAGTAACTCTTACTCGCAGCGGGTATCGGGATCCAACTATCTCATAGAAGGTATGCAATCTCATTGCAAATTTCAACACTTGAAATTCCCGATAATTTTGCCCCTAGCAGCTATATGACCTTAACATAGTCAACAAATCATAAGTGCTAGTCAAGTTCAACCCGTCATTTCCCGATTGAATTAAACCCACCCGCACGACCCTTAACATAGTCAACAAAGTCGCACGACTACCCTAATCCAATCGCATCATATGCTTATGCAGATAAGCACTAATTAGCTACCGCACACTACGCCTTAACATAGTCAACAAACGTAGCACGAATACTAACTAGTACTTATCTGAAATGACGGAGGGCTACGAAAGGTTTTTCTGAAAACCTATTGCGTAATGAACTTGATATCGTTGTAGAATCCAATGATTTTAAAATGGAGTGTTTTTGAGGCTTTTCTAGTTTTGCTAAAGGAGTCACTCCCGGTGAAGGGATCGTCGGTCCTTTCCTCGTCGAATGAGGTGCGGGATATATCATATATATCACTGTGCAAAGCAAAAACTCTTAAAAGCAATCAAAAGACAAACCGAGTGTGTAGCATCAGCCAGTTATTGCTAAAGGAGTCACTCCCGGTGAAGGGATCTCGGTCCTTTCCTCATCGAATAAGGTGCAGGATATATCATATATACCGCTGTGCAAAGCAAGAACTGTAGCTACCTGTTTTATTTTTGAAATTCGATTCTACAACATCTTTAGGTTTCTTTTATTTCATTAATCTCATTAATGAAGTCCCATCATTTAAGTACCTAAACATCACAGATAAATACGACGTACACTTATGCCATCCGCATTCGCCTCGATGTCCCCTCGTGCACCGTTAGGTTAGGTAACTAACGGCAGAGCGGGGCAGGGCTAGCACGGGTGTAAAACATAAGTAACGTCTATATTATATATCATATATACTATATACAGCATCTATCACAGAACATTACATGATCACATCACAGATATCGCAGCAGAAGAAACATATGAAATATTGGATATACTAGGACGTCCGTGTTTTCAATACAAGCCAGTATAAAACACGGATTCCACGGTCGTGATGAATAGCCAAACCCACACCCCTAGACCCCTACGAGAGCGGCAAGCAACCCTACCAATTCTAGATTTAGGAGACCCGGACTCGACTCCTCGAGTTGGTCTCCCACTGGACTCCAGAACCCGGTTACTTGTGCCCTCCTCCTTAGGTCTATCCTAGTGCGGAAAAGTAAATAATATACAAAAGGTGACATCTTCCGCAACCTGGAAGTGCCCTAAATAAAAGAATATTACATACAAGTTTTTACATGAATGAAAATGAAAAACACTCATCTCACATAAAAACACCCCGGCTATTCAAACACGACGATCCAATATAACATATCCAGCAACACATAACATCACATGTCATCAACGTAAGTAAATATGCGCATCCCAATTGTCGTTGACATATAGCAACGAAACCGGCGATATCACATATTACACTTACGGTCACAGAAAAGAAAGTGTAAAACTACAACAGTTGGAATCCGCAACCTGCATAGACATCGCATGCCTAATCAAATGAATTCCTTAGACATCGCATGCCTAACAATTATAAACCCCGCATTTTAGTCTCATTATCGAAAACACTTTTCAATATCAAGTCGGGTAATTCAACAAGATTCCCGACATCCTGATCGAATACTCGTCGCAAACTTTAGTAGACGGCCGCACCCTCGATACTGTCGACGAAGTGCACCAAGGCGGAACACCGCTACCGTGAGCACCCGGACGGATGCTTTCGGCGACGGGGTTCTCCTACAGTCACTTGGTCGGGGCTAAGGGATGTAGCTGTCTATTAAGTTTGCCCGGCGAGTATCCGCGTACGCTACGTGATTGCAACGGACTTTTGATCACATCAAAATTCCGTGGCAACCGATCAAGTGATACTAAAGTGCTATGTTTATAACATTCATTCAGTTATCTCATAATTTCTTGTGAATTCCAATTATTGTATCACATTCCGAATAAGATAGAAAATGTTAAACTTTCCGATCGAACAATCGAACACCCAAGTTTTCCCGATACAGATCAACACATGAAACAAGTCTAAAAACATTCGGTTCGTGCCTCAGTACCAACGGTCCAGCCGTAGAAGGGTCAAGCCAACGCCTCACATGTGGCACGCCGTACTGCCCCAAACCCGAAGGTTCAAAGGGCAGTTCAAGACGGTCACATAATCGAGTTAAGGTTTATTGTCTTCTAGAGGGTCCATCGCGTTACTTGCACTACTTAGAACGTCTTTAAACTACGGAAAGATCCAACACTTGGAAATTTCCCGACAGGGGAAAAATTGGGTATTTATATCCGGTCGAACTTTTTAACATATTCTAAAATTTATCCGGAAAGCCACATGGACAAAATCTGATACTCCGATCGAAACACCGAATTCCCAAAACAACCCCAGAAAATTCAACTCTTGAATAAATATTAAAAATTCCCAGAAAACTCAACACCTTCCAACATGAATTACTGTGCAAAAAGTAAACAGTGATCACATTTATTGGCTGCGGAACCGCAACAGAAGCCAAGTTTCTGCCGCGGTTCCGCCGTAGTGTAGCAGCTTCACTTGAAAAATTTTGCATCGTAATTCTTAGTTTTCCCTGCTGAATTTTTTAGCAATTTTTAATTTGGAAATATCCGCGTTTTCAGAAAAAGTCCAGAGAGCGTGGAAAAATGGGGTTTCGGGTTCGATAGGACTTCAAACTCCATCAAGACTTCGCCTAAGGCTCTAGTTAGGCTCTGATACCACTGTAGGGTTCCTAGGCACTCTCAAGAGGTCTCACAAGGCATCAACCATGCCAATTTCAAAATTTAGGGGTGCCGAGAAACCCTAGACTACGGATCGTTAACTAGATGTCTAGGCGCCAAAGCAACTAGTTAACTACTTTAACTAAGAGTACGGAAATACAACCTTTGTAGATCCGGTCCTCCACCTTCATAGCTCCGCAATGAAGTCTCCTCGCTGTCCAAATGGAATCCCGGGCTCTAGCGTCGGCTTCATCGGAAAAATGGGCGGGCAAGGTCGTCGGCTTCGTGCCGAAGATGATCTACGTCGAGGCATCACAAGATCAAGCTCCCACTTCACCAAGTCATGAAACTCATGAAGAAAACACACTCTACTACTTGGCAAGAGGTAGAGGATGAAGAAATAGGAGGTGGGTTCACTTTAGATTTGGATTTCTCACTCTTTTTCATCAATCACCATTGATGAAGCAAGCTTTTTCTTCAAGAAGAAGATGAAGAAGAAGATGATTATCTTATGATAAGTTAATTCAAAAAGAATAATAAAAAGAATACTTATCATCATAATAACCATGGTCAAGTGTAGAGACTAAACTAAGGTTAAATGAAGTGGTTAGGGTTAAGCATGAGACAAAATGGTCACATTAGTCAAAGCTTCATGAAGCTACGAAGATAAAACAAAACTAGCAACCATTTTCACTTTTTCTTTCCAAAATAAATAAATAAATAAATAAGAAAGAAAAAGCAAAACCCTAATCATTAACTTAACAATGGTTTAATCTTTACACTTAACCAAGTTAACATGTATCATCAAACATGATACAATCAAGTGCACAAAAGTATATCACATATACAACTTGTGAACTTCTAGTGAGAAAATCCAATTAAGTGAACCTATATTAGTTAATGTAAAGTGATATATCAAATATATATAATTATACATTAAATCATTAAATCAACACTTGATTCAACGACCCGGTCATATCGCATATAACCGACTAATATCAATAGTAACAACTTATCGAATCAACACTTGATCCGATAACCCGGCTATAACGCATATAACCGATCAATGTTACAAATCGCGAGAATCGAATATAGTATCACATACTGGTATCATTCTCGGTCCCGCACATATCTCATATGCGCTCCTATTTCGTTTCGCTTGAGCCAGGAAACCTCTGTATAGGACTCTAAAGACTCGTCAATACGCCGGCAGCAGGTGATGATCATATCAAGCACCCACAAGCCGCAAGCGGTCTGCTAAACGTAACGGCCACCCGGGTATTGAGCGATCAGAAGATCGACGAGCAAGCCCGCTCACACTCCAGTGAATCCAACTAGTAACACTACCGTACAGTCCGGTCTGATCGTCTGATATGTCGCATATCTTGCCTAGGGGTGGTAAACGTCAGACCCCAATAGCTCGATAAGTCGTGTCGATATGAGGCCTATAACAGTTTGAGAAACTACTGGTAACACTTACCAGTAAATCTCAGCAACCCTGGCCAGGGATTTCCGGTTATAGCCAATCGACCACAGCGCAACATCAACCCCCTATACCGGGAGAGACGAATCCCCTCCTATCGCTCATTGCCTCCATGTGACTCGGGACTGTACCCAAAAACCACCGTTTTGCACGCCCTCTTGGACGTGGTAAGATGGAAATCAAAGCACAGTGGGAACCACACAAGACTCTTTGACGATCTCGGGTCAACAGACTACTCTGTACCAGTGTCACCAGAGAACTGCCATCTGACGTAAGGTATAATACCATCTGGGTGTTCTCGGCGAGTCCGTCCAGTGTACCCAGTCTCCACTGAGCACCCGTATATCATCTCTGATGTCAAACACCAATGGATATGGGATCATCCATCGCCCCTCTGTATGGGTCGAGAAGGTATACGCTAGTTTACTCTGGTATATCGATGCCCCGTCTCGATACACCCACGACTAGGGACTTTGAAGGATGTACTTATGGACTACCATGTCCCCACTAGTATGATCCGCATCACAGTCCAGGTAGTCAAGTACACATCCTAAGGTCTTTACCAACATGTAACAGAGAGACAATTAGTGTACACGTTAAGGTAAAGAGCAACCAGATAGCATACTATCATGTCGAGCGAGAAAGTCCTCCCTATATATGTCCAAGCCTCCACTACAATATACATCCTATGTATAGTAATGGCCTCTAGGGCATACATATAACTAAGTAGAAATTTCTACACCATTCCCTCACCGCTCACCTCCTACACCTCAGGCCGAGCTCCCTTGCTTTAGTTCTCATTTTTCCCCACTTCTTGCTTCATAATTCTTTCAAAAATCATCAAAAATCCACCGAAATCAACAAATTTCTTCACAAATTCAAACCTAACCCTTATTCCACCTCTTTCCAAACCCTAATTTGTTCAAAACAAGGTGAAAGGAGGCATCTCTCAAGGTCAAGTGTAAGTTAGGGTTCAACTTGTAAGGTATAATTCTCATCTAATGTTCAAATTATGGTTTAAATTTGCTAGATTTAGTAGTTTAAGTGTGAAATTTGGTTTAATTTGCTTGCTCATGAATTTCAAGAGAAGGGTTGATGTTCTAATTAGGGTTTGACATAGGATAAGTGGGTTTAAGTTAGTATTATGGCCATCTAGTTGGTTAGATTGGTTGTTTGTGCGATGTAGCGATCGCTATATCGTTAAATCGCGATTTTTGCATCGAAATTTCTATGTCAATGCTTACTAGTTTTTCTTAAAAAATAGGAGGTGATCTAATTGCGATATATTGGCGATACAATTAGCGTCTGCGAATGCGGTGTTTTGTCTAGTCGGGTTTTAGTTTTGGCGGTTACCCCGAAATGACGATTTTAGTTAAGCTTTTAGCGATTTTGGTGTGTTTTCCGCGCACCGAGTGCACGTTGTGATTAATTCAAGAGCGTCGATCTTTTCATATTATGGGTTGCGTCATTTCAAGAATCTGTAATCTTATGTTGTGTGTTATGCAATTCTAGGAACGGTTGCGGAAACATCGGACGCGGCACGCAAAGGCAAAGCGGTGGTTGGATCAGATTAGCGAGACATTCAGGTGAGTAAATGTATTCATCTATGGGGGAATCGTCTGGATGGTGCGTGGCGTCCCATAGTTAGGATTACTTTATTACTTGCAACAATATGCATTGTTAGTTAGCTAAACCCCCTCATTCACATTGCATACCTTTATAGCTATTCGTCTGCTAGATTTGCAAGGATATCCATATACACATGTGTGATATCACCTCGTAAGACACGTACACCATTACATTGGCTCCTGTTGCACGTGCACTATTCATGTGACACACACGCCTTTGGTAATTGCCATGCCACGAGCACTGTAGAACCTGTTTAGTTTAGTATCACCACTTGTATTATACACGATATATGAAATCGCATAGCATGTATATACCTCGCATTATCATCATACTTACATAGATTTCTAGCCACAAATCACATCGCATACCATGATATCATAGACATTTATCATATACAACATGTTGGGTGTTATGATTTTCTTGAGGATTTCAGTATTGCTGCGATTTCTGGATTTTGGAGAAAACCGCAAGAATTTAACAAAAGCTTATTATTATCATTTTTAAAACAAAGTTGCGGTTTTCTCGTGATGTATGAGTCGTCCACTATGAGTCTTCATGTTTTCTGTTGGATTTCGAGACCCGATTCGAGGAGTGAATGAACCGTCTCGGGTACATGGTGGGCCCGGTATGGTACCCCTGGGCAAGAAGATCGAGTTGTAGACGATGAGCCTGGCAGGGGAAGACTACCTACCGGTGATGTCTGGCGCGGCGGATATCCAGAGGATACCGACCGTTGTCGTGAGATTTGATGATATGGGCCGATCCGGACTGACGGAGCCCGATATATATTAATACATTGATACAGTGAGACATTGAGACAGATGTATTTTCATATTTGGTGTCGATGCTTGACACAGTTTTCAGATGATTTCACGATGGTACTTAGCTATTGAGTAGATATTTTTTTTCTAAAGTAAGAATGCAGAACTCATAGCATTTAAAGCACTTAAAGATTTAGTATTGATATTGCATACATGTGCATGCATACTAGAGGTATTACATCACATCTGGACATACATGTTGTGACGCATTTGCGTGCATTCTTATGATAGCCTTACTAGATGTTATATTCTACTCACGAGCTGGCAACTCACCCCCGTTGTGCCATAATATCTTGCAGGTCGGACTCATCAGCCTTGTAGCGGCGGCTTATCTTATTGACTTCTTTGCTCAGACTCGCGACATTGCTCGTAGGTGGGGTGCGAGTGTTAGTTGTATGTATGCCCTAGAGGCCAGTATTGTACAGATGATGTATATTATATTGGATGCTTGGACATATATAGAGATGACTTTCTTGCTCGATATGATAGTATGCTATCTGGTTGCTCTTTATCTTAACGTGTACACTAGTCTCTTTATACTGTCTTATAGTTACATGTTGGTAAAGCCCTTAGGATGTGTACTTGACTACCTAGACTATGATGCATATCATACTAGTGGGGACATGGTAGTCCATAAGTACATCCTTCAAGGTCCCTAGTCGTGGGTGTATCGAGACGGGGCATCGATATACCAGAGTAGACTAGCGTATACGCTTCTCGACCCATGTGATGGGCGATGGATGATCCCATATCCATTGGTGTTTGACATCAGAGATGGTATACGGGTGCTCAGTGGAGACTGGGTACACTGGACGGACTCGCCGAGAACTCCCAGATGGTATTATACCTCACGTCAGATGGCAGTTCTCTGGTGACACTTGTACAGGTTAGTCTGTAGACCCGAGATCGTCATAGAGTCTTGTGTGATTCCCACTGTGCTTTGATCTCCACCTTACCACGTCCATGAGGGCGTGCAAAACGGTGGTCTTTGGGTACAGTCCCGAGTCACATGGAGGCAATGAGCGATAGGAGGGGTTTCGTCTCTCCCGGTATTGGGAGTTGATGTTGCGCTGTGCTCGATTGGCCGTAGCAGGGAAGTCCCTGGCCAGGGCTGATCAGAGATTTGCTGGTAAGTGTTACCAGTAGTTTCTCGACCCGTTACGAGCCTCACATCGGCACGACTTATCGGGTTATTGGGGTCTGACGTTTACCACCCCTAGACTTGATATGCGACATATCAGACGAAGAGACCGGACTGTACGTTAGGTGTTACTGGTCGGATTTGCGGGAGTGTGAGCGGGCTAGCTCGTCGATCTTCTGATCGCTCAATACCCGGGTGGCCGTTACGTTTAGCAGACCGCTTGCGGCTTGTGGGTGCTTGATATGATCATCATCTGCTACCGGCGTATTGACGAGTCTTTAGAGTCCTACACAGAGGTTTCCTGGTTCAAGCGAAACGAAATAGGAGCGCATATGAGATATGTGCGGGACCGAGAATGATGCGTGTATGTGATACCGTATTTAATTCTCGCGATTAATGTTTCGAATGGTTGTATGCGATATAACCTAGTTATCGAATCGAAGATCGATTCGATAAGCCGATACATTGAATACTAGTCGGTCGTGTGTGACATGACCGGATCATTGAATCAAGTGTTGATTTAATGATTTAATGTATAATTATATATTTGATATATTACTTTGCATTGACTAGTATTGGTTCACTTTAAACGGATTTTTCTCACTTGGATTGCACATTGTATACGTGATATGCTTTTGTGCACATGATTGTATCATGTTTGATGATGCATGTTGACTTGACTTTGTGTAAAAGAATTGAACCATGGTTATGAGAGTGGTTAGGGTTTATGTTTTATTCACTTATTATTTAATCCATTCATTATTTATTAATTGGTTTTATGAAAATAAAATGGTTTCATTTATCATGAAGAATGGTGAAGCTTTCATGAAGCTTTTTCTAATGATGCTATTTTGTCTTCATACTTAAACCTAACCACTCCCACTAACCATGGTCAATTCTCTACACTTGACCATGGTTAGGATATGATAAATATCATTTTCTTTTCTATTTTGATTAAGTTATTTTTATCATATTCTATCATCTTCTTCATCTTCTTCTTCAAAAAGAAAAGCTTGCTACTTTAATGGCAACTTGAGTTCTAGTGAGAGAAATCCAAATCTAAAGTGAACCCACCTCCTATTTCTTCATCCTCTACCTCTTGCCAAGTGGTTTTGGGTGTTTTCTTCACAAGTTTCACTACTTGGTGAAGTCGGAGCTTGAACTAGTGCAACCTCGACGTAGATCGTCTTTGACACGAAGCCGAAGACCTTGCTCGCCCGTTTTCCGATGAAGCCGACGAATGAGTCGAGGATTCATGATGGACAGCGAGGGCATGACCACGTGGAGCTAAGAAGGTGGAAATCCGGATCTACAAAGGTTGTAGCATCTAACCTATAGTTAAATAGTTAACTAGTTTTCCGTTTCGCCTAAACATCTAGTCTAAGATCCGTAGTCTAGGGTTTCTCGGCACCAATTTTTTTTAAATTGGCATGTTCGATACCTTGTGAGACCTTACTAGAGTGCCTAGGAACCTTTCACTGGTATCAGAGCCTAGCTAGAGCCTTAGGCGAAGTCTAGACGGCATTTGCAATCCGAACGAACCGAAAACCTAACTAACAAAGTGCTCTCTGTCCATTTTTTTAAAATTCTGGATTTTTGTCAATTAAAAATATGCAGAAAATCATGCAGGGTCTTATATGAAATACTGTGAAATTCTAGGGTCTGAATCTACTTTTCCACCGCGGAAACGCGGCACGTGCTATGCATGGTGCGGCGGTTCCGCGGCCTTATTGTTCCCTTATTTAATATTTTCTGCACAGTAACTCATATAATATAATGCTGTATTTTCTGGGGTATTTTTATTGTGACTCTACAGAAGAGTATTCTGGGGTTGTATAGGGATTCGGTATTTCGATCGGATTATCAAATTCCGTCTTTTGTGTGTTTCCGGATAATTTCCAGAATATGTTAAAAAGTTCGACCGGATATAAATACCCAATTTTTCCCCTGTCGGGAAATTTCCAAGTATTGGATTTTTCCGTAGTTTAACGACGTTCTAAGTAGTGCAAGTAACGCGATGGACCCTCTAGAAGACAACAAACCTTAACTCGATTATGTGACCGTCTTGAACTGCCCTTTGAACCTTCGGGTTTGGGGCAGTACGGCGTGCCACATGTGAGGCGTTGGCTTGACCCTTCTACGGCTGGACCGTCGGTACTGAGGCACGAACTGAATGTTGTTAGACTTATTTCATGTATTGAGCTGTATCGGGAAAACTTGGGTATTCGACTGTTCGATCGGAAAGTTTAACATTTTCTGTTTATCTGGAATGTGCTACAATAATTGGAATTCACAAACAGTTATGTGATAACTGAATGAATGTTATAAATTTAGCAGTTTAGTTTCACTTGATATTGAAAAGAGTTTTCGATAATGAGACTAAAATGCGGGATTTATAACTGTTAGGCATGTGATGTCTAAGTATTTCATTTGGTTAGGCATGTGATGTCTAAAGAAGTTGCGGATTCCAATTGTTGTAGTTTTACACTTTCTTTTCTGTGACCGTAAGTGTAATATGTGAATCGCCGGTTTCGTTGCTATATGTCAACGACAATTGGGATGCGCATATTTACTTACGTTGATGACATGTGATGTTATGTGTTGCTGGATATGTTATATTGGATCGTCGTATTCGAATAGCCGGGGTTTTTTATGTGAGATGAGTGTTTTTCATTTTCATTCATGTAAAAACTTGTATGTAATATTCTTTTATTTAGGGCACTTCCAGGTAGCGGAAGCTGTCACCCTTTGTATATTATTTACTTTTCCGCATTAGGATAGACCCAAGGAGGGGAGCACAAGTAACCGGGTTCTGGGGTCCAGTGGGAGACCAACTCGAGGAGTCGAGTCCGGGTCTTCTAACCCTAGAATTGGCAGGGTTGCTTGCCGCTCTCATAGGGGTCTAGGGGTGTAGGATTGGCTATTCATCACGACCGTGGAATTCGTGTTTTATACTGGCTCGTATTGAAAACACGGACGTCCTAGTATATCCAATATTTCATATGTTTATTCTGCTGCGATATCTGTGTTGTGACTCTGTGATGGATATAGTATATAGTATATTTGATATATTATGTAGACGTTACTTATGTTTTACGCCCGCGCTAGCCCTGCCCTGCTCTGTCGTTAGTTACCTAACCTAACGGTGCACGAGGGGACATCGAGGCGAATGCGGATGGCATAAGTGTACGTCATATCTATCTGTGATGTTTAGGTATTTAAATGATGGGACTTCATTAATGTGATTAATGAAAGATAAGAAACCTAAGATGTTGTGGAATCGAATTTTAAAATAAAACAGGTAGCTACAGTTCTTGCTTTGCATAGCGGTATATATGATATACCCTGCACCTTATTCGATGAGGAAAGGACCGAGATCCCTTCACCGGGAGTGACTCCATTAGCAATAACTGGCAGATGCTACACACTCGGTTTGCTTTTGATTGTTTTTGAGTTTTGCTTTGCACAGTGATATATATGATATATCCCGCACCTCATTCGACGAGGAAAGGGCCGACGATCCCTTCACCGGGAGTGACCCCTTTAGCAAAACTAGAAAAGCCTCAAAATCACTCCATTTCAAAACTTCATTTGATTCTACAACGATATCAAGTTCATTACGCAATAGGTTTTCAGAAAAACCTGTCGTAGCCCTCCGTCATTTCAGATGAGTCCTGTTTAGTATTCGTGCTGCGTTTGTTGACCTTGTCAAGGCGCAGTGTGCGGTAGCTAACCAGTATTTATCTGCTTATGCATATGATGCAGATTGAGTTAGGGTAGTCGTACGGCCTTGTTGACCTTGTCAAGGGTCGTGCGGGTGGGTTTAATTCAATCAAGAAATGACGGGTTGAACTTGACTTACGGTCTATGGTTTGTTGACCTTGTCAAGGTCATAGATCGTTTGGGGCAAAAGATTATCGGGAATTTCAAGTGTTGAAATTTGCAATGAGATTGCATACCTTCTATGAGATAGTTGGATCCCGATACCCGCTGCGAGTAAGAGTTACTCCTGGGAGAGTTTTACACATTGCAATTAGCCGATCAAGTAGGTGTCTAGAAAGGTGTCAACGGGGTTACGCCTCTGGGAAAACGAGGTTTACATTAATTAGGTTCGTGCGAAAGCACGGGGGACCTCCCTCAAAGTACCGACACTGGCCTGGCTGAAAGATTGGCGAACTTGTAGTGTGTAATTAATCCCGGCTAGTCTTTCCTTTTAGGGTTTGAAGGAAGATTTGATAAAAAGCAGTGGGAGCCATCCTGATTAGATAAGATAATAACCAATCTGATCTTGCACGAGCATACGCTAAAGTGTTTTCTTCTCTCTCTCTCCAGGTAGCGACCATTTCATGCCTTAATAAAGATAATAATATGGATGTATTGACCGAACCCGCATGTTATACTGTGCTGGGGAACGTTGGTTCCGTTCTTTCCTATAAGAGTTATAGGAATGAACAGGATATAGGGGAATACCAGGATTCCCATGCCACCCGATTGAATAAAGTACATGTTGATGCATTTTCTTCGGGTGTGTTCGTTACTGAGAACTGTTTCTCCATTTGCTCTACGTCCTGGGTATTGGATACCGGGTCGGGATCCCATATATGTAATCAGTTACATGGGCTAAGGAAAGGTAGAGAACTTGGAGAAGGTGATAAAGACATAAGAGTAGGAAATGGTGCAATTGTTGCAGCCAAGACTGTCGGGGAATATCACCTTGTATTACCAACTGGTAATACATTGGTTCTGAACGAATGCTATTACATGCCGAACCTGATATGCAACATTATATCGGTTTCTTTATTAAGTAAAGAGGGATATAATTTTGTATTACAGGACAATGTTATGAACATTTTCCGTAACCAAAAGTTGGTTGGATCAGGCACGTTATGCAATGGCATTTATGTTCTAAATCAATCAACAGTTCTGAGCATAACAAACGCACACAAGAGGAAGAGTTTTGATCTCAGCGAATCCTTCTTGTGGCATTGTAGACTGGGCCACATCAATGCGACACGACTAGCTAAGTTGCATAAAGATGGATATTTAAATCCGTTTGAATTTTCATCTTATGACACTTTCCAGTCATGTCTCAAAGGCAAGATGACCAAAACTCCGTTTACGGGACACGGAGAAAGAGTTACCGAACTCTTGGGACTGATACATAGTGATGTATGCGGTCCCATGTCTACACATGCCAGGGATGGTTCTTCGTACTTCATTACATTCACTGACGATCTCTCTAGATTCGGATATGTGTTCCTGATGAAACACAAATCAGAAGCTTTTGAGAAATTTAGAGAATATAAACAAGAAGTCGAGAACCAAACCGGAAAAAGTATTAAAATCCTTCGATCTGATCGAGGAGGTGAATACTTGAGCAATGAATTCCTGGACTTCCTAAAAGAGAATGGGATTCTCTCTCAGCTGACTCCTCCATATACACCACAGCACAACGGTGTATCAGAACGGAGGAACCGCACCCTATTAGATATGGTGCGCTCTATGATGAGCACAGCTGAGTTACCTATTTCCTTTTGGGGATATGCGCTGGAGACAGCAGCATACCTATTGAATCAAGTTCCATCTAAATCTGTACCTACCACACCATATGAGATATGGAGTGGGAAGAGACCATATTTTAAACGAGTTAAAATATGGGGTTGTCCAGCTTATGTCAAAAGACAAAATCCGGACAAGCTCGAGGCACGGTCAGTTCTTTGCAAGTTTGTGGGATATCCAAAGAACTCATATGGGTATTTTTTCTACCACAGTGAGGAACAAAAAGTGTTTGTTGCTCAACATGCCACCTTTTTAGAAAAGGAATTTCTTGAAAAAGAAATTAGTGGCAAAGTGGTAGAGCTGGAAGAGGTTCCAGATACACAAACTCAAACTGAAGATTTAGTGGAACAAGAGGATTCAGTAGCTCCCAATGAACCCCAGCCTCTCCGCCGATCTAGTAGGGTTCCTCGCCAACCTGAGAGATACTACGGTTTTCTCATGGATGGTGGGAGCGAGGATTGCATCATGGAGGATGATGACCCAACTAGCTTCGAGCAAGCCATCACGAGTAGGGACTCAGTGAAATGGCTGGATGCTATGCGGTCCGAGATGGAATCCATGTACACCAACAAAGTATGGACTTTGGACGTTGCTCCTGAAGGGGTAAAACCCATTGGGAGCAAGTGGATCTTCAAGAAGAAACTTGGTGTAGATGGGAAAGTGGAGACTTTCAAAGCTAGACTTGTAGCAAAAGGTTTTCGTCAAAGACCAGGTGTGGACTATGACGAGACCTTTTCTCCAGTGGCTATGCTTAAATCCATCCGGATCATGCTTGCCATCGCTGCTTATCATGATTACGAAATCTGGCAAATGGATGTTAAGACCGCCTTTCTAAATGGTGATTTAGAAGAGTGCGTGTACATGACTCAGCCAGAGGGCTTCGTAGACAGTGGGAGCAGCGGGAAGGTGTGCAAGCTGCTTAAATCCATTTATGGATTAAAACAAGCATCGCGGAGTTGGAACATCTGCTTTGACGTCGTTATCAAAGAGTTTGATTTCGTCAAAAATCCAGATGAACCTTGTATCTACAAAAAGGTGGCAGAGAGTAAGGTTGTCTTTCTCGTATTGTACGTGGACGACATACTCTTGATAGGAAATGATATTCCTATGCTGCAATCGGTCAAGCTCTTCTTATCACAAAGATTCTCAATGAAAGATCTTGGTGATGCCTCCTGCATATTGGGAATCAGGATCTATAGAGATAGATCCAAACGGATTTTGGGATTGTCCCAATCCAGGTATATTGACACCATACTAAAGAGGTTCAGTATGGAAGAGTCCAAGCGTGGGAACTTACCCACGATCTCTGGAGTCACTCTCTCCAAAGAGATGTCTCCCAAGACTGATTTGGAGAGAGCTCGCATGCAAGGGATACCCTATGCTTCGGCAGTAGGCTCTATCATGTATGCGATGCTATGTACCAGACCCGATGTAGCATACTCACTAAGTGTAGTGAGCAGGTATCAAGCTGATCCTGGAGAGAGTCACTGGACAGCTGTGAAGAGCATTCTCAAGTACTTACGAAGGACTAGAGATATGTTCTTGGTGTATGGTAATGGAGAACTCCAAGTGGAGTCCTTTACCGATTCGAGCTTCCAGAGTGATAAGGACGACTCTAAGTCGCAGTCGGGATTTGTCTTTACCCTTTATGGAGGGGCGGTTAGCTGGAAGAGTTCCAAGCAGGAAACCGTGGCAGACTCGACGATGGAGGCTGAATACATCGCTGCCAACGATGCTGCTAAAGAGGCTGTCTGGATCAAGAAGTTCATTACTGAACTTGGTGTGGTTCCATCCATTGAGCATCCAATACCTTTGTATTGCGATAACAATGGAGCGGTGGCTTTGGCCAAGGAACCCAGGTCCCATCAGCGATCCAGGCATATTCTGAGGCGGTATCACCTGATCCGGGAGATAGTTGATCGCCGGGAGATCGAGGTCAGGAGGGTTGACACGAAGAACAACACCGCGGATCCACTCACGAAGGCCATTCCCCAGATACAGTTTGAGAGACTCTTCGGGATGCTCGGTATGCGATACTACAGCAGCTGGCCCTAGTGCAAGTGGGAGATTGTTAGTTGTATGTATGCCCTAGAGGCCAGTATTGTACAGATGATGTATATTATATTGGATGCTTGGACATATATAGAGATGACTTTCTTGCTCGATATGATAGTATGCTATCTGGTTGCTCTTTATCTTAACGTGTACACTAGTCTCTTTATACTGTCTTATAGTTACATGTTGGTAAAGCCCTTAGGATGTGTACTTGACTACCTGGACTATGATGCAGATCATACTAGTGGGGACATGGTAGTCCATAAGTACATCCTTCAAGGTCCCTAGTCGTGGGTGTATCGAGACGGGGCATCGATATACCAGAGTAGACTAGCGTATACGCTTCTCGACCCATGTGATGGGCGATGGATGATCCCATATCCATTGGTGTTTGACATCAGAGATGGTATACGGGTGCTCAGTGGAGACTGGGTACACTGGACGGACTCGCCGAGAACTCCCAGATGGTATTATACCTCACGTCAGATGGCAGTTCTCAGGTGACACTTGTACAGGTTAGTCTGTAGACCCGAGATCGTCATAGAGTCTTGTGTGATTCCCACTGTGCTTTGATCTCCACCTTACCACGTCTATGAGGGCATGCAAAACGGTGGTCTTTGGGTACAGTCCCGAGTCACATGGAGGCAATGAGCGATAGGAGGGGTTTCGTCTCTCCCGGTATTGGGAGTTGATGTTGCGCTGTGATCGATTGGCCGTAGCAGGGAAGTCCCTGGCTAGGGCTGATCAGAGATTTGCTGGTAAGTGTTACCAGTAGTTTCTTGACCCGTTACGAGCCTCACATCGGCACGACTTATCGGGTTATTGGGGTCTGACGTTTACCACCCCTAGACTTGATATGCGACATATCAGACGAAGAGACCGGACTGTACGTTAGGTGTTACTGGTCGGATTCACGGGAGTGTGAGCGGGCTAGCTCGTCGATCTTCTGATCGCTCAATACCCGGGTGGCCGTTACGTTTAGCAGACCGCTTGCGGCTTGTGGGTGCTTGATATGATCATCATCTGCTACCGGCGTATTGACGAGTCTTTAGAGTCCTACACAGAGGTTTCCTGGTTCAAGCGAAACGAAATAGGAGCGCATATGAGATATGTGCGGGACCGAGAATGATGCGTGTATGTGATACCGTATTTAATTCTCGCGATTAATGTTTCGAATGGTTGTATGCGATATAACCTAGTTATCGAATCGAAGATCGATTCGATAAGCCGATACATTGAATACTAGTCGGTCGTGTGTGACATGACCGGATCATTGAATCAAGTGTTGATTTAATGATTTAATGTATAATTATATATTTGATATATTACTTTGCATTGACTAGTATTGGTTCACTTTAAACGGATTTTTCTCACTTGGATTGCACATTGTATACGTGATATGCTTTTGTGCACATGATTGTATCATGTTTGATGATGCATGTTGACTTGACTTTGTGTAAAAGAATTGAACCATGGTTATGAGAGTGGTTAGGGTTTATGTTTTATTCACTTATTATTTAATCCATTCATTATTTATTAATTGGTTTTATAAAAATAAAATGGTTTCATTTATCATGAAGAATGGTGAAGCTTCATGAAGCTTTTTCTAATGATGCTATTTTGTCTTCATACTTAAACCTAACCACTCCCACTAACCATGGTCAATTCTCTACACTTGACCATGGTTAGGATATGATAAATATCATTTTCTTTTCTATTTTGATTAAGTTATTTTTATCATATTCTATCATCTTCTTCATCTTCTTCTTCAAAAAGAAAAGCTTGCTACTTTAATGGCAACTTGAGTTCTAGTGAGAGAAATCCAAATCTAAAGTGAACCCACCTCCTATTTCTTCATCCTCTACCTCTTGCCAAGTGGTTTTGGGTGTTTTCTTCACAAGTTTCACTACTAGGTGAAGTCGGAGCTTGAACTAGTGCAACCTCGACGTAGATCGTCTTTGACACGAAGCCGACGACCTTACTCGCCCGTTTTCCGATGAAGCCGACGAATGAGTCGAGGATTCATGATGGACAGCAAGGGCATGACCACGTGGAGCTAAGAAGGTGGAAATCCGGATCTACAAAGGTTGTAGCATCTAACCTATAGTTAAATAGTTAACTAGTTTTCCGTTTCGCCTAAACATCTAGTCTAAGATCCGTAGTCTAGGGTTTCTCGGCACCAATTTTTTTTAAATTGGCATGTTCGATGCCTTGTGAGACTTTACTAGAGTGCCTAGGAACCTTTCAGCGAGGGCACTTTTATCTCTTTTTGTGCTATTTTTGTATCTAGTATTCTCCATCTACCACTTCTTATTTTTATATGCGACTTAGTGATGAGACTGAGAGAATTGTGTATATGTGGTTTCTTTTGGGTCGATCTCACTTGAGCCGACATGGTGTTTTCTTATATTTTGCATTTCTTTATGCTTTTTTTTCTTGATATTACATATATATTGCGTGTGGTTGTGATCCGCCTTAGACGAAGAGCTAGCTCCCGCTTGGGGATACCATTTTTCTTATTTCAGGTTTGTATATCTTGTTGTACCCATTTTGGGAGATAGTTTTTACAAAGGAGTCTCTGCCGAAATTTTCGGAATTTTTTTTGATGTTTTTAAAAAGGGGTTAAATGCAACTTAATTGATTTCAAAGTTATTTTCATGAAAGGTTTCCTTCACTCTTTTGATTTTGGTTTACATTTTTCTGGGCTTTGGTTGACTTAGGTTACGTTACGCCTTTAGACGTCTCGTAATCTAAGTGCCAGTCACGTTCCGTACTTTTGGGTCATGACAAAGTTGGTATCAGAGCGTAGGTTTTACCTTTCCGAGTGTAGGACGACCCTTGGTAGATGGAGTAGGTGACTTAAGCAGAGTGGCGTAGCGTGGGTATGTTCTGCTGCATACATACGATACGGTACTCCGCCTAAGTGACCTTAGGACATAATTGCTTGTATTTCCTTTCTTGATTCCTTGCATTCCTAGATTCAATTGCAATGTTCTTATCGCTCCTGTTTCTTATTCCAGCTTCGATGCCGCCAAAGACTAGGAGAGCTCAGCAGGCTGCCGCTAGGGATGAGATTCGAGCGGGCTCGTCTGAGGCGAGGATCGAGCGGGATGATATGCTTACCCCTCAGGGTCAGATTGATCCGCCCTCTCCAGATCGTATTGCCAGATTAGAGGCCGGCATGCAGGAGTTGCGACTGATGATGGGATCTTTAGTTGAGTCCAGTCGGGCACAGAGATCCGAGGACGTTCCTTCCACCGCACAGACCACGATTGTACCTGCTGCACAGATGGTCACTCCTGCTGCTACTTAGACTATCCCTGTTTCACCACAGGAGTTTATGAGATTGAGACCTCCAGCTTTTACCGGTACGGATGTGACAGAGGACCCACAGGCATTTCTTGATAGGATGGTTAGGATTTGCCGTTCGTTGAGGTGTTCTGATGATAGATGGGTGGAGTTCGCGAGTTTTTGTCTGGAGGGCCTTGCCCAGACGTGGTACGATTCAGTAGAGAGAGGACGAGCTGCAAGTCTACCTTCTATGACCTGGGACGAGTTTACATCTGCATTTCTTGCCCGTTTTCTTCCGGAGAGTGTCCGAGATGCTCGAGCCCGTAGTTTTGAGTCTTTGCGTAAGACTCCTGGGATGACAGTGTCGGAGTATGATATACAATTTACCAAGTTGTCCTGGTATGCTCTGTACCTAGTAGACACGGAAGAGAAGAGGATAAAGAGGTTTGTGCGAGGGCTTGACACACAGTTATTCCTTGCCATCGGCACCCAGCACTTTGACACATAAGCAGCCGCGATGGATGCAGCCTTACTTTTGGAGGAGCGCATTTCTGAGACTCCAGTCGTTTCTGGGCCGAAGAGGATCCGTACTGATACGCCAGCCCAGCGGCAGATGGGTAGACACCGCGATAGATTATTTCCGGGAGATGGAGGCGGCAGAGGATTGAGACGAGGTCAGTTATTCAGTTCATATCCGCATACCCAGCAGTCGTCGCCAGGATGTTTTCGGTGCGGGAGTCAGTACCACCATATCAGAGACTGTACCATAGGGCGCCAGGGCGCGACGACAGTCCCGTATGTCACTTTACTACCATCACCACCACCTCAGAAAGCTTTACTTCCAATCCCTGATGAGGCTCCACGCCAGGCAGATGCTCCTAGAGGTCGTGGGCATGGAGGTCCTGTTCAGAGAGGACGAGGAGACAGAGGCAGGGGCAGAGGCCGAGGTAGAGGCAGAGGACATCCAGCTATTAGTGGTGGACAGGCCCGAGTGTTCGCGCTGACTCCTCAGGATGCACAGGCGTCCAATGCCGTCGTGACAGGTACTCTGCCAGTATGTTCTTTTTATGCACGGGTATTATTTGATCCAGGCTCTACACATTCCTATGTATCCACGTACTTTGCACCGAGGTTGGGCCGAGAGTCTTCTTCGTTATATCAGCCGCTTGTCGTTATTACTCCGGTAGGCGAGTCGTTTAGTGCCCGTTTCGTGTACCGATCATGTCCCGTTCGTATCGGGGAGAGAGATTCTTCAGTTGATTTGATTCTCCTCGATATGCTAGACTTCGATGTTCTTCTTGGTATGGACTGGCTAGCCACCTGTTATGCATCCGTGGACCGCCGTGAGATAGCAGTCAGATTCAGCTTTCCTGGTGAGCCGGTTCTTGTTATTCAGGGAGATCGTAGTGCTACCCTTCCCAGCTTGATTTCTTCCCTTCGCGCTGGTCAGCTCTTGAGGAAAGGGTGTCAGGGATTCTTAGCCTATGTTTATGATACTAGAGCCACAGAGGTTCCGTTGGACCAGGTCCCTGTTGTGAGAGAGTTTCCTGATGTATTCCCTGACGAGCTGCCTGGTCTGCCACCAGAGCACGAGATTGAGTTCTGTATTGACTTGATCCACGGCACGGGGCCTATCTCTATACCGCCTTATCGGATGGCCCCGGCAGAGCTGAGGGAGCTGAAGGATCAGTTACAGGACATGCTGGACAAAGGGCTTATCCGACCGAGTGTGTCACCTTGGGATGCTCCCGTCCTGTTTGTTAAGAAGAAGGACGGCAGTATGCGCTTATGCATTGTTATCGTCAGCTGAACCGGGTTACTGTGCGGAACAGATATCCCCTACCCCGTATTGACAACTTATTCGATCAGCTCCAGGGTGCAGGGTTTTTCTCGAAGGTTGATTTACGGTCAGGTTATCACTAGTTGCGGGTTCGGAAGGAGGATATTCCGAAGACCGCTTTTCGTACTCGATATGGTCATTATGAGTTCTTGGTGATGTCGTTCGGGCTCACCAATGCCCCGGCAGCATTTATGGACTTGATGAACCGTGTATCCAGGAAGTATCTCGATCAGTTCATCATTGTATTCATTGACGACATCTTTGATTATTCTCGGAGCTGGGAGGAGCATGAGCAGCACTTGCGTATCACATTGCAGACTTTGAGGGAGAATCAGTTATTCGCCAAATTTTCCAAGTGCGCATTCTGGATAGACAGTGTCGACTTCTTGGGTCATGTGGTGACAAGAGATGGTATTCGTGTGGACCCGAAGAAGATCGAAGCAGTGCAGCGTTGGCCCAGACCGGTATCAGTTACAGAGGTTCGCAGCTTTCTAGGTCTGGCCAGCTATTATCGACGTTTTGTCCATGATTTCTCCCGTATTGCTACACCATTGACAGGGTTGACCCGGAAAGGGGTTCCTTTCGATTGGACCCAGGCATGTGAGGATAGTTTCCAGCAGTTGAAGACTCGTCTGACTACTGCACCAGTGTTAGCATTGCCTTCAGGGTCAGGCGGTTTCGTGGTATATTCTGATGCTTCTCGAGTGGGGCTGGGCTGTATTTTGATGCAGCACCACAGAGTTATTGCATATGCTTCTCGGCAGCTGAGGAAACACGAACAGAACTATCCCACTCATGATTTAGAGATGGCTGCAGTGGTATTTGCACTTAAAATATGGAGACATTACCTATACGGCGAGTCATGCCAGATATTCACTGACCATAAGAGTTTGAAGTATATCTTTCAGCAGCGAGATCTGAATCTAAGACAGCGCCGTTGGATGGAGTTGGTGAAAGATTATGACTGCGAGATTCTATACCATCCGGGCAAGGCGAATGTGGTGGCAGATGCTTTGAGTAAGAGGCCGGGAAGTAGCTTATCTTGTTTGAGCGCAGTACAGATGCAGTCGACGGCGGATTGGAAGGTGTTATGTGACAGCAGAGTGCAGTTCGAGTTTACTCCTATAGGAGACAGCTGGCCCATTTCACAGCACGCCCACAGTTACTTGAACGTATCCGTGAGGCACGGTCCGGCGATGCCCGTATTTTAGAGATTATCGAGCAGATTCGGCAGGGCAGAGTTTCTGAGTTCATGATTGATGATCATGGGATACTTCGATTTGGGACTCGACTGTGTGTACCAGATTTTGAGGGACTGAGGCGTGATATCCTTGAGGAGGCACATAGATCAGTATACAGTGTGCATCTAGGTTCCACCAAGATGTACCGTAATTTGAGAGAGGTTTACTGGTGGGACGGGATGAAGAAGGATGTTACAAACTTCGTGTCGAGATGCCTGACTTGTCAGCAAGTCAAGGCCGAGCACCAGAGGCCAGCCGGCGAGTTACAGCCTTTGCCCATACCTGAGTGGAAGTGGGAACAGGTCTCTATGGACTTCATTATGGGTCTACCCAGGACCAGTCGAGGGTATGACTCTATTTGGGTGATTGTGGATCGACTGACGCAAGCGGCTCACATCGTGCCAGTGAAGACCACTTTTGGATTTGCTCAGTACGCCCAGGTTTATATTGATGAGATCGTGCAACTGCATGGCGTTTCGACTTGCATCGTGTCCGACCGGGGCACCCAGTTTACCAGCCGATTGTGGCAGAAACTTCAGGAAGCTTTGGGCACCCGATTGAGTTTTAGCACAGCCTTTCATCCGCAGACTGACGGTCAGTCAGAGCATACTATTCAGACTCTTGAGGACATACTCAGATCTTGTGTTTTAGATTTCGGTGGTAGCTGGGATCGTCATTTGCCTTTGATCGAGTTCTCCTACAATAATAGCTTCCAGGAGACGATTCAGATGGCACCTTTCGAGGGTTTATATGGGAGGAGATGTCGATCGCCTGTATGTTGGATAGAGCTCAGGGAGAGCAGTATTTTGGGACCACAGATCGTACAGGAGACGACCGAAAAGATACAGCTGATTCGGGACAGGATGAGAGCAGCACAGAGTAGGCAGAAATCATATACTGACAAGTGCCGTCGCCGACTCGAGTTCGCTGTTGGCGATCATGTTTTCCTGAAGGTCTCTCCGATGAAGGGTGTGATGAGATTTGGGCGGAAAGGGAAGCTTAGTCCTAGATATGTTGGTCCCTTCGAGATCCTAGAGCGTGTTGGTTCAGTCGCGTATCGATTAGCTCTTCCGCACAGCTTCCCCGATGTTCACCCTGTGTTCCATGTTTCAATGCTCCGCAAGTACCTTCATGACCCTTCCCATGAGATTCAGCACCAGACGATCCAGCTAGAGCACGATCTTTCATTCACCGAGCAGCCGGTGATCATTTTGGATCGGCAGGTGATGAAATTGAGGTTGAAGGTTATACCGTGGTCAAGGTTCTTTGGCGTGGCCCGAACAGCGATGAGGTCACCTGGGAGACCGAGGTCGAGATGACGAAGAGATATCCCCATCTTTTTGAAGGTACCCGTAGTTAAATTTTTAAATTCGGGGACCGAATTTCCTTAAGGGGGGATTGTAACGCTTCGAAAATCGTTTAGGCAGTTTTTCGGTAATCGGCAAAATAAGCAGTCTTTTCCGTAAAAAGTCAAAATAAGTATTTTTCAATATAGGCTTAATTATACAAAATTTAGATAAGATATTGCTAAAATTTGGTCACTAAATTGTCACTTAAAATTTTCTAGTTATTTAAAAAAAATTCCTTAATTAATTATTTTCAGTATTATTTTAAGCTTTTCAAAATACATTAAATTAATGATAAATACAAATTTAATTGGGTAAATTACATTATTAGGAACCATTATAAACTAAAATATATTAGTAACAAAAATTTTACCAAAACACTCCAAGAATTTTGGTTCTATGGTTTAAAAATGCATTAAAAAAGGGTTTTTTTTGTAAAAAAAATGATGTAACATTCATTAATTGACTTTGGAAGATAGCTTTTGTGTAGAAATTTCTACACCATTCCCTCACCACTCACCTCCTACACCTCAGGCCGAGCTCCCTTGCTTCAGTTCTCATTTTTCCCCTCACTTCTTGTGTCACGACCCGCAAGGTACGGAACGTGACTGGCACTTAAATTACAAAACGTCTCAAGGCATCCGTAAACCAAGTAAGCCAAAGCCCAGAAATCAAAACCAAATCAGTCATATCAAGCCTTTTTAAAAGCAATATCAATTTTTCCGAAAATTTCGGCAGAGTCGCCTTTGTAAATACCGGCCCCCAAAATGGGTACAACAAGAATATATGTGAATACAACAAATAAGACATCCCCAAGCGGGAACCAGCTCTTCACCACAAGGCGGTCACAAATCCCACTCAATATAAATAAGCAATGTGCATAGAAAGGCATAAGAAGCACAAGTAAAACATTATGTCGACTCAAGTGAGCTCGACCCCAAAATACAGCATAAAAAACCCACAAATCTCACAGTCTCTTCTCTAGGTCGATATACAATAATACTGGTAGATACAGTAGATGGAGTACACTAGATACAATGAATGTACAAGGTGGAAGACAAAATAAACATATAACCCACCTACGAGCAAAAATCCTCAATCCACGCAAAAGGAGGAAGTGCGTCCCCCGCAACAGTACTGTCGGATCGGACATGCAAAAAAAGTCTGTGGCACAACGGGGATGAGTTGCCAACTCGTGAGTAATAAATTACTTCTATAGAGGCTATCGCAAGCATGCACACAAGCATCCTAGCATCTACAATACAGGTATGGCAGGATATACTAGCAGGTATGTATGCAACATGAATGTACTAGCAGGTATGTATCCAACATGAATGTACTAGCAGGTGTGTATGCGACATGAATCAACTTGTGATCTGAATATGTACATATAAGAATCATTCTTTACTTTTTGGAAACTCTTTTTAAATAACAGCATAATATCAATAGAATCAATAAGAATCCGTGTCCAGCATCGACACCTCAAAACTGTCTCAATCTCATTTATCTATATCATAGTATCTCTGGCCTCAGCCGTCCTGCTGACCCATCACAAATGTCAATATCTCATCATCTCGCGGCCACGGTCGGTATCCTCTGGATATCCGCCGTGCCAAAAGTCACCGGTTGGTAGTCTATCCCCTGCCAGGCTCAACGTCAACAACATGGCTTTCTCGCCCCGGGGTACCTTACCAGGCCCACCATGTGCCCGGGTCTCGAAAAACACAACAAACTCACGGTGGACGACACTTACATCACTGGAAAACAGCAAATTTGCATATTTTAAAAAGGGAAATAAGTTTTAGAAATTTTGCGGCTTTCCCCCGAAAGCCAGAAATATCATAAATCTCAAGAAATCATAATGAATGCATACGTCAATGATAATGAATGCATATGGTATCAATGTTCAAGTTACAATGTATGATTAATAGACTAGGCATGAACAAATGATATAATGATATACAGGCACATGAATAACAATTCTACAATGTTATTTTAAGGATTTATTGCAATAGTACGGGTTTAAGTATCAAATATGGTGAGAATATTCTAGATTATAGGTTATCTAGTTTCGTGGCATGGCAATTACTAAGGCGTGTGTGTACGCATGAATAGTGCTCGTGCTGCATATAAAAACCATGGCAATGGTGCAGGTGTCCTATAGAATAGGTTTGCATATGTATGACAATATAAAGCATGGACGTAGCAAGATGTTACGCAAGCATTTACTCCTAATTACTAATATCACTAGAAATCTTTAAACAACTTAAACTATCGGGCGACTTGTGCCATCCAAACGATAGTCCCCCGTAGATTTTACATCTACTCACCGGAATCCCCAGCTAGCTATGTCCAATCACCGCCTTTCCTTTTCGTGCCGCGTCCGAAGTCTCCGCGACCGAACCTGGAATTTGCACCAATACAAAACATAAGGTTACATATCATGAAACGATGCAAATCCCAAACGAAAAAATCAATGTTCACGAGTTAGGCACAACGTGCACAAGGTGCGCGGGACACACATGAAAATCGCAAAACTAACTAGAATCGTCGTTTTGGGCACCCGGCAAAGCTAAAACCCGATAAAACCAAAAATCCGCATTCACACACCCTAAAAGTCGTAGGAGATGCCAATACAATCATCAAGATATCACAAATAATTCATCACATAATTTTATGAAAAAAACTAGTAAGCATTTGCATTCCAAAATCGGTGCAAACACCGTCGCATTGCGACAAAAAAACTACTATCAAGCTTGAACAACCAACCACACTACAACCAATCTACAACCCTCACATAACCCACATGTAATGCTTCAAATCCCATTTTTTCCATAACAAAACCTTTCTTGATTTTTCATAACTAACAAAATCCAACCCAAACTATACATAAAACCCTAAATTAACACTAATTTGAAGTCCAATAAGCAAGTTAAACCCTTAGATTTGGTTTGTATAAAACACTAGATAGCAAAATAGAATAATTAACTTAATAATGGTTTCTAAAACCCTAGTTTAACTCAAACCATTCTCTTGAAAAACCTAGATTAGAAATTAACAAAAGATTTAACAGTAAACAATTCAATTTAAGGAAATCTAACCATAAGAACTTAAATGGGCAGAAATTATACCTCAATTCTATGGATCTAGCATGGTGATTTGCCTCTAAAGATGCCTCCTTTCCATAAGTTTTCAACTAATTTAGGTTTGAGAAGAGATAGAATAGGGTTTTGTGTTGAATTAGTGAAGGATTTGTTGATTTTTTGATGGATTTTAATGGATTTTGATGAATTTTTGGAAGGAAAAAGAGAAGGGAAATTGGGGCTGTTTCTGCAGGATTTTCAGCAGCAAGGGAGTGGGTAGAGGTGTGGGGGAGTTGGGGAAAAAGTCCAAGTCAACCTTCTCATATTACCATAATACCCTTACCTCAAATAAATATATATATAACCATTTTTTTAACCCATTCTCACATAATTTAAAGTCAAAAAGAGGGAAAGAAAATTCTTGGGCTGCTACAATAGTGTGGGGCCAGCCATGGGGAGTGAGGGTGAGTGTGAGAGACTTTACAAAAAAATTCTATGCAAAAAGACCCCCTACAATACCATATTTGCAAGTTTTAGTTCAAAATAATTATATTTTTGTTTTCCATAATAAAAACCAATTAAAACTTGAAATAAAATACTAAAAAATTATATCACAACTAGTTTTTAATTAAAATGATTTTAAAGATTAAAATTAGCCCATTTAAATTTGTATTTATCGCTAATTTAATGTATTTTTTTTACCGTCTTAAAATAATATTAAAAATTGAAAAATTAGGGAAAATTTTTAAATGACCAGAAATTTATAAGTAACTCATTAGCTACTAAAAACTAGCAATTACCTATCCAAATTAGGTATAATTAGGCCTAAACTGCAAAATAACAAAAAAGACGATTTACGGAAAAATACCAAATTTTCACCGATTTTAAGGAAAACACCAAAACGAATTTTCAAGGCGCTACAATCTTCCCCCCTTAAATAAATTCGTTCCCCAAATTTAAAAATATAACTACGCGTACCTTCAAAGAGATGGGGATATTTTTTCCTCATCTCGTCCTCGGTCTCCTAGGTGACCTCCTCGCTGCTCGGGCCACGCCAAAGGACCTTGACGGTCGGTATAACTTTCGATCTCAATTTCTTCACCTGCTGATCCAGGATGACCACCGGCTTCTCTGCAAAAGAAAGGCCGCGCTCTAGCTGGACTGTCAGGTGCTAAATCGCATGCGAAGGGTCGTGAAGGTACTTGCGGAGCATCGAAACATGGAAGACGGGGTGAACATCGGGAAAGCTGGGTGGAAGAGCCAACGATATGCAACTGCACCGACACTCTCGAGAATCTAGAAGGGACCCACAAATCTGGGACTAAACTTCCCTTTTCGCCCAAATCGCATCATGCCCTTCATCGGAGAGACCCTTAGAAAAACATGATCGCCAACAGCGAACTCTAGCCCGCGACGGCGCCTGTATGCATACGATTTCTGCCTACTCTGAGCCGCTCTCATCCGGTCTCGGATCAACTGTATCTTCACGGTCGTCTCCTCAACAAGCTGCGGCCCCAATATACTGCTCTCGCTGAGCTCTGTCCAACAGACGGGCGATCTGCATCTCTTCCCATACAATGCCTCGAAAGGTGCCATCTGAATAGTATCCTGGAAGCTGTTATTTTAGGAGAACTCCACTAAGGGTAAATGACGATCCCAGCTACCTCCGAAGTCTAAAACGCACGCTCAGAGCATGTCCTCAAGAGTCTGAATAGTCCGCTCTGACTGGCCGTCGGTCTGCGGTTGAAATGCTGTGCTGAAACTCAAACGGGTGCCCAATGCCTCCTGAAGTCTCTACCATAGTCGGCTGGTAAACTGGATGCCTCGATTTGACACGATACAAGTCGGTACGCCATGCAACCGCACGATCTCGTCGATGTAAAGCTGAGCGAAGCTGAAAGTGGTCTTCACTGGCAGGAAGTGAGCTGCTTTCGTCAATCGATCCACGATCACCCAAATGGAGTCGTACCCTTGACTTGTCCTGGGTAGACCCACCACAAAGTCCATCGAAATCTGCTCCTATTTCCACTCTGGAATGGGCAAGGGCAGCAACTCTCCTGCGGGCCTCTGGTGCTCAGCCTTGACTTGCTGACAAGTCACGCATCTCGATACGAAGTCTGTGACGTCCCTCTTCATCCCTTCCCACCAAAAGACATCTCTCAAATCACGGTACATCTTGGTGGAACCCGGATGAACGTTGTATGTCGATCTATGCGCCTCCTCAAGAATCTCACGTCGTAGTCCCTCAGAATCTGGTATGCATAATCGAGTCCCAAGTCGCAGTACTCCCTGATCATCGATCACGAACTCGGAATCTCTGCCCTGCCTAATCTGCTCCATGATCTCTGAAAGACTGTTATCGCTGGGCTGTGCCTCTCGAATACGGTCAAGTAACTGCGAACGTGCACGAACATGCGCAAGCTGTCTCCGTGTCGGAGTGAACTCGAACTCAACCCGGCTGTCACATAAAATCTGCTAACCTGCAGACGACTGCCTCTGTACTGCGCGTAAACATGATAGACTACCCCGGGCCTCCTGCTAAAAGTATCCTCCACTACATTTGCCTTGCCCGGGTGAAACAAAATCTCGCAATCGTAGTCCTTTACTAGTTCCATCCAATGGCGCTGTCTGAGATTCAGGTCTCGCTGCTGAAATATATACTTTAAGCTCTTATGATCAGTGAATAACTGGCACGACTTACCGTATAGGTAATGTCACCAGATCTTAAGTGCAAAGACCACTGCAGCCATCTCCAAATTGTGAGTGGGGTAGTTTTGTTCATGTTTCTTCAACTGCCGTGAAGCATACGCGATCACCCTGTCATGCTGCATCAATACGCACCCTAACCCCACTCGTGAAGCGTCACAATAAACCACGAATCCGCCTGATCCTGAAGGCAAAGATAATACCGGCGCTGTAGCCAAACAAGTCCGTAGCTGCTGAAAACTGTGCTCGCACTCCTCCGTCCAAACGAAAGGAACTCCCTTCCAGGTCAATCCGGTCAAAGGTACAGCAATATGAGAGAAATCCTGAACGAATCGCCTGTAGTAGCCAGCCAGGCTTAAGAAACTGCGGATCTCCATAACTGATGTCCGTCTGGGCCACTGCTGAACGGCCTCGATCTTCTTCGGGTCCACACATATGCCATCTTTCGTAATCACGTGACCCAAGAAACCAACGCTGTCCAGCCAGAATGCAAACTCAGAGAACTTTGCGAACAGCTGGTGCTCCCTCAAAGTCTGCAACGTAATCCACAAGTGCTGCTCGTGCTCCTCTCGGCTCCGGGAAAATACTAAAATATCGTAGATGAACACGATGATGAACAAGTCAAGATACGGCCTGAATGTATGGTTCACCAAATACATGAATGCAGCTGGGGCGTTGGTGAGTCCGAACGACATCACCAGAAACTCATAGTGGCCATAGCGCGTACGGAAAGCTGTCTTCGGTATATCCTTCTATCGAACTCGCAGCTGATGGTACCCCGATCGCAAGTCAATCCTCGAAAAATACCCTGCCCTCTGAAGCTGGTCGAACAAATCATCGATACGTGGTAAGGGATACCGGTTCCGTACGGTAACTTTTTTCAGCTGGCGGTAGTCGATACACAAACGCAAACTGCCGTCCTTCTTCTTGACAACCAGGATCGGAGCACCCCACGGAGAAACGCTAGGTCGAATAAGCCCCTTATCTAGCAAATCCTTCAACTGATCCTTCAGCTCTCTAAGATCCGTCGGGGCCATCCGATAAGGCGGTATGGAAATAGGCCCGAGCCGGGAATCAAGTCAATGCAGAACTCAACATCGCGCTCAGGCGGTAACCCAGGCAGCTCCTCAAGGAAAATATCAGGGAACTCACTAACAATCGGGACCCGGTCCAAAGGAACCTCTACAACTCGAGTATCACAAATATACGCTAAGAATCCATGACATCCCTTCTGCAAGAGCTGACCAGCGCGAAGAGACGAAATTAAGCTGGGAAGGGTGACGCTGCGGTCTCCCTGAATAACAAGGACTGACTCTCCCGGAAAGCTAAATCTGACTGCCTTCTCACGGCAGTCCACAGATGCATAACAAGTAGCTAGCCAATCCATGCCCAGAAGCACATCAAAGTCCAACATATCGAAGAGAATCAAATCTACTAATGAATTCCTCTCCCCGATACGAACGGAACATAAACGAAACACAAAACGAGCGACAAACGACTCGCCTATCGAAGTAATAACAACAAGCAGCTGATCTAAGGATGACGACTCACGGCCCAACATCGGTGCAAAGTGTGTAGATACGTACGAATATGTGGAACCTGGGTCGAATAATACCCGTGCGTCGAAAGAACAAACTGGAAAGGTACCTGTCACAACGGCATTGGATGCCTGCGCATCCTGCGTGTCAAAGCGAACACTCGGGCATGTCCTCCACCGATAGCGGGCTGTCCTCGACCTCGGCCTCTGCCTCTTCGTCCCCTCTGGATAGGACCGCCGTGTCCATGGCCTCTGGGTGCACCTATCTGGCGTGGAGCATCGCCTGTGGCTGGAAGTAGAGCTCTCCGAGGAAGTGGTGGTGATGGTGGTAGGGTCACATGTGGCACTGTCACCGCTCCCTGTCGTCTCGCTGGACAGTCCCTGATACGATGGTGCAGACTCCCACACCCATAACATCCTGGCGACGACTGCTGTCACTGTGGATACAAACCATACAGCTGACCTCGTCCAAATCCTCTGCCGGCCCTATCTCTTGGAAAGTGTCTGGCACGCTGCCTCTGCGACAGCTCATCGGTGCGAAACCTCTTCGGCCCAGAAACGGCCGAAGTCGCTGAAATGCGTGCCGCCATTCGCAATGCCGTATCCATAGCAGCTGAATAAGTGTCGAAATGCTGGGCGCCAACGGCAAGATATAGCTGGGCATCAAGTCCCTGTACGAACCTCTTCACTCTCTTCTTTTCGGTATCGACCAAATACGGAGCATATCTGGATAACTGTGTGAACTGGACGTCATACTCAGACACCGTCATCCCTGGAGTCTTGATCAAGGCCTCAAAACTACGAGCTCTGGCTTCATGAATGCTCTCCGGAAGAAAACGAGATAAAAACACCACGGTAAACTCGGTCCAAATCATAGGCGGTAGACCTGCAGCTCGACCTCTCAAGACTGACTCCTACCATGTCTGTGTGAGGCCCTCTAGTCGGAAACTCGCAAGCTCTACCCATCGATCATTCGAACATCTCAGCGAACGGCAGATCCTCGCTAAACTGTCAAGGAACGTGTGCGGGTCCTCTGCTGCATCGGTACCCATGAAGACTGGAGGTCTCAGCCTCATGAAATCCTGTAGCGAAACCAGGATGGCCACGGTGGTAGTAGTAGGAGCCAGTATCATGGTATTCTGGGACGTAGTAGGTACATCCTCCGGCCTCGGTGCACAACTGGCCGCTACTAATGATCCCACCATCTGTCGTAGCTCCTGCATGCCTCCCATCATCTGTCGCAGCTCCTCCATACCAGACTCAAGCCTATCCATACGGCCTGGGGAAGGCGGATCAGTCTGTCCCTGCGGCGTAGGCATACCACCCTGCTCGGTCCTCGTCTCGGATGAGCCAGCTCGAATCTCATCTCGGGCGGCAGCCCTCTGCGCTCTTATACCCCTCTGTGGCATAGCGACTGGTACAGGAACAGGACAATAAGAACGGCGCAGTAGAATCATAGGATACAAGGAATTGAAGAAAGAATTTCAAGCAAGTATATCCTAAAGTCACTTAGGCGGAGTACCTCATCGCATGTATGCCGCAGACATACATACACTACGCTACCCTGCTTAAGTCACTTACTCCATCTACTAAGGGTCATCCTACACTCAGAAAAGTGAAACCTATCGTTCCGATACCAACATTGTCACGACCCGCAGGGTACGGAACGCGACTGGCACTTAAGTTACAAAACATCTCAAGGCATCCGTAAAATAAGTAAGCCAAAGCCCAGAAATCAAAACTAAATAAGCAGAAGAGTGAAGGAAAACGAATCAATTGAAAGCGAGTTTATCAAATAAGTCATATCAAGCCTCTTTAAAAACAATATCAATTTTTCCGAAAATTTCGGCAGAGTCTCCTTTGTAAATACTGGCCCCCAAAATGGGTACAACAAGAATATAGATGAATACAACAAATAAGGCATCCCCAAGCGGGAGCTAGCTCTTCGCCACAAGGCGGTCACAAATCCCACTCAATATAAATCAGCAATGTGCATAGAAAGGCATAAGAAGCACACGTAAAACATCATGTCGACTCAAGTGAGCTCGACCCCAAAATACAGCATAAAAAGCCCACAAATCTCACAGTCTCGTCTCTAGGTCAATATACAACAATACTGGTAGATACAGTAGATGGAGTACACTAGATACAATGAATGTACAAGGTGGAAGACAAAATAAACATATAACCCACCTACGAGCAAAAATCCTCAATCCACGCAAAAGGAAGAAGTGCGTCCCCCGCAACAGTACTGACGGATCGGACCTGCAAAAAAAGTCTGTGGCACAACGGGGGTGAGTTGCCAACTCGTGAGTAATAAATAACTTCTATAGTGGCTATCGCAAGCATGCACACAAGCATCCTAGCATCTACAATACAGGTATGGCAGGATATACTAGCAGGTATGTATGCAACATGAATGTACTAGCAGGTATGTATGCAACATGAATGTACTAGCAGGTGTGTATGCGACATGAATCAACTTGTGATCTGAATATGTACATATAAGAATCATTTTTTACTTTTTGGAAACTCTTTTTAAATATCAACATAATATCAATAGAATCAACAAGAATCCGTGTCCAGCATCGACATTTCAAAGCTGTCTCAATCTCATTTATCCATATCATAGTATATTTGGCCTCAGCCGTCCTGCTGACCCATCACAAATGTCAATATCTCATCATCTCGCGGCCATGGTCGGTATCCTCTGGATATCCGCCGTGCCAAAAGTCACCGGTAGGTAGTCTATCCCCTGCCAGGCTCAACGTCAACAACACGGCCTTCTCGCCCCGGGGTATCTTACCGGGCCCACCATGTACCCGAGACGGTTCATCCAACTCCTCGAAACGGGTCTCGAAAACCACAGCAAACTCATGGTGGACGACACTTACATCACTAGAAAATCGCAAATTTGCATATTTTAAAAAGGGAAATAAATTTTAGAAATTTTGCGGCTTTCCCCCGAAATCCAGAAATATCAAAAATCTCAAGAAATCATCATGAATGCATACGTCAATGATAATGAATGCATATGGTATCAATGTTCAAGTTACAATGTATGATTAATAGACTAGGCATGAACAAATGATATAATGATATACATGCACATGAATAGCAATTCTACAATGTTATTTTAAGGATTTATTGCAATAGTACAGGTTTAAGTATCAAATATGGTGACAATATTCTAGATTATAGGTTATCTAGTGTCGTAGCATGGAAATTCCCAGGGCTTGTGTGTACGCATGAATAGTGCTCGTGCTGCATATAAAAACCCTGGCAATGGTGCAGGTGTCCTATAGATTAGGTTCGCATATGTATGACAATATAAAGCATGGATGTAGCAAGATGTTACGCAAGCATTTACTCCTAATTACTAATATCACTAGAAATCTTTAAACAACTTAAACTATCGGGCGACTTGTGCCATCCAAACGATAGTCCCCCGTAGATGTTACATTT
This sequence comes from Agapanthus africanus, assembly GCA_030015575.1. Lineage (NCBI taxonomy): Eukaryota > Viridiplantae > Streptophyta > Magnoliopsida > Asparagales > Amaryllidaceae > Agapanthus > Agapanthus africanus. The sequence goes on from CM057340.1 coordinate 395,866,425, forward strand.
ACTCACCGGAATCCCCAGCTAGCTATGTCCAATCACCGCCTTTTCTTTTCGTGCAGCGTCCGAAGTCTCCGCGACCAAACCTGGAATTTGCACCAATACAAAACATAAGGTTACATATCATGAAACGACGCAAATCCCAAATGAAAATATCAATGTTCACAAGTTAGGCACAATGTGCACAAGGTGCGCGGGACACACATGAAAAGCGCAAAACTAACTAGAATCGTCGTTTTGGGCGCCCGGCAAAGCTAAAACCCGATAAAACCAAAAATCCGCATTCACACACCCTAAAAGTCGTAGGAGATGCCAATACAATCATCAAGATATCACAAATAATTCATCACATAATTTTATGAAAAAAACTAGTAAGCATTTGCATTCCAAAATCGGTGCAAACACCGTTGCATTGCGACAAAAAAACTACTATCAAGCTTGAACAACCAACCACACTACAACCAATCTACAACCCTCACATAACCCACATGTAATGCTTCAAATCCCCTTTTTTCCATAACAAAACCTTTCTTGATTTTTCATAACTAACAAAATCCAACCCAAACTATACATAAAACCCTAAATTAACACTAATTTGAAGTCCAATAAACAAGTTAAACCCTTAGATTTGGTTTGTATAAAACACTAGATAGCAAAATAGAATAATTAACTTAATAATGGTTTCTAAAACCCTAGTTTAACTCAAACCATTCTCTTGAAAAACCTAGATTAGAAATTAACAAAAGATTTAACACTAAACAATTCAACTTAAGGAAATCTAACCATAAGAACTTAAATGGGTATAAATTATACCTCAATTCTATGGATCTAGCATGGTGATTTACCTCTATAGATGCCTCCTTTCCATAAGTTTTCAACTAATTTGGATTTGAGAAGAGATAGAATAGGGTTTTGCGTTGAATTAGTGAAGGATTTGTTGATTTTTTGATGGATTTTAATGGATTTTGATGAATTTTTGGAAGGAAAAAGAGAAGGGAAATTGGGGCTGTTTCTGCAGGATTTTCAGCAGCAAGGGAGTGGGGAGAGGTGTGGGGGAGTTGGGGAAAAATTCCAAGTCAACCCTCTCATAGTACCATAATACCTTACCTCAAATAAATATATATATAACCATTTTTTTTACCCATTCTCACATAATTTAAAGTCAAAAAGAGGGAAAGAAAATTCTTAGGCTACTACAACAGTGTGGGGCCGGCCATGGGGAGTGAGGGTTAGTGTGAGAGGCTTTACAAAAAAATTTTATGCAAAAAGACCCCCCACAATACCATATTTGCAAGTTTTAGTTCAAAATAATTATATTTTTGTTTTCCATAATAAAAACCAATTAAAACTTGAAGTAAAATACTAAAAAATTATATTACAACTAGTTTTTAATTAACATGATTTTAAAGATTAAAATTAGCCCATTTAAATTTGTATTTATCGCTAATTTAATGTATTTTTTTTACCGTCTGAAAATAATATTAAAAATTGAAAAATTAGGGAAAAATTTTAAATGACCAGAAATTTATAAGTAACTCATTAGCTACTAAAAACTTGCAATTATCTATCCAAATTAGGTATAATTAGGCCTAAACTGCAAAATAACAAAAAAGACGATTTACGGAAAAATACCAAATTTTCACCGATTTTCAGGAAAACACCAAAACGACTTTTCAAGGCGCTCCATCTTGCTTCTTAATTCCTTCAAAAATCATCAAAAATCCACTGAAATTAACAAATTTCTTCACAAATTCAAACCTAATCCTTATTCCACCGCTTTCCAAACCCTAATTTGTTCAAAACAAGGTGAAAGAAGACATCTTTCAAGGTTAAGTGCAAGTTAGGATTCAACTTGTAAGGTACAATTCTCATCTAATGTTCAAATTGTGGTTTAAATTTGCTAGATTTAGTAGTTTAAGTGTGAAATTCGGTTTAATTTGCTTTCTCATGAATTTCAAGAGAAGGGTTGATGTTCTAATTAGGGTTTGACGTAGGATAAGTGGGTTTAGGTTAGTATTATGGCCATCTAGTTGGTTAGATTGGTTGTTTGTGCGATGTAACGATCGCTATATCGTTAAATCGCGATCTTTGCATCGAAATTGCTATGTCAATGCTTACTAGATTTTCTAAAAAAATAGGAGGTGATCTAATTGTGATATATTGGCGATACAATTAGCATCTCATACGACTATTAGTGTGTGCGAATACGGAGTATTGTCCAGTTGGGTTTTAGTTTTGGCGGTTGCCCCGAAATGACGATTTTAGTTAAGCTTTTAGCGATTTTCGTGTGTTTTCCGCGCACCGAGTGCACGTTGTGATTAATTCAAGAGCGTCGATCTTTTCATATTGTGAGTTGCGTCATTTCAAGTATCTGTAATCTTATGTTGTGTGTTATGCAATTCTAGGAACGGTTGCGGAAACATCGGACACGCGGCGCAATGGCAAAGCGGTGGTTGGATCAGATTAGCGAGGCATTCAGGTGAGTAGATGTATTCATCTATGGGGGAATCGTCTGGATGGCGCAAGGCGCCCCATAGTTAGGATTACTTTATTACTTGCAACAATATGCATTGTTAGTTAGCTAAACCCCCTCATTCACATTGCATATCTTTATAGCTATTCGTCTGCTAGATTTGCATGGATATCCATATTCACATATGTGATATCACTTCGTAGGACACGTACACCATTACCATTGGCTCCTGTTGCACACGCACTATTCATGTGACACACACGCCTTTGGTAATTGCCATGCCACGAGCACTGTAGAACCTGTTTAGTTTAGTATCACCACTTGCATTATACACGATATATGAAATCGCATAGCATGTATATACCTCGCATCATCATCATACTTACATAGATTTCTAGCCACAAATCACATCGCATACCTTGATATCATAGACATTTATTATATACAACATGTTGGGTATTATGATTTTCTTGAGGATTTCAGTATTGCTGCGATTTCTGGATTTTGGGGTAAACCACAAGAATTTAACAAAAGCTTATTATTATCATTTTTAAAACAAACTTGCGGTTTTCTCGTGATGTATGAGTCGTCCACCATGAGTCTTCATGTTTTCTGTTAGATTTCGAGACCCGATTCGAGGAGTGGATGAACCGTCTCGGGTACATGGTGGGCCCGGTATGGTAACCCGGGTCAAGAAGATCGAGTTGTAGACGATGAGCCTGGCAGGGGAAGACTACCTACCGGTGATGTCTGGCGCGGCGGATATCCGGAGGATACCGACCGTTGTCGTGAGATTTGATGATATGGGCCGATCCGGACTGACGGAGCCCGATATATATTGAGACATTGATACAGTGAGACATTGAGAAAGATGTATTTTCATATTTGGTGTCGATGCTTGACACGGTTTTCAGATGATTTCACGATGGTACTTAGCTATTGCATAGATATTTTTTTTCTAAAGTAAGAATGCAGAACTCATAGCATTTAAAACACTTAAAGATTTTGTATTGATATTGCATACATGTGCATGCATACTAGAGGTATTACATCACATCTGGACATACATGTTGTGACGCATTTGCGTGTATTCTTACGATAGCCTTACTGGATGTTATATTCTACTCACGAGCTGGCAACTCACCCCCGTTGTGCCACAGTGTCTTGCAGGTCGGACTCATCAGCCTTGTAGCGGCGGCTTATCTTATTGACTTCTTTGCTCAGACTCGCGACATTGCTCGTAGGTGGGTTGCGAGGGCACTTTTATCTCTTTTTGTGCTATTTTTGTATCTAGTATTCTCCATCTACCACTTCTTATTTGTATATGCGACCTACTGATGAGACTGAGAATTTTGTATATGTGGTTTCTTTTGGGTCGAGCTCAGTTGAGCCGACGTGGTGTTTTCTTATATTTTGCATTTCTTTATGCTTTTTTTTATTGATATTACATATATATTGCGTGTGGTTGTGATCCGCCTTGGGCGAAGAGCTAGCTCCCGCTTGGGGATGCCATTTTGTTATTACAGGTTTATATATCTTGTTGTACCCATTTTGGGGGATAGTATTTACAAAGGAGACTCTGCCGAAATTTTCGGAAATTTTTTTGATGTTTTTAAAAAGGGGTTAAATGCAACTTAATTGATTTCAAAGTCGTTTTCATGAAAGGTTTCCTTCACTCTTTTGATTTTGGTTTAGATTTTTCTGGGCTTTGGTTGACTTAGGTTACGTTACGCCTTTAGACGTCTCGTAATCTAAGTGCCAGTCACATTCCGTACTTTCGGGTCGTGACAACGACGCCCAACGGCGAAGTTCACCAGAAAAAATAAATAAATAAGCAAGACATTAAAACCACCAGTAGCAGAAAATCCCTCGCTCTAAGTCTCGCAACCACAATCTCACTAAGTCTCATTACTTATACTATTTACTAATTTTGATTGATGGAGTTTACTAGATACAATGTAGAATATAAATACAAGGGTGGGTACGATACAAATGCCCCACCTACCAATACAAAACACCCAAATGAAGTTATGTGCCAGCGATGCCGCTACTGATCCGTGCGGTCAACCTGTAAGAACTGTGGCACAACAGGGGTGAGTTTTCAACTTGTGAGTAGAAAAATATCAACAGATAGAAATCAAATAAACAACGACTTCTAGGTCAACTATATAATAAAGGTAATACTACGATATCTAGGGTGACCGGGTCATCATATGTACCAACAATGTAATCAATACCTATATGAATGCGGATATAATCCAACACTATAACAAATATCTATATGCATGTGGGTCTCGTCCAACCATATAATCAATGTATGTATGCATGTGGATCTCGTCCAACCATATAATCAATGTATGTATGCATGTGGATCTCGTCCACCCATATAATCAATGTATATATGCGCGTAAATATCATAAAAGAGTGTGCATGAAAGTATGAGGATATAAATCAACGGTGTCCCTCGTGACACATCAAAATCATGGAACCTGGGTGTCCAACATCGACACCCGAAAACATCATGAAACCCATGTCCAGCATCGACACGTAAATCCTCATATCTCGATCTCCGTCAGTCCGGATCGGCCCACGGGCTCCGTCAGTCCGGATCGGCCCATATCATCTCTCGATTCCAGTCGGTGTCCTCCGGATATCCGCCGAGCCCCAAAACTATCACCGGTAGGTAGTAGTCCCACTGCCAGGCTCACCGTCTGTAGCACAGCAATTCGTTCTCGCCCCGGGGTACCATACCGGGTCCACCATGTACCCTCAATCGGCCTCATCCAACTCCTCGAATCGGGTTTCACATGTCACTCTCAGATCTGAGAAAACACATGGTGGACGCACTGAAATATCATATCAAGAGAAACCGGGTTTTTAAAACAGTACATGTTTTCCTTTAAAATGTCCACGGTTCTCAAATCCAGAAATCTCATGAAAATAACATATCTCAATGCGTAAAATCATAGAGCATGATGTATGCGACATATAATAGAAATGTAAGCATATCCGTATATCATGCAACATGGAACAGTGATATGACATATTAAGGGAAAACCACTCTTTTAAATGATTCCAGCTTTTAAAATATAATATGCGGTTCTGAATTTCCCAATAAAACCAGTTATCTATGTAGGTATAATATGTATATGCGCAAGTATAGATGTACCAATATGTATATGCGCCAATATGGGTATGCAAAGTGTATATGCGCAAGTATGGATGTACCAATGTATGTGTGAACCAATATGGATATACAATCTGCATGTGTGCAATATGGATGTATCAAAGTATATGTGCACCAATATGTATATACAATGTGTACGTGCGCAAATATGGATGTATCAAAGTATATATGAACCAATATGGATATACAATGTGTATGTGCGCAAATATGGATGTATCAAAGTATATGTGCACCAATATGGATATACAATGTGTATGTACGCAAGCATGGTATGTGAAGAGTCATATCATGATGCAGCAATCCTACTGTGTAGTGACAAGGCAATTATCGATGATGAAGTGTGCGAGCCTACAATCTGTGTACGTGTAACATACGCATCATCGATAATGGTGCAGGTATACTATCACAGGTATAAGTAATGCAATGCGAATAACATGAATGCAGCATAAGGTAAATCATATGCAAATGCTGACGGGTATACATATCTAACATGATCGAGTCGGTGAATCTATCAATCGGTATCTAGCCACACAATGTCACGTACGGTATAATCTATCGTACGGCATCCTCTAGTCAAGGGTTTAGATCAAACCTCATGTCAAACTCATCACGTACAGAAAATAATCGTACGTCGGCATTAAGCTAATAGGGATCCTATCAACCTATAAGACAATGAGGGTACGACCTAATATCACGTACGGCCTATCATCCTTGATTCACAACATTCTATATGTATATATATATCTATATACCTATGTCCCAGGTCACATACATAACGATCTCATATCCGGGGACCGATAGGGTATCAATCATCTCAATCGACTCGCATCCATATACCAACATATCATCAGATCATCATATTCGTCTTATATTCTTTTCATCGCATTTACATCTCACATCAAATCGAGTTCGTAAATATTCTATCTCTACTATAAGTATAAGTATCTAATCTAACAAACACACCCTAACCATACAAACAGTTTTTGAAAGATGCGAATCGTAGTTTCGAAAGTAGGGGTTACGGTGTTTTTAAAGAAAAGCTGTCATTTGAAAATCCGTAACGTCCCTCAAGGTATCTGTTTAAAGATGAATACGATTCTTTAGTTCGTAAATAGGTATGGTTCGGATGACACATCTACATCGGCCATCTAGTCCTATAGTACCCTAAACGGCAATATCGTCAAATATCATCCTCAAGTTCCTTCATCACATATTAGCCGTATCATATCACTTCTAACTATCCTCGGTTTCTAATATGGTTTCACTAATCAATCTTTTAACTCTAACCCTAGTTTCCTAATCTAGGTTTTCTTAACCATATGCTACAAATCGGTTTCCACCAAAACTTTGCGGGGATGCTATACGCCATCCACCCGACTTCCCCCGTGGATATAGATCCACTCACCTTGCTTCTTGCTTGACGAAGTCGATGATGCTATTCTCTGTCACCTCGGAATCCACATGAAGGTACCTACAATAATAAATAATCGCAACGTGTGTTAAAATCAAGGCGGAAAACCAAAACGGCACACGTTTCGCTCATAGGTTAAAACCTATAGCATAGCATGTAAAACACGACTAAAAATCCTATTCGTTGACGTTCAAACGACACACGACCAAATACAAATCCCAATATCAAAACGAAGCATTCCAAAATACGGAAAAATAGCCAAAAACACCCCAAATTGCTCCCTGATTTTACCCTAGAACAAATTGGTCAATTCTGCACATATGGCGGGTCTAATTTACTGAAGATAAAGCCCTGGAACCAACATGGATCGAATCTACCCTACTCTGGCCGCAAATTATGGCCAGTATGATTAAATCTGCCGCCAATTGGTGGAGTTGGAGTCTCAGGTCTCTGTGGTAGCTTCCTGGGTGCCTGCACGTGTTACTGTGTTCGCAAAATTATTTTTAGTGCCCCCGGGTTACTACAGATTTCCATATACCCTCACAAATCAACATAAAACCCACATAATCAGTTCCCAAATCTGTATTTTTGTTTCTAAGCTATGGTACAGGTCAAGAATCACCTCAAACGTCTCATTGACAGCCACAAAACATCATCAATCCACAATTTCACTCAAACCCTCACTAGGATTTCCCATGTTCACAAATCCACATCTTAAACCCATTTCTAACTAACTAGAATATAAAGAAACTTAAAATTATCTAAATGGCAGAATTTATAATTCATGGATGCAACTCAAGAAAAACCCTAGCTCCTCAAGATTGTCAAAATCTAACTTTTCTTGATCCAATGTATAGAGGAGAAGGAGGTGATCAATTTTAATGAAAGGGGTTTAGGGTTTTGATGGATATTTTGAGATGATATCATGGGGTGAAGGTGGAGGGAAGTGAGAAAGAAGAAGGAGAAGAAAATGATGGGGGAGGTGAAATGAGGCAGCCCTTCTCTTTTTTCCTCTCTTATTCTCAACCACTCTTTCATCTATTTACCCTTTTCCCTTTTTCTCTTTTCTTTTCTCATTTCTTTTAAAACCAACCCATAAAATACCCAAAACAACACAAGAAAATAAAATGTAACCAAAATGCAACATGACATGGTGCACTAGCCATGGAAATCTGTAGAAACACGGATTTGGCTTAATCGCGATTAGCAGTTCACTAATCGGGATTTTATCGAAACTGCATATAATAAATTTTAAAAATTCCAAATCCTTTAAATATATTATTAAATGAAGAAATCATTTTAATTTTCATTTATTTCACAATTATTGGTATATATTTATACCCTTTTTCGAAAACCCCAATTTCGCAAATCGGGCAATTTTCGGGAAATATATTATTTTAATATTAAATTCCAAAAATAATATTTTATATTTTATGAAATGTTACAGATACAAACAACTTCTGTTCCTCGGTGTGGTAGAACAGATATCCTATTGAATTTTTAGGATATCCCACAAACTTGCATAAAACTAAATGTGCATCCAATTTGTCCGGATTTTGTACTTTTACATAGGACGGACAACCCCATATCTTAATACGTTTAAGATACGGCCTTTTGCCATTCCATATCTCGAATGGTGTCTTAGGCATGGACTTGGACAGAACATCATTCAATAGATATGCCACTGTCAAAAGCGCATGTCCCCAAAATGAAAGAGGCAACTCGGCACTACTCATCATGGACCGAACCATATCCAATAGGGTACGATTCCTCTGCTCCGATACACCATTGTGCTGTGGTGTATAAGTAGGAGTAAGCTGAGAGAGAATTCCATTCTCTTTTAAGTAATATAGGAATTCCATTCTTAAGTACTCCCCTCCCCTATCCGATCGGAAGATCTTGATACTTTTGCCAGTCTGGTTCTCTACTTCGTTTCTGAATTCCTTGAATTTCTTAAAAGCTTCAAATTTGTGTTTCATAAGATACACATATCCGAATCTAGAGAGATCGTCAGTGAATGTGATGAAGTACGAGAACCCATCCCTTGCATGTATAGACATCAGATCACACACATCACCGTGTATGAGTCCCAAGAGCTCTGTTACTCTTTCTCCATGTCCGGTGAAAAGAGATTTGGTCATCTTTTCTTTGAAACAAGACTGAAAAGTTTCATAAGATGAAAATTCGAACGTATTCAAGAGTCCATCTTTATGTAACTTACTTAGTCTTTTACCTCCGATATGACCAAGTCTACAATGCCACAAGTAGGATTCGTTCGTATCTGAACTCTTCCTCTTGCGTGTGTTTTGTACATTGAGAACTGTATTCTGATTTAGAACATAGATACCATTACACAGTGTACCTTCTACAACCAGTACCTATGATATTTCTATAAAGAACAAAGTTATATCCATTTTTATCAAGTAAAGAAACTGATATGATGTTGCAAACCATGGAAGGTACATAGTAGCAATTGTTCAAAATCATAGTATTGCCATTTGGCAATGCTAGGTGATATTCACCGACGGCTGCAGCATTAACTCATGCTCCGTTCCCTACCCTGAGGGACATATCACCAGGTGCAACTTTCGTACTTTTTCTCAGTCCATGCAATAAATTACAGATATGAGATTCTGATCCGGTATCTAGTACCCAGGAGGCAGGACTGATCGAAAAGCAGTTCTCAATTACATGAACACCTGAAGTAGACTCAATTGTATGCTTCTTCTTCAATGGGGTCTCCTTGGAATCCATACAATCCTCTTTCCCTTGCTCACACTTATGCCTGTTGTCGTAAGTTAGAGCCGAACCGACGTTCCCCAGCCCCGAATAAGAATTCAGATCGGTCAAGCGATACATTTTATTATCTTGATTATGGCGTGAAATGGTTGCTACATAGAGAGAGAGAAAAGAAACACTCAGCGTGCGCTCTTGCAAGATTAGATTGGTTATTAATTTATCTAACCAGGATGGCTCCCACCGTTTCCTTAAATTTTTCTTCAAACCCTAAAAGAAGAACTAGTCAGGATTAATCGCACGTCACAATACTTACTTAACCTTTCAGCCAGGCTAGTGTTGGTACATTGAGGGAGGTTTTCCAATGCTTTCGCGAAATTCCTTAATTACATAAACTCTTTTCCCTGGAGACGTAGCCCCACTAACACCGTTCTAGACACCTACTTGGTTTATAGCATTGATTGTTAAGTAAAATAATCTCCCGAGAGTAATCCAACTCATCAATGGGATCGGGATCCAACTATCATTGTATGATGACTTAGATGGAATCCACTCTAGTCACCACACTCCAGAAGGTATGCTAAATCTGCAAGTTTCCTGTATATTTGAAACTCCCGATGTGGTTTTTCCCCTAGGACCCAAGTGACCTTGACTGAGCCAACATATCAAAGGATCCTAGTCAAGTTCAACCCGTCATTTTCTTGATTGCATTGGACCGACCCGTACGAGTCCTTGACTGAGCCAAAATGACCGCACGACTGTCCCAACCAATCGCTTTATTTGCTACAGAAAAATATTACATAGCTACCGAACACTACGCCTCGGCTGAGCACGAAACGCGTAGCATGAATACTAAGCAATACCAATCCGAAATGACGGAGGGCTATGGCTGGGTTTTTGGCGAAAAACCCGTTAACGTAATGAACTTGATATCGTTGAAGGAACCTGAATGGTTTTATAAATATATAGTGGCGAAAACTTTTTCTAAAGAGGTCACTCCCTGTGAAAGGATCTCGGCTCTTTCCTCGTCGAATGAGGTGCAGGATGTTCCAAACTGAATACCACGATGCAAAGCAAAAATAATCGACGATAGTGAAGTTATTACGTTGACGCAAACTTTTACTCAAGTGGTCACTCCCGATGAAGGGATCTCGGTCCTTGCGTCATCGAATGAGGTGCTGGATATTCATAACCGAATACCACTGTGCAAAGCAAAAGAGAACGTCTGTAATGACTGTTTTTAAAACTTGGTTCCAACAACATCTTTTAGGTTTATTTTCTTGTATTAATCAAAATTAATGCGGTCCCATCAATATAACCTATCACACCAGAAAAGAACGAAAATATGATGTACGTATATGCCATCCGCATTCGCCACTGGGCCCCGTCATCACCCGTTAGGTTACTTAACTAACGACAGAGCGGGGGCTAGACTAGCGCGGGTGCAAAACATATACAACATCTACTAGTATCTATATATATAAGTATATACAACATTCGTCCCAGGCATGATAATAATCAACATCACAGAATCTCTGCCAACAATACAGAATGGTGGATAATTTTGGAGCCCCGGGTTTCATTTGAGCCGCAAATAAAACCCGACGTTTCCTGTCGCGTGGATAGCCTGTGCAATGAAAACCTGGACCCCTATGAGCACGGCAAGTTACATGTCAATCCCAGAAGTGAGGCAGCCCCCTTCAATAAAGTGAATGGGCCACCCAGCACTTCACGGAATCGGATAACTTGGGCGCCCCTCCGTGGGTTATCCTATACTCCTTACGAGCGCGGCGAATAGCCCGCCAATTCTAGAATGAAGCCCCCTCCGTCTCAACGCTATGAAATGCGGGGTTGTTGCCTTCTAGAACCCGGCTATTTGTGTACTCCACCGCGGGGTAATCCTAGTACAGAAAAAGAAAACAATATGTACAAATGGTGACATTGACCTCAACCCGGTCGTGCCCCAAAATAATATACAACCCGGCAAAGACGGCATTCCACATATCGGACGCTCGCCCCGCAATAATAAATATACAAATGAATATAAACTGTACTACTAACATTACATCACATGCTATCCATCACGACTATCCAACCACAATCACAGCACAAGCACAAAACATCAACGCGAATGTCACGTTCGCAAAACCCGTCTAAAAGAACATATAGCAATCAGACGAGTTTTACCGATCGAGTGATATTCACGGTCGCAGATAAAAGTGAATATACTGTAAAATACACATTTAAAATTTCGATCGACTAGACTTTTCCAAATAGGCTCCAAATGCAAATCCAGCACTCAAATAAACCTGGGCTAAAACTATATATCACAAATACCATATTTTCATGAACTAGAGCCCCAGAAAAATTTTGGGGTACTGTAGCCCAAAAAGCGCCGCGGAAGGGCTGCAAAATGCGACATTTTGCTCACTTTCCTCGGCGGAATTTTGGAGTTAGGCCCCCAAATGTTTTCTGTAGCAATAGTTTCACTGGCACATGATTCTAAGATACCTAGAAAAATTTTAGGACAACTTTGAAAATCGACAGCAAGCTCATGAACATAAATTCGTGATTCGGAAAAATTTGTCAATCGAGATTTTAACCTTGTGCAAACTAGCTAGTAGGGTTTATGGGTAGTCTCTGATACCATGAAGGGTTACACTAGCACCCCGACCAACTTCCGTGGCCAAATGCGGAACAAAATTTTTACTACGATACAAAACTTGGCGCTATAATAAACCCTAAACCGGATCTTTACCATAAACCTAGTTAGCACAAAAGAGTTATATCTACTATGATAGAAAGTTATACCTAATTCTTGAACTCCTTCTTCTCCTTGTTGTGAGCTCCTTGGAATTGTGTGGATGGCTCCTCCTCACCGGCTTCTCTATATCATAGAAGATCTACCCGAAGGCCTCTACCCTGAGCTCCAACTTCAACAATGAAGTAACTAAAGTTCTTGGTTTGCTAGACCAAGAACCCTAAAGTAAGTAGAGAAGTGTTTTGGTGGTTTTATCTTAAAGGCTCTTGATTTTCAACTCATGAAACAAGAGAGCCTTGAGAGAGGAAGAGGAGAGAGCTAACCATGAGAGAGAAAGATAATGAGAGAATGCGAGAATGAAGCTCTCATATGAAGAGTAAAAGAATAATTAGAATTATTAAGATAATTGTGATGATTCACTTGATTTGACCATTATCATATCACATTAAATGCCAAGCATGCTCAAGAAAATATCTAAGTCAACAATGGTCAACTTGGTCAAATGGTCAAACCAATTAACCATGACAATTATCAATAATAATAATTATTAAACAAATTCCTCCTTCTCATTAGAGTTAAAATCAAGTCAATGGTCAAAACCCTAATAAGGCGTCTCCCTCTCTGCTTCTGTCAACTGTACATACATACCCGCATTCGTGTTCCGAAGAAACACGAATACGATGAGACTGAACCAACCCAAAACCAAATAGTAGGATCTGGCTTAAACCAAAGCTCACTAGTATTAACTGCCCGAACACCAAACATGCACAAGTATGCGTATGTGAACGAACCCTGTCGTAAAACCATACGACCACCACATCGTTTCGCCCAAAGGTGAACAACCCTCTGTGTGGGACTCTAAAGAGTCGACAATACTCTGGCAGTGGGTTTAACCACAAACACGTCAGCGGCACTAGATATGTGTAACGACTACCCAGGTAACTGTCGATAAGAAGGACGATGAGTAAAACCCATCCGAACTCCTACAGAGCCTATATGTGACAGTCTCCGTACAGTCCGGTCTGTTCGTTTAAAAGTATCGCATATCGGGCCTAGGGGGTGGTAAACGTTAGACCACTAATAGCGGTATAAGTCGTGTCGGAGTGTAGCCCAGAACACCCTGAGAAACTACTGGAACACCTACCAGTAAATATCACTTGCCCTGGCCAGGGACTTTGTGTAATGGCTCTCCTCGACACAGCGTGATATCAACCCTAATACCGGGAGAGACGAATCCTGTCTAACCGCCACTGCCTCCAATTGCTTCGGGACTGCACCCAACTACTACCTGTTTGCACGACTCGGTAGAGCTATGGTAGGGTAGCAATCAAAGAACAGTGGGAACACAATTGAGGCAATGTAGCAGTGTCAAGTTAACGGACTAAGCTGTACTCATGTCACCTTGGAACTGGTAAGTGACGATAGGTATAATACCAACCAACCGTTCCCGACGAGTCCTGTCCAGTGTACTCATAACCTAACGAACACCTGCATACTATCTCCAGTACGACGTACTGATGGCTGTAGGACAGACCATCTCCCCTGCTGGGATGAGAAGCGTATGCTCCAGTCTACTCTGGAGTATCGATGCCCTGTCTCGATAATCCTACGACTAGGGACCTGTATAAGGATGTGCTTATAGACTACCCAGCCCCCACTAGTGTGATCGCCATCACAATGCCGGTAGTCAAGCAAAGATCCAAAGGGCTCTATCAATATGTATTAGCGATATGTTAAAAGAAACATATACACATATTAAGATAGATACAAACCAAGCAGCATACTACAATATCGAGCAAGACTGTCGTCAATCCATGTATATATCCCAAGCTTCCAAAATGTAATATTCAAACTAGTACTATACAATAATGGCCTCTAGGGCATACATATCCAACACCTGGCATATCCACCTTTTTAGGAGCGTGCTGCTGTGGCGGGTTTACCTTCCAGTTATTGGATAGCGAGAACTTGCCCTGTTAGTATTGGTCCTCAACCAAGATTTTGAAGACATAGCAATCTTTGATTGGTTGGCCCACTATTCTGTGGTAGGCGTAGTAGTTGGGATTGTTGACATCACCGGCTTGCAGTGGGCGTCTCGGATCCGGCAGAGTGATAATCTTGTTGCGCACCGCTAATTCGAACAACCTCCTCGTTTTATCCCGGGGAAACGAATAGGGACGTCTCAACTTTTCTTCAAGGGATCATAGTTTGTTACTTTGGCGAGCAACCGGTTTCAGATCACTCGGTTGTCGTTGAGCATTGGCGACGAAGGTCGCTTTCCCTTTGCTCTTTTCATTCCGGAGATCCGTTTTTGAAGAGGACGGCCTGTGGCCTATCTGGTCTATTTGGGCCAGTTTGTCAATCAAGGCCTGGAAGTTAGTCAGCTTGATGAATATTATAAACTGGGATATAGTTGCCTGAGGATCAAGGGTTCCCACGAACATGCCCACGGCAGGAGCTTTTTCTATGCGATATTCGCATTTTGACCATAGGTTACGCCACCGAATTACGTAATGAACCCAGGTCACTCCTGGCTTCACCCTGGCATTGATCAATGCCGTGATTGGGGTGCGCTCTCTTGCGCTCGTGAATCACTGTGTGAATAGTAATTCCATCTCTGTGAATGTTTTGATAGAATCATTTGGGAGCTCAGAGTACCATTCAAATGACTTCTCCGACAAGCTGCCAACAAACTGGCAAAGCAACAGTTTGTCATCACCCCCGGTATTACCGCACAAAGCTCTAAATTGAGCAACGTGTTGGTGTGGATTGCACGTCCCCTTATACACATGGAATTTGGGGATCGTATATCCTGGCGGGTACTTAATTTGATCGTACCGGCTTGGATAAGGTCGCCCAGTTCTGACGACTTGGCCTGCGGTTTTGCTCGCTTGATGAGCTCGTATTTGTTGAGCTATGTAGTCATCAAGGGCCGCTTTGGAGATTGTCTCCTCCCTGGCTGGTGATAAAGCCGGAGGAGGGTTTGATGTCTCCCGTCTGTCATCTTCAACGATTATTGGAGGGTCTTCGGCTGGAGGATCTGGCAGGATCATCATCCCCACCATATCTTGGAACATGAGTGCCATTTGTTTTATATTAGCAGCTTTTTCCATGGCCTCTTTATCTTTCTTTTCAATCACTCTTCGTAGGAACTCCGCATCGATCTCCTGATCCTGGCGCTGCTCAGACGATACTTCCGGGCTTTCTTTCTGCCCAGCATGTGCGGCCATCTTTGTCAATATCTCCTGGAGCTTTTGTTGTTGCTCCTGAGCTTTTGTCACAGACCATGTAAGTGGTGGATGACCCGTGTGGACATATGGCTTTCTTCTGTCCCGGAAGCCATGTACACCGTGTATACTACCATGCCCCCATACTTGGGGCGTTTGGGTCCACTGCCTTTGATATTTGCCGCCGGCACGAGGATCTTCTCCGGCCTTCTCCTGTTGTAGGAGGTCGAAGTTGAGGGGGCCGTTGCAGCAGGTACCTGTGCAGATGATACTTTCCATAGCACGACGGAGGGATGGTTCTCCTCTTGCCGAGCCTTCGTCTTCTTCAGCCGGCGAGAGTAATCTTTGTCGATTACAGAGTCTTGGACATTCCGCAAGACTCTGTGGATCTTAGAGGACAACCGCTGAGGAGGCTGTTACAGCTTCACCTGTGTCATGCTTTCAGCAGGCAGAGGAGACTTCTTCAATATGGCGGTTGGAGAGTTTTGGCGCACCCTCCTTAGCAGCTCGAAATTGTTCCCAATTAGAACAGCATCGTCAATTTCCACCGTTGGAGCTGGTGGGGTAAGTCCAGAGAGGGAACTGCCCCCAGCTTTCCTCACTCAGCGCCAGTGGCGACGTCGAGCACGTCGTGCAGACAGGACCAGCTCTGTTGTGGAAGCGACTTCATTATGCCCCATGCTTTGATGAGAGGTTGTTGTCGGTGTTAGCCTGTCGAAGACAGATGTCCGCTAAGAGGGAATGGTCAATCTGTCGAAGGCAGACTTTCTGGAAGGGGAAGCATTTTTAACGACCTCGCCTGCAGCAGGAGTTGGAACGGTCAGTCTTGCAATGACCAATCCCTTACCAGGAGAAGCCTCTTTGACGACTTCGTCTGTCATAACAGGAATGGCTATCCGCTTCGGGATAACCCCTTCAGGTATTGCAGGCCTCTTTGCGGACCCACTGGTGCTTTGGCCCAGTCTTTCAAAGACCAAGGCATTGGAATTGGATGACCCGTTGTGAGGGGCCATGGTAGTTTCAAGCCGATTGAAGACTGAATTCTTTAGAGCCTCTTGTGATGGTATTGAAGTATTAAAGCTCATTGGCGGAAGCATGGTCCCGAAGAACAATCCAGTGGTGTCATGGGTTACCTGCACCACTGGCATTGCAAAGATGGAAGCCGCTTGGGGCCCGTAAGCCACTCCTACAGTCGAGGCAGAGCGAGAGCTGCTATTGCAGTTAGCGCAGCTAGAGGCCATCGATATCTCCTTTTCTGCAAGGAGCAAGACACTAAATCTTAGTACCTCAAATATAGGGGCAACCATATTAAACCGTGATTCATTCGCGAACACGACACACGAAGTGTGGAGTGGAAAGAGGAAAAGTTCCCACCGAGCGTGCCAGAATCTGTTCACCGCCGAAAGCCGGGAAGACAAACGTCTGGCCAGAATTTGGGGGCAGATGCTATTTGGGTTTATCCGTCCACCTCTCCGAAGATGCCAAGTTAATTTATAGCACCGTGCATTAAAGGTTTGGGCGGATGCGGCCATTGTAGCAGACTTCTTCAGATTCCCCCTCATTTGCGAGAGGTTTTTGATTGTGGGGACGCTCTTCCCTGCATGCGCAAACCCCTGCAGTTAATTACGCTACCGCATCTCGGTAACAACTTTCTCCTGCTCAAGAAGGTCACTCTGTGTCGTGTTTATTTTTAAATTTTTGGTTGCCCGTGGATTGTATACAGAGACTAATTTATATTACCGCCGGTAGGGCGTGGATTAGTCCAAATCCGTATATCCATAGATTTGGGTTTTTGTTGATTTAAGGATCATTAATCTTGTTTGAGATTAAGTTCAACTTAAATGTTTGTTGAGGATACGTTAGTCTAGTTTTAAACTAAGGTCTATTCAACAGGGTTTTAGGATCATTCAGATCCAACAAAAGAGCATTAAGGCTCTATTGTTTTAGTTTAGGGACGTTACGGTCCGCAGATCACCATTTTTAGTGTGAGGGTTTAGTTTAAGGAAATTACAGTCCATAGCTAGTTTAAAGACGTTGCGTTCCACAGCTAGTTTAAGGACTTTGCGGTCCACAGCTAGTTTAAGCACATTACGGTCCATTGGGATGAGCTCATCGGTTTGGAAGTGCACTAAAGAGCTGTTGGTTGTCAGGACCCTCCACCTCTCTGAAGACATTGAAGAATTACAACGACATGTATCAGAGGTTTGGAGAGATGTACCCTTGAACCAAACTAAAGATTGAAGGGAGAGATCGTGGTGGAATGAACACCATTTTAGATACCATCTGTTAGGGGGTCATTAGTCATCTTTGGAACTGAGATCGATTTGGGGAGGCCTGAGCATAGGAAGGCTCGGTTAACTGGTGATCAAAGAGTTTTGGCCACGGGAGACTTGTCTAGTTTAGGCTAAGGTTGGCCTATCATAGTGTTAAACACTAAAATTTGCTCGGCGCTCATGTGCTCCTACGTGAGGCTCTATAGCAGTGTTAAACACTGAAATTTGGAGCGCCCACGTGTGGCACGTGAGGCGCCTGAGGATTGGGCACTGCTTCTTTGGGTTTATTCCCTCTCTCTTTTATAAGTGCTAAGCATTATTGGGGTCACGTTGTATCACGTGAGGCACCCCAAAAGTGGGAATTGTCTTTGATTTATTCCCTTTTTTTCTTTCATAAGTGCTAAGCACCATTAGGGGGTCACGTGGGATCACGTGAGGCGCCCCAAAATGGGAACCATCTTTGATTTATTCCCTCTTTTCTTTCATAAGTTCTAAGCACCATTAGCGGGGGTCATGTGGGATGACGTGACTAGATGTCAGTTGATCTTTTTGTTCCTCAGAGGTGCTAGAGGTGCTCACGTGGGAACACGTGATCTGTTGCTCTAGCATTGTACGCTAATCGTTTCTATTATGTGCATGTGGATCTTGATCTTAGTTTTGAGAATTTCATGTCCCTTGTTTTATAAGAATTAAATTCTTATACACGGTTAAACCGTAGTTTTATCACAGGAATTAAATTCTTATATCTTTCGGAAGAATTAAATTCTTCAAACTTAGTTCTTTCCTCTAAGTTTTGAGTCTGCATAACAGAATCTCCCCGATGAGAATTAAATTCTCAACTTGCGGGGAGATCTGCTTCTACAGACCTGAACAAGAGTAAGAACCATGTTCTTTTTTTAAAAAGAGTTAAACTCTTGGAGCGATGAAGAAGAGATAAAATGATCTCTAGGTCTTTCTTCTTACCTAGGGTTTCTTTTCTTAAAAGAGAACTCCTCTTTTTTTTTTTCAAATCTTATGGGGGGGAGGGTTCTTGTGTACAAGACTTGAAGTCTTGGGTCCTTTATATAGCAGAAGTAAGTTTGTTGATTTATTTAAAGGAATCTCTCGTTGAGAGATCTTAATTGATTTGGGGATTTTATCCACCGTCGGATCTTTAATCAAAGGACATCTGTTTTACAGAAGATATTTTTCTTATTTTTAACAAGATTCGGGAAATATTTTCCCATACAGAGCATATTCTGTAGCTTGGTGAATTTTAATCACCATTGGATTTTTAATCCAACGGTGCTCTATTTTACAGAGAGCAATCATTCTTATTTAGAAAGATTCAAGGAAATATTTTCCAAATAGGGTTATGATCCCTTTACATAGAATATAATTATATCGACTCACAGGGCATTTGAGACCACTCACGTGAAGCACGTGACCCCACAGAGTTAAACTTATTTGCATATGTGCAACAGCCCAAAAAATGCATTACGTGCTGACACGTTAGCTTCTTTGACCTGTTATTTGTTTTAAAAATGCGACTATATACTTTGTATATAGATGCTCACGTGATTGCACGCGAGGCTCAATTTCAACCTTAATTGTTAAGCACAATGCGTATGAATTTTGTTTATAGGCGCATCACGTGTGGGCACGTGATGCTCTATCAAGTGAATTTCTTCATTATGTTTTTTCTTTCTCTCCTTTTATTGGTAGTCAAGTAAGAATCCTATAGGCTATATCTGTTGGAGATAGTGCCTTCAAAGTCAATTATTGGATCGCAGGTACGTGATTGCAATGATTGAGGCAGGACCTATACCGATATGTCAGTCTTGCTCGAGATGATAGTTTGCTATCTGGTTTGTCTTTATCATCGTATACATGCTTTAGTTCACTATTGCATAATGATAGAGCCCATAGGATTCTTGCTTGACTACCAGCAGTATGACGGCGATCATATACGTGGGAGCTGGGGTCTGTAAGCACATCCTTGAAGTGTCCTTAGTCGTAGGAGTTTCGAGACAAGGCATCGATACTCCAAAGTAGACTAGTGTATACAGTCGAGACCCCGACGAGGGACGGTGGCCGGTCTCACAAGCCATTGGTGTAAGTTGGATCACCTAAGATGTATACAGGTGCTCATTAGGTTATGAGTACACCGGACATGACTCGCTGGGAACATGCTAGTTGGTATTATACATATCGTCAGATAGCAGTTCCCTGGTGATATGTGTACAGGTTAGTTCATCGACCTGAGAACGTCATTTGTCTCGTGTTAGTTCCCACTGTGCTTAGATTACTACCCTACCACGCTCAAAGGAGTTGTGCAAACAGGTTTTAGTTAGATACAGTCCCGAGACACATTGGAGGCAAGTGAGCGGATCGTCGGGGATTCGTCTCTCCCGGTATTGGGGGTTGATGTCGCGCAGTGCACGGGTGGCCATCACTAGGAATCCTCGGCCGAGCTAGTGGAGAATTACTGATTTGGATCAGTTGTTTCTCAGGTGGTGATGGGCTTCATACCGACACGATTTATCGCGTTATTAGGGGTTTGACTTTATCCACCCCCTAGACTCAATATGCGATACTCTTTAGACGAACGGACCGGACTGTATATACATTGTCACTGTCAGGCTCAGTAGGGATTATAGATGAGTTCGCTCGTCAGCTTCCCTTCCAATCAATACATAGGCAAACCGTTACGTACAGCTTGTACCTCTGACGTGCTAGAGGTTATACCCAGTGCCAGTGTGTTGATGAGTCATTAGAGTCTCCCACAGACACTTTCCCAAGTTCGGGAGAAACGTTGTAGAGGCCGTATGGGTTTATGGCAAGGTTCGGAAAATGTACGTGCGTTTTCGCACGTGTCGTTTTTCGGGCAGATAATACTGGTCGGCTTTGGTTTAAGCCGGATCCGAGTATTATATTGTGTAGATATAATATCTTTGTCTCAGATGAATTTGTATTCGGTCGTAATACAAATGCGGTTATGTTTATACTGTTACGGGGTTATCCTGAGATTCGTTTCAGGATCACTTTTGGAAGTTGCCAGTTTCCAGTTTTCTATCAGCCGTATTTAACATTCGGTTAAATGCGGATTTAACTTTTCGTCACTTGGGTGAGTCATGAGGGTGAGTCATATGGATGGTTCTAGAATTGGTGACTAGGATTGATGATTCATTCATTAGCATTAATTGTTTTGGTGACTAGGTTAATGCATCACCATTTTGCATTAATTGTTTTTGTGTGTCATCCTTATTCATTTAATGTTCTGATAAGCTTCAAGTTTATGGTCACCCTCCTCCTTGCTCCTACACTCACCTCCCTCCTCCATAAATATGGCCGGCCCTTCATTGTGAAATCATAGTTGTTCATTTGAGAAAAGATATAGTTTATAGTGCATGGAAATTTCATAGCTCATTTCATTTCCATCACAGTTCCAAAAGGGCAACTTCATTAACCGTTCGTCCGTGACCTTGGACGTAACTAGACAAAGTGTTCTACTCATTCTCTACATCATCTTGGTCGTCTCTTTTAGCAAACTTGACGACCGAGTTGCCTCGGTTCAGAGGCGGGAGCCCATTTAAAGATCCGTCGACGTGGTGCCACCTGGACGAGAAGATTGGAGATTCAGAAGATCGGAGTAGCCGCTACAAGCGTGGGATGATGGTTGAAGACTGAAGGACTCGGATCATTCGGTATAACGTTTCTACCCACGTTGTAGTTTGTTAGTTTAGCTTTAATGGCAGATCCGGGTTACGGTATGCGATAGCGCCAGTTGTAAAAAGTTTTTGTTCCGCATTTGGCGTCTGTTAGACGGCCGGGGCGCTACCGTGGACTTACAGTGGTATCAGAGCCTCACCATTAAGCTATAGTAAATTGTACGAACACGTTTAAAAGATCGATCGAACGGAATTTCGAAAATCACATTTTTCAGTATAAAAGTTTCTGTCGATTTTAAACTGGGTCTAAAAATTATTTTGAGCATCACAGAAAAACAAGCAGGCTTTTTAAAGAATAATAGAAAAAAACGATACACTGAATCGTTCGTACGACCGCAGAACTGCGGCCGTCTTGGCGTTTCAGTTGGTTAGGTTTCTACTGTTTGTTCTTTGTTGCAAATTGTAGTTTTTGGTATATATCTTTTAGGCCCAGATTTTGTTACTGTACAGCAGATGTTTGTGGGGCCCACTTTGGGATATTTTGTCGATCGAAATTTAAACGTATTAGTTTACAGTATTTACATTATATTTCCGACCGGGAATGTCATTTGATCGGTAAACCGCGTCTAATTTGCTATAGTTCTTTTAGATGGGTTTGTGAACGTGATATTCACGTTGATGTTCTGTGTTGTGCTGTGATGTTGCGGATATGTCGTGGTGGATAGCAGGGTGCAATGATAGTGCTGTTTGGATTTATTTGTACATTTGATATTGCGGGGCGAGCGTCCAACATGTGGACTGCCGTCACTGCCTGTTTGTATAATATTCTTTTGGGGCACGACCGGGTCGAGGTCGATGTACCCGTTGTACATTTTTTTTATTTCTGTACTAGGTTTATCCCGCGAAGGAGTGCACGGATAGCCGGGTTCTGGAGGGCAACGGGACCGTATCTCATGGCTTTGAGAGGCGGAGGGACCTCACTCTAGAATTGGCAGACTATTCGCCGCACTCGTAGGGGGTAAAGGTTGACCCAAGGAGGGGTGCTCAATTTACCGGATTCCGTGAAGTGCTGGGTGTTCCATTCACTATGTTGTGGGGGACTACCTCGCTTCAGGTTTTGGCGGATAACTTGCCGCACCCGTAGGGGTTTAGATTTCATTGCACAGGCTATGCACACGACCAGGGGAACGTCGGGTTTCAGCAGCGGCTCTGTGAAACCCGAGGATCCCAGATTATCTGTATTGTTCTGTGATACTTATTACTTTTCTGTAATGTTGCATATTATCACGCCTGGAGCGATTATTGTATATTGGTATATGTACTATTAGATGTTGTATATGTTTTGCACCCGCGCTAGTCCATCCCCCGCTCTATCGTTAGTTAAGTAACCTAACGGGTGATGACGGGACCCAGTGACGAATGCGGATGGCATATACGTACATTTTATTTTCGTTCTTTTCTGGTGTGATTGATTGATGGGACTGCATTGATTCTGATCAATGCAAAGGATAAAACAAAGCTATATTTGATGTTGTTGGAACAAATTTTAAAAAAGTGTTGTTACAATGATGTTTACTTTTGTTTTGCATAGTGATATTTAGTTTAGAATATCCTGCACCTCATTCGACGATGCAAGGGCTGATATCCCTTCACCGGGAAAGACCCCTTGGGCAGAAGTTTACGTCAGGGTAATAACTTTAATATAGTCGATTACAAGTTGCTTTGCATCGCGGTATTCAGTTGGATATCCTGCATCTCATTCCACGAGGAAAGTGCCGAGATCCCTTCACCAGGAGTGACCTCTTTAGCAAAGGTTTTTCGCTACTATATTTTTATAAAAAACTATCAGGTTCCTTCAACGAAATCAAGTTCATTACGTTAAAGGTTTTTCGCCAAAAACCAGCCGTAGCCCTCCGTCATTTCTTATGGATGGTCAGTAGTATTCAAGCTATGTTTGTTGGCCCTTAGTCAAGGCATAGTGTTTGGTAGCTGCTGGGTATTCATTTGTTGCATAGATAAATGCGTTGGTTTGGGACAGTCATATTACTTTGTTGGCCCTTAGTCAAGAGTATGTACGGGTGGGTTCAAATTAACCAGGACAATGACGGGAAGAACTTGACATATGACTTATGATTTGTTGGCCCTTAGTCAAGGTCATAAGAGCATGGGGCAAAAATAACATCGGGAGTTTCAAACATAAAGCAAACTTGCCAGGCATGCGCATACCTTCTGGAGTGTGATAACTTGAGTGGCTTCCATAAAGTTATCATGCTATGATAGTTGGATCCCGATTCTTACTGATGAGTTGGTTTACTCTTCGGGTGATCCCGACTAATTCTTCATTCTGGTTTGGAGGAGAATTTGAGATAACAGTGGGAGGTTTCCTGATTAGATAAATTGATAACCATTCTGATCTAGGTTAGAGTGCACGCAGAGTGTTTCTTTTCTCTCTCTCTCTCTCTTTGGCAGCAACCTTTGACCGACCCTAGACTATGATTCAGTGACCAAGTTGACCGAAGCTTCTTAATATACTGGCTTTTGGATTGTCTAAAGTTGCATAAGTCATTGTCGCTCCTTCTTTTACCCTTTGTATTTCTCAGAACACCCCATATTACTACGGACATCTACTTCTATTGGATAGATCTATCGTATGGTTATATACGAACTCGAAGGGACTTCTTCGAGGATGGATCCAGGTTCAGGAGAAATAGAATTGGTTTATTCAGTTGTCTTTTATTATCACCTTCTCTCAGGTTGCGAGGGCTCCTTAGTTTAGGAGAATACACCTATTACGCTTATTGGATAGTCTTATTCCAAACCATAGGCTGGTGCCGAAAGGTAGGGAATGAAGAAAACAAATTAGCCTAAGTAGGGTGTATAGAAAGTAATAACTAAAGACAGAATAAAGAATTAGAAAGAGGGCAAAGTATATTGCGACTGTTATCATTCACGACCAAACCGCGTACTTCATCGCCACTCCTATTTCACCTTTGCTTTTTCCCCAGTTCGGGAGAAATAGAATAAGGTTTTATTCAGTAGTCTTTTATCATTACCATCTCTCAAGTTGTGAGTACTCCTAGGATTAGGAGAGTACACCTATTATGCTTACTGGATAGTCTTCTTCCAAACCATAGGCTGGTGCCGAATGGTAGGAAAGGAAGAAAACCATTTAGCCTAACGTAGGTGTACAGAATGTAACGACCAAAGACAAATAAAGGGATTTGGAGAGATAGCAAAGAGATATACGGTTATAGTCATGAATTGGATTATGGAAGAGGCATTACTACGAATACCAGAATACCCCTACGAAACATTTTCATGTTTCAGTGCATTGTTGAAGCAAAACTGATTTCCTGATTAGATACTTACTCCAGGGTATGTATTTACCAGGTTTCATTCTCATATCTGTATGGTTTTACAGATGATGAGTGGGAGTAAGTTATTGGGAATTAGGTGATCATCCTCATTATATCGGAATTCGTTGTAATTGGTGATATTTGAGGAAATCGCCTGGGTAAAGTTTTCAACCTACGATATACAGGTTTTGAGTTATTCAACTCAGCGGACTTATACAGAGTATTGTATGTTGTCCAGTGTCCGTAAGGACAAAGGGGTAGGTCCTCGTACTATGTTCTGTTTACTTGTAACTTCTCTAGGTTTTAGACAAGTGTTTCGTAGAAATACAATGTCTAAGTTTTGAGAAGTTGTGAGTATAAGAATAAAGTAGAGAACCAGGTATCGCAAGTATCGGGATTCTTCAAAGACATCGAAGATGTAGATTCTTACGATCGGTATTCAGATGATAGTAATGGTTTTGAGAAACTTGTTTCTCTTTCGGGTTACTCATAATTGGATGGATTCCTAAGTTGAGTAATACTGATTAACCTCTCTCCATTAAGTAGATATGCACTGGAGACAGCTGCATGTTTTGAATCTGGTTCCAATTAAATTAGTGCCCATATTTCTATATTGGATATAGAATGGTTCATATCTTAACGATGTTAAGATACGGGGAGTTGTCCATCTTATGCTTAAAACCAGACACTGGATAAATCAAGGAACGTTTCTGTAATGGTTGTTTGTGGGTTGACCCTGGCTTTGACGAGGGTTAATTTTCTACCATCTGGAAGATCAATAGTGATAATGTTCTTGACTCGCCACAGTTTTATTAAAATGGACTTTTTCAGAAAACAGTAGTGGGAGTATGATAGAACTGGCAGTGATTCCAGAACCGCTAACGATTACGGAAAATTTAATAGGACCTATATATTCAATCAGGTTTGACATTCCAATAGCCACTCCGCAGATATGGTGGGTAAGCTCAGACACCCGAGAGGTACTCCGGTAGCCTCAAGGACGGTGACAGGGAGGTTCTTGTTTACCCAGACTTGACACTACTGTTGTTCCAGACTATGAAACCCGGCAAGAGGATAAGTATAGCGTCGTTCTAAACTAGCTTTAGAAGTGTACGTGTATATTATTCCGCCAGAGGGTTGTCGTAGTCAGTGGGAGCAGCGGAAGCGTAGTGGGCAAGTAGCTTATGTCTATTTATAGGCTTGAGCAAATAAAGCGGAGATTAGATCATCTAATTTTGATGAGACAGTCATAGCTTTGACTTCATCAGAATAGGGGATGGATCTGTTAAGAAGGTAGTAGAGTGTGATGTCCTGGTATTTGGATGACATACACAGAGTAGGAAGTAAAATTCCTATAATACGATCGGTTGTACTGTGGTCGTCACACAGTTGTTTCTCCAGACAGGATATGGATATAATAACGGACATTCTGGTTTCTAGATCTAGATTTGGATAGTTTCCCAATGTGGGTACTTTGACAGCATTCTAATAGTATTTTAGAAAAGATGACTCCTGGCGTGGTGGTGTACCTGCAGGTGATGGAGTCACCCTCTCGAAAGGTGTCTTGCAGACTAAAGGGGAGAGGGATGTGCATGATTGGCAGATCACTTGCTTAGGCAATTGAGTCAATCGTGAGTTGTCAAGTACCACACCAGATGTTGTTTTTGCACTAGATGCGATAAGTTTATATTAATCCAATCCTGGAGAAACATAAGGAAGCAGTTTTAGAACATAAGTGTATGTTCTACGGTTTTGATGACGACAGCCTATTTCGGGAGACGATTATCATTCCAGGCTTCAAAGGTGACATGGATGACAGAATGATTGTCAGAGTTGTAGTTTTCCCTCTGACGAGAGACAGTATTATAGACAGGTGGTCCAAGAGGATACTGTGGGAGGCATGGTGCTGGATACTGATTAGGTTCAGTGATTTTTACAGTCTAAGAAGTTTGGATTTGGAGTTCATTTATGATCTTGGTCCCATCAGATATCCAGACATATTCTAAGACAGGTATTACTCGATTCGGGAGATGGCTTTCTCCGCGAACTTGAGATTTAGAGATATAGAAAGAAACATCAGGGCGGATCCACTCACTGAGACTATTTCTCGAACACAAGAGTTTTACAAACTAGCTTTGTGAAACTGATTAGTAGAGGAGTTGGATGTTCGGTATCACACGGGCTGTGAGTATGCGACATCGCATAATTAGCCGTAAGTGCAAGTGGGAGATTGTTGGAGATAGTGCCCTCAAAGTCAATTATTGGATCGCAGGTACGTGATTACAATGATTGAGGCAGGACCTATACCGATATGACAGTCTTGCTCGTGATGATAGTTTGCTATCTGGTTTTTCTTTATCATCGTATACATGCTTTAGTTCACTATTGCATGATGATAGAGCCCATAGGATTCTTGCTTGACTACCTGCAGTATGATGGCGATCATATACGTGGGAGCTGGGGTCTGTAAGCACATCCTTGAAGTGTCCCTAGTCGTAGGAGTTTCGAGACAGGGCATCGATACTCCAAAGTAGACTAGTGTATACAGTCGAGACCCCGACGAGGGGCGGTGGCCGGTCTTACAAGCCATTGGTGTAAGTTGGATCACCTAAGATGTATACAAGTGCTCATTAGGTTATGAGTACACCGGACAGGACTCGCCGGGAACATGCTAGTTGGTATTATACATATGGTCAGATAGCAGTTCCCTGATGACATGTGTACAGGTTAGTTCATCGACCTGAGATCGTCATTTGTCTCGTGTGAGTTCCCACTGTGCTTAGATTACTACCCTACCATGCTCAAAGGAGTTGTGCAAACAGGTTTTAGTTGGGTACAGTCCCAAGCCACATTTGAGGCAAGTGAGCGGATCGTCGGAGATTCGTCTCTCCCGGTATTGGGGGTTGATGTCACGCAGTGCACGGGTGGCCTTCACTTGGAATCCTCGACCGAGGTAGTGGAGAATTACTGATTTGGATCAGTAGTTTCTCAGGTGGTGATGGGCTTCATAACGACACGATTTATCGCGTTATTAGGGGTCTGATTTTATCCACCCCCTAAACTCGATATCAGATACTCTTTAGACGAACGGACCGGACTGTATATACATTGTCACTGTCAGGCTCAGTAGGGTTTATAGATGAGTTCGCTCGTCAGCTTCCCTTCCAATCAATACATAGGCAAACCGTTACGTACAGCTTATACCTTTGACGTGCTAGAGGTTATACCCAGTGCCTGTGTGTTGATGAGTCATTAGAGTCCCCCACAGACACTTTTCCAAGTTCGGGCGAAACGTTGTAGAGGCCATATGGGTTTATGGCAAGGTTCGGAAAATGCACGTGCGTTTTCGCACGTGTCGTTTTTCGGGCAGATAATACTGGTCGGCTTTGGTTTAAGCCGGATCCGAGTATTATATTGTGTAGATATAATATCTTTATCTCAGATGCATTTGTATTCGGTCGTAATACAAATGCGGGTATGTTTATACTGTTACGATGTTATCCTGAGATTCGTTTCAGGATCACTTTTGGAAGTTGCCAGTTTCCAGTTTTTTATCAACCGTATTTAACAGTCGGTAAAATGCGGATTTATTTTTTCGGCACTTGGGTGAGTCATGAGGGTGAGTCATATGGATGGTTCTAGAATTGGTGACTAGGCTTGATGATTCATTCATTAGCATTAATTGTTTTGGTGACTAGGTTAATGCATCACCATTTTGCATTAATTGTTTGTGTGTCATCCTTATTCATTTAATGTTTTGATAAACTTCAAGTTTATGGTCACCCTCCTCCTTGCTCCTACACTCACCTCCCTCCTTCATAAATATGGTCGGCCCTTCATTATGAAATCATAGTTGTTCATTTGAGAAAAGATATAGTTTATAGTGCATGGAAATTTCATAGCTCGTTTCATTTCCATCACAGTTCCAAAAGGGCAACTTCATTAACCGTTCATCCGTGACCTTGGACGTAACTAGAAAAAGTGTTCTACTCAATCTCTACATCATCTTGGTCGTCTCTTTTAGCAAAATTGACGACCGAGTTGCCTCGGTTCAGAGGCGGGAGCCTGTTTAAAGATCCGTCGACGTGGTGCCACCTGGACGAGAAGATTGGAGATTCAGGAGATCGGAGCAGCCGCAACAAGCGTAGGATGATGGTTGAAGACTGAAGGACTCGGATCGTTCGGTATAACGTTTCTACCCACTTTGTAGTTTATTAGTTTAGCTTTAATGGCAGATCCGGGTTACGGTACGCGATAGCGCCAGTTGTAAAAAGTTTTTGTTCCGCATTTGGCGTCTGTTAGACGGCCGGAGCGCTACCGTAGACTTAAAATATCAACATGTAATAGTGATCTGTAACACTACATAATGCATGTACATGATGATAAAGACAAACCAAATAGCATACTATCATCTTGAATAAGGCTGTTCTATCCGTATAGGTCCTCCCTCAATCATCACACTCGCGTGCCTGCAATTACAGTAATTGACTTGAGGGCACTATAGCCAACAATTTCCCACTTGCACTTGAGGCTAATTATTGTGGTGTCACATACTCACAGCCCGTGTGATACCGAACACTCAATTTCTCTACTAATCAGTCTCGCAAATCCCGTTTGTGAAACTATTGCGTTCGAGAAATAGCCTCAGTGAGTGGATCCACTCCAAGGTTTGTTTCTTTATCTCTCTATATCTCAACTTCGCGGAGATATACTATCTCTCGAAATGAGCAATACCTGTCTTAGAATTTGTTTGGATATCTGATGGGACCCAGTTCATAAATGAACTCCAAATCCTACAAACTTTTTAGACTATATCGTCTACTGAATTTAATCAGTATCCTGCGCCATGCCTTACACAGTATCCGCTTGGACCACTTGTCCAACATACTGGCCTTCAAAAGAGGGAAAACTATAACTCTGATAGCCACTATCATCCAGGTCACCTTGGAAGCCTAAAATGATAACCGCCACTTCAAGGAGTCTGCCGTTACCATATACTAAGAACATCCTCTTATGTTCATAACTGCTTCCCAACATTTCTCCAGGATTGGAATAATATATATGCTTATTGCAGCTAGTGCAAAAGCAATATCTGGTGTGGTACTTGACATCTCATAATTGACTTAATTTCCTAAGCAAGAGATATCTCAATCTTGCAAATCCCTCTCCTCATTAGTCAAGAAGACATCTCTTTAAAGAGGGTGACTCCATCACCTGCGAGTACACCACTGTTGGATATGTATGCCCTAGAAGCCATTATTGTATATGAATACATATGGATGCTTGGACATATATATTTAAAGGACAGTCTTGCTCAATATGATAGTATGCTATCTGGTTTGTCTTTATCTTAATATGTGCATGTTTTACTTACTATTACGTATCTTTTATATATGTTGATAAAGCCCGTAGGATCATTTCTAGACTACCAGCGTTGTGATGGCGATCATACTTGTGGGAGCTGGGTAGTCGGTACGCACATCCTTAAATGGTCCCTAGTCGTGGGAGTATCGAGACTGGGCATCGATATTCCGGATTAGACAAGTGTATATGTTTCTAGACCCCGACGAGGGGCGATGGTTTGGTCCCGCAACCATTGGTCTTTAGACCTAAGATCATATACAGGTGCTCACTGGGGTGAGTACACCGGACGGACTCACTGAGAACTTCTAGATGGTACTATACCTATCATCAGATAGAAGTTCTCAGGTGATATGAGTACAGGTTAGTCTTTAGACCTGAGATCGTCATTTGTCTCGTTTGAGTTCCCACTGTGCTTTGATCACTACCCTACTACGGCTCTGCTGAGTCGTGCAAACAGGTTTTGGTTCGGTACAGTCCCGAGCCACATGGAGGCAGTGAGCGATTGTTGGGGATTCGTCTCTCCCGGTATTGGGAGTCGATATTGCACTGTGTTCGATTGGTCAGGACCATAAGACCTTATCCAAGGCAGTTGGGATTTGCCGATAGACTGATCAGTAGTTTCCCAGATTGGTCCTGAGCTGCATCAGCACGAATTACCAGGTTATTAAGGTCTGACGTTTACCACCGCCATAGACCCGGTATACGATACTCTCAGATGAAGAGACCGAACTGTACGGAGATTGTCACAGATAGGCTCTGTAGGGATCCGGATGAGTTTGCTCGTCGGCCTTCCTTTTCGACAAGTACCCGGATAGCCGTTACGTACAACTAGTGCCGTTGACATGCTTGTGGTTATGGATTTATCCAGTAACTCACTGCCGGCATACTTTCGAGACTTTAGAATCCCACACAGAGGGTTTCCCTGGTTCAGGCGAAATGATGTAGTAGCCGATTTTGATATGTGCAGGGTCTCGATCGATTGATATAATTTGTACTCGGACTTTCGATCGGACAGTTGATAATACTAGCCGGCTCGGGTTTTTGCCGGATTATTAAATGAGGTATTGGTTTAATAGTTTGCATATATGTATTTCGATATGTATATTCTAGTATTACGTTCTTCGTGTTATTCTATCTCTTTGGGCATTCGTGTTTTTATCCGAATGCAAGTATATATATACAGCAGACTATAATCCGTATTTTATTACAGATTACCTTCTAGAAGGTGGACACCTCATCATGGACTTTTGCATTTATTGATAAATGGAAATGAGGTGGAAATTAAGGAGAGGGAGGCATGGTGAGTGGCATGGCTTCAGTAGTTCACAAATAAATTCTTTATTCATTTGTGGTTACGATTGAAGCATGGATACACTTGTTTATTGAAAAAATTCATACACAAAACCTTTTTTGTTGATTTTCTATCACATGCATGCTTCATTATTCTTGAGCTCCCATTTTTGCTTCACCTTCCTCTCTCCTCTTGAGTTTCCTCCACCTTCATCATCTTCCTCTTCACTACCCTCTCATGTGTTGAGAAACAAGTGAAGAGGTAAGAAAGAGATAGCAAAACATTTAGATCATCACACTTCATCCTAGACTACTTGGTTTAGCAACCCAAGCTCTCTAGTTGCTCCACTTGACATATAGTATGGAGCTAAATCCATGGATCATATCCCTCGGGCGGATCATCTATGACAAAGGAGGACCGGAGTGCAAGATCGATCGCGGAGAACCAAAGAAACCAACAAAGAAGATCAAGCATGTTCAAGGTGTCCACTTGGAGCTAACGAAGAGGAATGAAGACCGAAGGACTTGGATCATTTGTTGAGATTTCTTTCATAGTAGATAGCACTACAAGTTTTGCTAAATAGGTTTATGGAAGATCCGGGTTAAAGGTTATTCTTGCGCCATATTCTAATCGTTAGAAAAAAATTTGTTCCGCAAATCGCCATGGTAGTTGGCCGGGGCACTAGCGTAACCTTTCAACCACCACGCCAGGAGTCGTCCATTCTAAAACATTTTACAATAGTGACAAAGTACCCAAATTGGGACACTTCCTAAATCTAGATCTAAAACTATAGATCTAGTAACCAGAACCCCTGATATTTTATCCAGATCCTATATGGAGAAAACACCTTGTGACAACCACAGTATAACCGATCGTAGTATAGGAAGATCATTTCCTAATAAGAGCATGTCATCAAAATACCATGACATTACTCCTTACTACCTTCTTACTAGGTCTATCTGTTGCTCTGATGAAATCAAACTCTATGACTGTCACATTAAAACTAAACGATCTATCACCGCTATACCTGCTTTTGTGTATAAATAGACACAAGCTACTTGCCCACTATGCTTCTGCTGCTCCCACTGACTACAACAATCCTCTGACAGAGTCATACACACGTGCACTTCTAAAGCTAAATTAGAACGATGTTATACTCATCCTCCTGCCAGATCTCATAGTCTAGAACAGCAGTAGTGTCAAGTTTGGGTAATCAAAAACCTCCCTGTCACCGTATTTGAGGAGACCGAAATACCTCTTGGGTTCTTGAGGTTACCCACCAAATCTGCAGAGTGGCTAATGGATTGTCGAATCCAATTGAATGTTTAGGTTCTATTAAATTTTCAGTAATCGTTTGTGCTTCTAAAATCAATTCCAGTTCTACCATACTCCCACTAATGTTTTCTGACAAGAATCCATTTTACTAAAACTGTGGCGAGTCAAGAACAACATAACTATTGATCTTCCAGATAGTAGAATGTTAATCCTCGTCAAAGCCCGGGATAACCCACAAACTGCTATTACTGAAAAGTGCCTAGAGTTTATCCGGATTCTGGTTTTAAGCATAAGCCGGACAACTCCATATAGCTTAACATCGTTAAGATATGAATCCATTCTATATATCCAATATAGAAACAAATGCACTAATTTAATTTGAAATAGATTAAAAATACATGCAGCCATTTCCAGTGCATATCAACTAGATTGAAGATTGCCAAGCAGCATTACTGATCAAGGAGCGCACCCACGCATGAGTAACCTGAAAGAGAAGTAAGTTCTCAAAACTATTACTTACAACGGAATACCTAACACATGTATCTACATCTTCGATCACCTTGAAGAATCCTGATACTTGCAACATATGGTTCTCTATTTTATTCTTATACATATATCTTCTCAAAATCTGGACCTTGTATTTCAATGAAATACTTATCTAAAACTAGAGAAGTCATTAGTAAACAGAATATTGTATGAGTACCAACCTCTTTGTCCAAACAGACATCGGACAACATAAAATACTTTGTATAAGTCCACTGAGTTTAATAACTCAAAACCTGTGCGTCGTAGGTTGAAAACTATGCTATGGTTAGGAAGAATTACACCGCTGTTGAATGCACCTTACCTAACTATCAACTGATACAGTTAATGTCATAGACAATATTTCAAAAATTTATATCTCATTTTATAAAATAAACGTACAGATATATCAGTTTGAAATTGGTGCATAACAACGGATATTCAAAACCAAATATTTGTCGTCAGGCAAAACCCAGGTGATTTCCTCAAATATCACCAATTACAAAGAATTCTGATATACATTGAGGATCTAATCATCCAATTCTTAAGATCATACATTCACTCTGCATCTGTAATACCATACAGATGTGAGAATCAAGTCTGGTAAATACATACCGTGGGGTTAGAATCAAATTAAGAAAATGGTTTTCAATTAACACCGCACAGTAAAACAGAGACATGAAAACGTTTCGAAAAGGTAGCCGGGTATTCCTCGTAATGCCTCTTCTACTATCCAGATTCATGACAGTAGCCGTATATTTTCTTTCCCTCACTCCAATCCTTTTATTTGTTTTTACTTCTTACCTTCTGTACACCATTCATAGGCTAATTGGTTTTCTTCCTTCCCTACCCTTCGGCACCAGCCTAAGGTTTGGAAGAAGGCTATCCAATAAGCGTAATAGGTGTACTCTCCTAATACTAAGAGCCCTCGCAACCTGAGAGAAGGTAAAGGGAAAAGACAACCGAATAGTCCTATTCAATTTCTCCAGAACCGAAATCCTTCCTCGAACTGGAAGAAGTTATTTTGAGTTTGTATATAACTATATGATGGAATATCCAAGAAATGTGCATCTTCGTAGTGATATGAAGTGTTCTGGAGAAATGCAAAGGGAAAATAGGAGTGGAAGGGATATATGCGTCTAAATGACAATCCTAAAGCCAAAGTGTGTTAAGAATGTTCGGTTAATTTGGTTCATGAGTTTTTAAGGTCATGCCACGGTCGCTGCCAAAAAGAGAGAGAAAAGAAACACTCGGCGTATACTCTAACCTAGATTAGATTAGTTAATCACTTTATCTAATAAAGATGGCTCCCACTGTTTCCTCGAATTCTTCTTCAAACCCAAAAAGGAGAATTAGTCGGGATCATCTGAAAATCACCCGAGGAGTAACACCTATTCATCAGTGGGAATCAGGATCCAACTATCATTTCATGATAACTTGATGGAAGCCACTCAAGCCACCACACTCCAGAAGGTATACGCATGCCTGGCAAGTTTCCTGTCTATTTGAAACTCCCGATGTGGTTTTTACTCCTAACGGTTTATGACCTTGACTAGGTAAAAAAACCATAAACCGTTAGTCAAGTTCAACCCGTCATTTTCTTGTATGGATTAAACCCACTCGCATGTGCCCTTGACTAGGTCAACAAGGCCGCACGACTGTCCTAACAAATCGTATTTACAATGCACAGAAAAGTACCACATAGCTACCGTACACTACGCCTTGACTGGGTCAACAAACACAGCACGAATACTAAATAATACTAATTTGAAATGACGGAGGGCTACACCTGCTTTTTGGAAAAAAAACCTTTAATATAATGAAATTGATATCGTTGAAGGAACCGAGTGGTTTTTACAAATATATAGTGGCGTAAACTTTTGCTAAAGAGGTTACTCCCTCAGAAGGGATCTCGGCTCTTTTCTCATCGAATAAGGTGTAGGATATTCCGAACTGAACAACATGATGCAAAGCAAAAGAATCGAATATAGTAAAGTTATTACGATGACGCAAACTTTTGCCCAAGAGTTCCCTCCCGATGAAGAGATCTCGGCTCTTGCCTCGTCGAATGAGGTACTGGATATTTTGAACTGAATACCGCTGTGCAAAGCAAAAGGAAACATCCTGAAATAACAGTTTTTGAAAATTTGGTTCCAACAACATTATTTGGGTTTATTTTTCCTTCCATTAATCTGAATTAATGCGGTCCCATCAATTAATCCATATCACACCAGAAAAAGGAACGAAAATAAAATGTACGTATATGCCATTCACATTCGCTACGGGGCCCCTTCATGCACTGTTAGGTTACTAACTAACGGTAGAGTGGGGGCTGGACTAGCGCGGGTGCAAAACATATACAACATCTACTAGTATATATAAATATATATATAACATTCGTCCCACGCATGATATAAGAAACATCACAGAAACATCATAGAATAACGGATAATCTAGAAGCCCCGGGTTTCAAATGAGCCGCAAGTGAAACCCGACATTCCCCGGTCGTGTGGATAGCCCGTGCAATGAAAAACCTAGACCCCTACGAGCGCACCAAATTACCCGCCAATCACATAAGTGAGACAACCCCAATCGACAAAGTGAATGGGCCTCCCAACACTTCACGGAATTCGGTAACTTAAGCACCCCTCCGTGGGTCATCCTATACCCCTACGAGTGCGGCGAGTAGCCCACCAATTTTAAAGTAAGGTCCCCTCCATCTCAACGCCATGAGATGCGGGCCTGTTGTCCTCTAGAATTCGGCTTTTCGAGCACTCCACCGCGGGGTAATCCTAGTTCAGAAATGAAAAATATATATACAATGGCGACATCGACCTCAACCCGGTCGTGTTCCATTAAAAGAATATACAATCTGGCAGAGACGGCTATCCACATGTCGGACGCTCGCCTCGCAACACTGAATATACAAATGAATCTAAACTGTACAACTACCATTGCATAAGAGGCTATCCCACACGACAATCCGAACATAGCCATCATAGATATCAACATCACAACAGTGTAAGCAAGTATGTGCAACCCCGTCTAAACGACATATAGCAAAAAAAAGACGTTTGAAAAACACATACACCGCATCACAGATATCAACGTTGCAAAATTTCAAGTTTTGAAACTTTCCATGTTCCCCCCAAAGCAAAGACAGCACTAAGTGAAATCAGGGGAAAATAAACATGACCAAAAACGCCAATTTACAAAACCCAAAACACAGAATGAAAATGGGGCCCACAGTGAAAAGAAAAAAAGGTGAAGCTGGTTTTTTAAGCAATGTGGCCGGCCAAACATACATCAAATTGCCTCAATTTCATTCTGTGTCATACTCATATCTAAACTAAGTCTCTGCACTTGTTTCAAAAATTTTTAGAGATCAAAAAATTTTCAGAACAGAGAGTGGGTTTTGAAATCGCAATTTTTTGGTTTTAAAACTAATGCATCGTCTACTACTAGATTCTAATGTTTGGGTGGCTCTGATACCATGTTGGGGTTACTAGCACCCTGACCATCTACCATAGCCGATTGCGGAATAAAATTTTTAGCATTTAAAGAACTTGGCGCAAGAAACAACTATTTAGAATCGAATCCAAACAAGAAACTAGTAATCTAAAAGAATATATCTACTATGATCGAGTGTTATACTGAATGAACCATGTCCTTTGGTTTTCCACCATCTCCATTAGCTCCTTGAGGTCCTTTGGATTGAGCTTGGCAGCCGGTTTTCCTCCGTCGAAAATGATCCACCTGAGGGATGTAGCTCATGGCTCTAGCTCCACATATTTACACAAGTGAAGCAACTAGGGATTCCAGACGGCTAGTCTAGAATTACTGGGATGTAGTGGATTGTTCTAAGTGTATCTCTACCTCACCACCTCTTTTGATTCTCAACACATGAGATTTTAGAGAGGAGGTTGAAGGTAAAAGTGTAGGAACTCAAGAACCTTGTGAGGGAAGTGAAGCATGATGGTGAGGGAAAGAACTCATCAATTGGAAAAATGAACCATCAAGTTTTCATCAAGAGAGAAAATATCATGAAGCATGCTTTTAAAAAACTCATTTTCCAATTTAATAATGTACCATGCTTGAATAGTTTGGACAAATGAATTATTTATTCATTTGTGCAACTATAGAAGCATGGTTGTCACCATACTCCCCTCTCTCATCCTTTACACCTCATTATCCATTTATAATAAATGGTAAAATCCAAAATGAGGTGTCCACCTTCTAGAATATTTTACGTATAAATACATATTACACTCTATTGTATATACATACCTGTATTCATACCGAAATACGAATACCCGAAAAGATAGAATAACATAAAGAACATAATACTAGAATATACATATTGAAATACATATACGTAAATTATTAAATCAATACCTGATTTAATAATTCGGCTCAAACCCGAGCCGGCTAGTATTATCAACTGTCAGATCGAAAATATGGGTAAATAGTACAATCAATCGATCGGAACCCTGCACGTATCCAATACGGCTAATACATCGTTTTGCCAGAACCAGGAAAACCTTCCGTTTAGGACTCTAAAGACTCGTCAATACCCTGGCAGTGGGTTTAACCATAAGCACGTCAGCGGCACTAGCTGTATGTAACGGCTATCCAGGTATTGAGAGAAAGGAAGGCCGACGAGCAAACTCATCCGAACCCTACCGAGCCTGTTCATGACAATCTCCATACAGTCCGGTCTGTTCGTATAAGAATATCGTATATCGGGTCTAGGCGGCTGGATAAAGTCAGACCCCTAATAACACGATATTTCGTATCGGTATGAAGCCCACCACCCAGTGAGAAACTACTGATTCAAATCAATAATTCTCGACTATCTTGGCTAAGAATTTCTGGTGATGGCAACCTGTGCATAATTCGACATCAACACCCAATACCGGGAGAGACAAATCTCCGACGATCAATGTCACGACCAGAAAAGTACCGAGCGTGACTGGCACTTAAATTACGAAACGTCTCAAGGCGTACGTAATCTAAGTAAGCCAAAACCAAGAAATCAAAACCATGTAAAGCAGTAGAGTGAAGGAAAAACCAATTTTAAAGCAAGAAGTTTAACAACATAAGCCGAAGTATGCATTTTTAAAAAGTCAAGTCTTTTCTGAAAATTTCGGTAAGGTTTCCTTTCGAAATTCAGACCCTAAACGGGTACAAAATCTGATAAAGCATGTATAATGAATAAAGGCATCCCCAAGCGGGAGCTAGCTCTTCGCCAACCGGCGGTCAAAACCACACAATGCAATATAATATACAACGCCGAAAGGCGAGGATCAAACTCTGGATAAAAATACAACATCATCAAGAAAACCAGAGGGAAACCATAATAATACAGCGCGCGACTCTAAGGTCGAAAGAATATACACTGGTCATCTATCTCTATAAAATATACAAGTCTGGTTGATGGAGTTTTACTAGATACAACTGAAATAACAAATATACAATGGGTGTCATGATGCAAGTGAATCCACCTACCAAAGCAATCACCCGGAACAAACAGTGTGCCAGCAAAGTCGCAACGAAACCTGTATGGCCAAACCTGCAAGGAACTGTAGCACAACGGGGGTGAGTTGCCAACTCGGGAGTAGAAAACATCTACGCGTAGAAATCGCATGTATGACATTATCTTAGGTCATATCAAGTAATATCCTTAAATAAATATCCTGGTCCATCTATGTATACGTGTAATACTACATGCTCGTGTCAGTGCCTCAGATAGCAACATATCAGATATATGATGTATGAATGCATGACGAATGGAAACAGAATACATCATGAAATCAACAGAGAAATCAGTGTCAGGCATCGACACAAAACATAAATATCAGTATCTCAATATCTCAGTATCCCAATATCTTAATCACAAAATCTCAGTGTCTCAAATCCCAATATCTCAATATCTAGGGCTCCGTCAGTCCGGATCGGCCCTTATCATCAAATCACACGACCACGGACGGTATCCTCCGGATATCTGCCGCGCCTGGTAAAGTCACCGGTAGGTAGTACTCCCCTGCCAGGCTCATCGTATACAACTCGAGCTTATTGCCCCGGGGTACCTTACCGGGCTAACCATGTACCCGAGACGGTTCATCCTCTCCTCTCAATGGGTCTCAAAAACCAACAGCAATCATGAAAACTCATGGTGGATGACTCATACATCATGAGAAAACCGTAACTTGCTTTTTAAAAAGAGGGAAGAGAGAGAATTTTATATATATTCTTGCGGTTTCCCCAAATCCAGAAATCTCATGGAAATCCGAAATCCAAAAATCAAGAGTAAGTAAATAGTGAATATCGACATAAATCTCCATAATTAATACTGCATGACCAATGAATATATGAATGCATCTGATATCATGCAATGAATGCAATAGTTAAACTAGCATATGGGAGCTATAACATGTTGCGACTATCAGCTAGCAAACTAGGTCAATGAAATGGTATTTTCTAAAGTGTACGTGACATGGCAATTACCGATGAAGATGTTCGTGAGCCGGCAAGCGAGTGTACGTAGAGCATACGCGTCATCGGTAATGGTGATGGTGTCCTAACAGCATGGTTTCATAATCACTAAGTACACAATAACATGCAATGAGGCAATAACAACATAATACGGCAAATGAATAGTAAATGCAACAATAATATGCGGAACATGAATAATAACGTAACACTAAGGAATCTACATCGATATACATATGTCATACTGTTTTGCCATTTAAAATAATACGAATCGTGGTGTTTTTGAAAATAAGGGCTACAGTGTTTTTAAGAAAAGATATATCCTTTTAAATATCCGTAGAATCCCTTGTCCTGTCTTTTAAAATACCCATGATTCGTTATCTTTGAAATAGGTATGAATCGAATCTAGTCTAACATTTACAATAAACTACGGGACTGTGCGAACAGGCTAATCGAAAAGGGTAAGGAAACCACCTACATCTGAGTCGATATGTATATATATCTATATAATAGTCGGGATCCCGCCTCAATAGTATCCCATACGATACACCATCTAATATGACATCCTCGAGTTAAGAGTGCAGATCTATCATCAATAGCTCGTACGGTAAATCCATCATACGGCATCCCAAATTAGGGTACGGGTCAAATATCACATTTATCTCATTATTCATCTGGTATCCACATCATCACATATCGTGAGCATGGGGTACTGATCTAAGTCTTGTACACTACTGTCACGACGTGAAAAGTACGGAACATGACCGGCACTAAAACTATGAAACGTCTCGAGGCGTACGTAATCTAAGTAAGCCAAAACCCAGAAATCCAAACCATGTAAAGCAGTAGAGTGAAGGAAAAACTAATTTTAAAGCAAGAATTTTAACAACATAAGCCGAAGTATGCATTTTTAAAATCACAAGTCTTTTCTGAAAATTTCGACAGAGTTTCCTTTGTAAAAACTGACCCCAAACGGGTGCAAAACCTGATAAACCATATATAATGAACAATGGCATCCCCAAGCGGGAGCTAACTGTTCGTCAATCGACGGACAAAACCACACAATGCAATATAATATACAACGCCTAAGGCAAGGATCAAAGCTCAAAAGGAAACTCAAAAATCATCAAGAAAACCAAAATAATATAATACGCGACTCTAAGGTCGAAATAACATACACTGGTCTTCTATGTCTATCAAATAATACAAGTCTGGTTGATGGAGTTTTACTAGATACAACTGAAATAACAAGTATACAATGGTGGTCCTGATGCAAAAGAACCCACCACCTACCAAAGCAATCACCCGGAAGGGGAAGTGTGCCAGCAAAACCGCAACGAAACCTGTGTGGTAAAACCAGCAAGAAACTATGGTACAACGGGGGTGAGTTACCAACTCGTGAGTAGAAAACATCTACGAATAGAAATCGCATGCATGACGCTATCCTAGGTCATATCAGGTAATATCCTCGAATAAATATCCTGGTCCACCTATGTATAAGTGCAATACTACATGCTCGTGTCAGTGTCTTAGGTAGCAACATATCACATGTCTGAGGTATGATCAATGTAATCATCATGAAATGTACAGAAAGTATGTGGATATCATCCAACTATGTAATCAATGTCTGTATTCCTGTGGGTCTCGTCCACGTGTCAACCAATGACATAACAATATCATGCATGTAAAAAGTCAAAGAAGCATATGCATGAAAGTATGAGGATATAAATCAACATGTGTCCCTCCCGACACATAAAAACCATGGAACCTAAGTGTCCAGCATCGACACTCGACAACATCATAAAACCTGTGCCCAGCATCGGCACGTAAATCCTCATATATA
Organism: Agapanthus africanus; assembly: GCA_030015575.1. NCBI lineage: Eukaryota > Viridiplantae > Streptophyta > Magnoliopsida > Asparagales > Amaryllidaceae > Agapanthus > Agapanthus africanus. Next base: position 395,908,280 of record CM057340.1, read on the forward strand.
TCAGGCTCCGTATCATCTGTGGGATCAGCCCACGGGCTCCGGCGGTACGGGTCGACCTATATCCATCTCGTGACTCCGGTCGGTATCCTCCGGATAACCGCCAGGTCCAAATGCTATCACCGGTAGACAGTCTGCCCCAGCCAGGCTCATCGTCTACATCTCGAGCTTCTTACCCCGGGGTACCTTACCGGGTCCACTATGTACCCGCAGACGGTTCATCCAACTCCTCGATTCGGGTCACGAAAACATCTCAGAACCGAGAAACATCTTGGTGGACAATACTCGTCATATCAAGGAAAACCGCATTTTTTTCTCTTTAAAATAATTCATCAGTTTACAAAACTTTCACATGCGGTTTAAAAATCCAGAAATATCAAGAAGAATCCGAAATCATCGAGTCACCATGTCAATAACAATGAAAACTGGCATAAATCTCTATAATATTGCAAAACCAATGAATATATGGATGCATCTGATATCATGCAATTAATGCGATAGTTAAACTAGCATAAGAAAGCTATAACATATCGCAACTGTCAACTAGCAAATAATGTCAATGAATAGTATTTTCTAAAGTGTACGTGACATGGCAATTACCGATGAAGATGTGTGTGAGCCGGCAAGCAAGTGTTTGTGGAGCATACGCACTATCGGTAATGGTGCTGATGTCCTGACAGCAGGGTTTCATAATAATTACAGATAGCATATGTATAAGCATGCAATGCGATGAAACATCATGAATATGCAGAAAGTGATATGATAACAGCAAAAATGAAGAATAAACATACCCAATATACGAGTCATACAATTTGGTATCTAAAATACTCACAATCCTCCACTTTGCAAACGAGCATGACTCGAGTCCAGTCAAAAGGGTAAGGGAATCCACCTAAGTCTGAGTCGATCTATATATGTCTAGTAGTCAGTGATCTCGCTTCAATAGTATCATATACGGTATAATCTATCATATGACATTCTCGAGTCAGGAGTGCGGATCTAACATCATAAATATCTCGTACGGTAAATCTATCGTACGGCATCCCCAATCTGGGTACGGATCAAATATCACATTTATCTCATTCTTCATCTGGTATCCATATCATCACATATCGTAAGCATGGGTACTGATCTAGGTCGAGTACACTACTAATATCATCAACAATATCATCATCTGGCTGCGGATCTAAAGTCTCATACAACCCGATGTCATCAACACATATCATCATACAGAAGTATACATCGTCCAAGCGATCCATTATAAATATCATAACATATCTTATCTCATATCTCTATCATATGTCAACTATCTTATGTAAGTCTACGGTAACGCCCCGGCCGTCAAACTGACGCCAAATGCGGAACAAAAACTTTTATAACTGGTGCTATCGCATACTATAACCCGGATTTCCCATTAACGCTAAACTAACAATCTACAAAGAGGATAGAAAGGTTATACCGAACTATCCGAGTCCTTCATTCTTTAACCATCATCCCACGCTTTTGTGCGGCTGCTCCAATCTCGTCGATCTCCGATCTCCTCGTCCAGGTGGCACCACGTCAACGGTTCTTTAAACGGGCTCCCGCCTCTGACTCAAGGCAACTCAGTCATCAAGTTTGCTAAAAGAGATGATCATGATTGATGTAGAGAATGAGTAGAACACTTTGTCTCGTTACGTCCAAAACTATGGACGAACGGTTAATGAAATTGCCTTTTGGATTCAACTGAAATGAGAAATGAATATCTGAAATTTCCATGAAGCCAAAACTTGTATCTTTTTCTAATCCACAACCATGATCCCTCACAAATGAATGGCCGGCCATATTTGTAGAGGGGGGAGGGAGTGTAGGAGAGGGGAGGGTCACCATAACAATAATGAAGAGGATGAGTCATCTAACACCTAGTACGAACACAATTAATGCATAGATTGAACCTTCTAACCTAGTCATCAAGAATTAATCGCACAATAAATGCACTAATGACTCACTAGCCTAATCACCTCATCTTGAAGCCTCTAGAAACTTCCACACTCATCTCAAGAAAAGATAAATCCGTATTAAACCGAATGTTTAATACGGGTGATAGAAAACTGGAAAAAGGCAACTTCCAAAAGTGATCTCGAAACGAATTTCAGGATAATCCCGTAACTGTATAAATATACCCGTATTTGTATTACGACAGAATACAAATGCAACTGAGACAAAGATATTATATCTACAAAGTATAATACATGGATCCGGCTTAAACCAAAGCCCACCAGTATTATCTGCCCGAAATATGACACGTGCGTAAACGCACGTGCATTTTCGGAACCCTGCCATAAAACCATACGGCCTCTACAACGTTTCGCCCGAACTTGGGAAACTATCTGTGGGGGGCTCTAATGACTCGTTAGTACCCTGGCAGTGGGTTTAACCACAAGCCGTCAGCGGCACTAGCTGTGCGTAACGGCTGCCCATGGACTGACCTCAAGGATGGACGATGAGTGAACTCATCCGGAAACCCTACTGACCCTAACAGTGACAATGTATATACAGTCCGGTCCGTTCGTCTATGAGTATCGCATATCCTGCCTAGGGGGCTAGTAACATCAGACCCCCAATAGCGGTATAAGTCGTGTCGGAGACAAGCCCTGAACACCCTGAGAAACTACCGGTGTACCTACCAGTAATTCTCACCTGCCTTGGCCAAGGACCTGGTGTAATGTCTTTCCTAGACACAGCACGATCTCACCCCCAATACCGGGAGAGAAGAATCCCCTGCCGATCCGCTCACGTGCCTCCATGTGGCTCGGGACTGTACCCAAAAAATACATGTTTGCACGACTCCTTTGAGCCGTGGTAGGGTAGAAATCAAAGCACAGTGGGAACTCACACGAGACAAATGACGACCTCAGGTCGATGAACTAACCTGTACACATGTTACCAGGGAACTGCTATCTGACGATAGGTATAATACCAACTAGCAGATTCCCGGCGAGTCCTGTCCGGTGTACTCAAAACCCATTGAGCTCCTGTATACATCTTAGGTGATCTAACTGACACCATTGGCTTGTGAGACCGGCCACCACCCCTCGTCGGGGTCTTGACTGTACACACTAGTCTACTCCGGAGTATCGATGCCCTGTCTCGAAACTCCCACGACTAGGGACCAGAATTAAGGATATGCTTATAGACCACCCAACTCTCACGTATATGATCGCCCTCATACTGTTGGTAGTCAAGCAAGATCCTAAGGGCTCTATCAACGTGTAATCGTGATCAGTCACCTGAACCTATACACGACTGATAAAGGCAAACCAGATAGCATACTATCATCTCGAGTAAGACTGTCCTACCGGTATAGGTCCTCCTCAATCATTGCAATCACGTACCTGCGATCCAATAATTGACTTTGAGGGCACTATATCCAACAATCTCCCACTTTCACTTAAGGCTAATTATTGCGATGTCGCATACTCACAGCACGTGTGATACCGAACACCCAACTCCTCTACTAATCAGTTTCACAAAGCCCGTTTGTAAAACTATTGTGTTCGAGAAATAGCCTCAGTGAGCGGATCCGCCCTGATGTTTCTTTCTGTCTCTCTTAATCTCAAGTTCGCGGTGAAAGCCATCTCCCGAATTGAGTAATACCTGTCTTAGAATATGTCTGGATATCTGATGGGACCTAGTTCATAAATGAAATCCAAATCCAAACTTCTTAGATTGTATCGATAACTGAACCTAATCAGTATCCTGCACGATGCCTCCCACAGTATCCTCTTGGACCACCTGTCCATAATACTATCCCTCGTCAGAGGGAGAACTATAACTCTGACAATCACTCTGTTATCCATGTCACCTTTGAAGCCTGGAATGATAACCGTCTCCCGAAGGAGGCTACCGTCATCAAATCCCTAGAACATGCACTTATGTTCTAAAACTGCTTCCTTATGTTTCTCCAGGATTGGATTACTTTAAACTTATCGCATTTAGTGAAAAAACAGCATCTGGTGTGGTACTTGATATCTCATGATTGACTCAATTGCCTAAGCAAGTGATCTGCCAATCATGCACATCCCTCTCCCCTTTAGTCTGGAAGACACCTTTAGAGAGGGTGACTCCATCACCTGCAGGTACACCACCATGCCAGGAGTCATCTATTCTAAAAACCATTAGAATACTATCAAACTACTCACATTGGGAAACTATCCAAATCCAGATCTAAAACCATAGATCTAGAAACCAGAATGTCAGATATTATATCCATATCCTGTCTGGAGAAACAACTGTGTGACGACCACAGTACAACCGATCGTAGTATAGGAATTTTACTTCCTACTCTGTGTATATCATCCAAATACCAGGGCATCACACCCTACTACCTTCTTAACAGATCCATCCCCTATTCTGATGAAGTCAAACCCATGACTGTCACATCAAAATTAGATGATCTATCTTCGCTATATCTGCTCAAGTCTATAAATAGACATAAGCTACTTGCCCACTATGCTTCCGCTGCTCCCACTGACCACAACAACCCTATGGCAGAATAATATACACGTGCACTTCTAAAGCCAGTTTAGAACGACGCTATACTTAACCTCCTACCGGGTCTCATAGTCTGGAACAACAGTAGTGTCAAGTCTGGGTAGATAAGAACCTCCATGTCACCGTCCTTGAGGCTACCAGAATACCTCTCGGGTGTCTGAGGTTACCCACCATATCTGCGGAGTGGCTAATGGAATGTCAAACCTGATAGAATCTTTAGGTCTTTTTAAATTTTCCGTAATCGTTTGCGGTTCTGGAATGACTTCCAGTTCTACCATACTCCCACTACTGTTTTCTGAAAAATCCATTTTACTAAAACTATGGCAAGTCAAGAACAATATCACTATTGATCTTCCAGATGGTAGAAAGTCGACCCTCGACAAACCCACAATCAGCCATTACAGAAACGTGCCCTGAGTTATCCAGAGTATGGTTTTAAGCAGAAGCCGGATAACTCCCCGTACCTTAACATCGTTAAGATATGAACCATTATATATCCAATATAGAAACTTTGGCACTTATTTAATTGGAATCAGATTCTAATCATGCAGCTGTCTCCAGTGCATATCTTAATGGATAGAGGCTAATCAGCATTACTCAACTTAGGAATCCATCCAATTATGAGTAACCTGAAAGAGAAACAAGTTTCTCAAAACCATTACTATCAACTGAATATCAATCACAAGTATCAACATCTTCGATACTTACGACATCTGGTTCTCTACTTTATTCCTATACCCACAACTTCTCAAAACTTAGACCTTGTATTTCTATGAAACACTTGTCTAAAAACTAGAGAAGTCATAAGTAAACAGAACATAGTACGAGGACCAACCCCTTTGTCCTGATGGACACTGGACAACATACAATACTCTGTACAAGTCCGCTGAGTCGAATAACTCAAAACCTGTGCATCGTAGGTTGAAAACTGTACTTATGGTTAAGAACTACTCCGTTGTTCAATGCTCCTTACCCAATCGCCAACTGATATAGGTAAATGTCATCGACATAATATCAAAAGGTTATATCTCACTTTATAAAAATAAATGTACAGATATATCATTTTGAAATTGGTGCACAACAACGGATACTCAAAAACCAAATATATGCCTGCCGGCAATAACCCAGGCGACTTCCTCAAATATCACCAATTACAACGAATTCCGATATAATGAGGATGATCACCTAATGCCCAATAACTTCCTTCCACTCATCAACTGTAAAACTATACAGATGTGAGAATCATACCTGGTAAATACATACCCTAGAGTAAGTATCTAATCGGGAAAACAGTTTTCCTTTATCAATGCACTGAAACATGAAAAGGTTTCGTAGGGGTATCCTGGTATTCCTAGTAATGCCTCTTCCATAATCCAATTCATGACTATAACCGTATATTTCATTTGCCATCTCTCCAGATCCCTTTATTTGTCTTTATTCATTCCATTATGTACACCATCGTTAGGCTAAATGGTTTTCTTCCTTCCCTACCGTTTGGCACCAGCCTATGGTTTGGAAGAAGACTATCCAGTAAGCATAATAGGTATACCCTCCTAAACCAAGGAATACTCATAACTTGAGAGAAGGTGATGATAAAAGACAACTGAATAATACCTTATTCTAGCAAAGGTGAAATAGGAGTGGCGATGAAGTACGCGGTTTGGTCGTGAATGATAACAGTCGCAATTTACTTTGCACTCTTTCTAATCCCTTTATTCTGTCTTTAGTTATTACCTTCTGTACACCCTACTTAGGCTAATTGGTTTTCTTCATTCCCTACCTTTCGGCACCTGCCTATGGTTTGCAATAAGACTATCCAATAAGCATAATAGGTGTACTCTCCTAAACCAAGGAGCCCTCGCAACCTGAGAGAAGGTGATAATAAAAGACAACTGAATAAACCAATTCTATTTCTCCTGAACCTGGATCCATCCCCGAAGAAGTCCCTTCGAGTTCGTATATAACCATACGATGGATCTATCCAATGGAAGTGGATGTCCGTAGTAATACGGGGTGTTCTGAGAAATTCAAAGGGTAAAAGAAAGAGTGGCAATGACTTATGCAACTTAGACAATCCAAAAGCCAGTATTTTAAGAAGGTTCGGTCAACTTGGTCACTGAGTCCTAATCTAGGGTCGGTCAAAGGTCGCTGTCAAAGAGAGAGAGAAAAGAAACACTCTGCGTGCTCTCTAACCTAGATCAGAATGGTTATCACTTTATCTAATCCGGAAACCTCCTACTGTACTGTCAAATTCTCCTCCAAACCTGAAAGAAGAATCAATCGGGATCACCCGAAGAGTAAACCAACTCATCAGTGGGAATCTAGATCCAACTCACATTGCATGATAACGTGACGGAATCCACTCATGTTATCACACTCCAGAAGGTATGCGCATACTTGGCAAGTTTCAGTTTCTTTAGAAACTCCCGATATGATTTTTGCCCCATGCTCTTATGACCTTGACGTTGGTCAAAATGTCATAAGTCACATGCCAAGTTCTACCCGTCACTATCTTGTCAATTTGAACCCACCCGCACATGCCCTTGACGTTGGCCAAAATGGCAGAATGACTGTCCCAAACTAACTCATCTATCTATGCAACAATTGAATACCCAGCAGCTACCAAACACTATGCCTTGGCGTTGGTCAAAATACATAGCTTGAATACTACTGAATACCCATAAGAAATGACGGAGGGCTATGGCTGGTTTTTAGAGAAAAACATTTAACGTAATGAACTTGATCTCGTTGAAGAAACCTGATAGCTTTTTATAAAAATATAGTGGCGAAAACCTCTGCTAAAGAGGTCACTCCCGGTGAATGGATCTCGGCTCTTTCCTCGTGGAATGAGGTGCAGGATATTCCACTGAATACCGCGATGCAAAGCAACTTGTAATCGACTATAGTGAAGTTATTACCCTGATGTAAACTTCTGCCCAAAGGGTCATTCCTGGTGAACGGATATCGGCCCTTGCCTCGTCGAATGAGGTGCAGGATATTCCAACCGAATACCACTGTGCAAAACAAAAGAAAACGTCTTTGTAATAACACATTTTAAAATTTTTCCAACAACATCCAAACAGGTTTGTTTTTTCTTTGCATTGATCAGAATCAACGCAGTCCCATCATTTAATCACAGCAGAAAAGAACGAAAATAAAATGTACGTATATGCCATCCGCATTTGTCACTGGGTCCCGTCATCACCCGTTAGGTTACTTAACTAATGACAGAGCGGGGACTGAACTAGCGCGGGTGTAAAACATATATAACATCTACTAGTATATATACCAATATAGAATAATCGCTCCAGGCGTGATAATATGCAACATTAGAGAAAAGTAATAAGCATCATAGAACAATACAGATAATCTGGGATCCCGGGTTTCACAGAGCCTCTGCTGAAACCCGACGTTCCCCTGGTCGTGTGGATAGCCTGTGCAATGAAACCTAGACCCCTACGGGTGCGGCAAGTTACCCGCCAAAACCTGAAGCGAGGAAGCCCCTACAGCAAAGTGAATGGACCACCCTGCACTTCACGGAATCCGGTAACTTGAGCACCCCTCCTTGGGTCAACCTGTACCCCCTACGAGTGCGGCGAATAGTCTGCCAATACTAGAGTGATTCCCCTCTGCCTCTCAAAGCCATGAGATACGGACCCGTTGCCCTCCAGAACCCGGCTATCCGTGCACTTCGTCGTGGGGTAAAACCTAGTACAGAAATGAAAAACATGTACAACGGGTACATCGACCTCATCCCGGTCGTGCCCTAAAAGAATATTATACAAACAGGCAGTGACGACAGTCCACTTATTGGACGCTCGTCCCGCAATATCAAATGTACAAATAAATCCAAACTGAACTACCATTGCACACTGCTATCCACCACGACAAATCCGCAATATCACAGCACAACACAGAACTTCAACGCGAATGTCACGTTCGCAAACCCGTCTAAAAGGACTATAATAATTAGACGTGGTTTACTGCTCGAATGACATTCACGGTCGGAGATATAATGTAAGTACTGTAAACTAATACGTTTAAATTTCAATTGACAAAATTTCCCGAAGTGGGCCCCACATACATCTGCTGTACAGTAACAAAAACTGGGCCCAAATGAACAGTTCCAGAAACCACAATTTCCCAAGTAGAAGCCCAAGAAGAAAATTGACCAAATGATTGACCAAGACGGCCGCAGTTCCCAGGTCAAAGCCAGGCTTTGACCGCATTTCTGCGGTCGTACGGTCGATTCACTTTGTCGTTTTTCTACAGTGTTCTTTAAAACGCCTGCTTAATTTTCTGGTATAGTCAAAATAATTTTTAGACCCCTTTTAAAATTAACAGAAACTTTAGACTTGAAAATTGCGATTTCAGAAATTTCGTTCGATCGTTGTTTTAAACGCGTTAGAACAAGTTAGTAAAGCTTAATAGCGTGGCTCTGATACCATGTAAGTATACGGTAGCGCCCCGGTCGTCAAGCAGACGCCAAATGCGGAACAAAAACTTTTATAACTGGCGCTATCGCATACTATAACCCGGATCTGCTATTAACGTTAAACTAACAATCTACAAAGAGGGTAGAAAGGTTATACCGAACGATCCGAGTCCTTCGTTCTTTAACCATCATCCTACGCTCTTGTGCGGCTGCTCCGATCTCGTCGATCTCCGATCTACTCGTCCAGGTGGCACCACGTCAACGGTTCTTTAAATGGGCTCCCGCCTCTGACTCGAGGCAACTCGGTCATCAAGTTTGCTAAAAGAGATGACCATGATTGATGTAGAGAATGAGTAGAACACTTTGTCTCGTTACGTCCAAAACTATGGACGAACGGTTAATGAAGTTGCCTTTTGGATTCAACTGAAATGAGAAATAAATATCTGAAATTTTCATGAAGCCAAAACTTATATCTTTTTCTAACCCACAACCATGATCACTCACAAATGAATGGCCGGCCATATTTGTAGAGGGAGGAGGTGAGTGTAGGAGAGGGGAGGGTCACCATAACAATAATGAAGAGGATGAGTCATCTAACACCTAGTATGAACACAATTAAGGCATACATTGAACCTTCTAACTTAGTCATCAAGCATTAATTGCACAATAAATGCACTAATGACTCACTAGACTAATCATCTCATCTAGAAGCCTCTAGAAACTTCCACACTCATCTCAAGAAAAGATAAATCCGTATTAAACCGAATGTTTAATACGGGTGATAGAAAACTGGAAAATAGCAACTTCCAAAAGTGATCCCGAAACGAATTTCAGGATAACCCCGTAACTGTATAAATATACCCGCATTTGTATTATGACCGAATACAAATGCAACTGAGACAAAGATATTATATCTACAAAGTATAATACATGGATCCGGCTTAAACCAAAGCCCACCAGTATTATATGCCCGAAATATGACACGTGCGTAAATGCACGTGCATTTTTGGAACCCTGCCATAAAACCATACAGCCTCTACAACGTTTCGCCCGAACTTGGGAAACTATCTGTGGGGGACTCTAATGACTCGTCAGTACCCTGGCAGTGGGTTTAACCATAAGCCGTCAGCGGCACTAGCTGTGCGTAACGGCTGCCCATGAACTAACCTCAAGGGAGGCCGATGAGCGAACTCATCCGGAAACCCTACTGACCCTAACAGTGACAATGTATATACAGTCCGGTCCGTTCGTCTATGAGTATCGCATATCCTGCCTAGGGGGCTAGTAACGTCAGACCCCCAATAGTAGTATAAGTCTTGTCGGAGACAAGCCCTGAACACCCTGAGAAACTACCGGAGTACCTACCAGTAATTCTCACCTGCCTTGGTCAAGAACTTGGTGTAATGGCTTTCCTACACACAGCACGATCTCACCCCCAATACCGGGAGAGACAAATCCCCTGCCGATCCGCTCACGTGCCTCCATGTGGCTCGGGACTGTACGCAAAAACTACCTATTTGCACGACTCCATTGAGCCGTGGTAGGGTAGAAATCAAAGCACAGTAGGAACTCATACGAGAAAAATGACGACCTCAGGTCGATGAACTAACCTGTACACATGTCAACAGGGAACTGCTATCTGACGATAGGTATAATACCAACTAGCAGATTCCCGGCGAGTCCTGTCCGGTGTACTCATAACCCAATGAGCACCTGTAGACATCTTAGGTGATCCTACTGACACCAGTGGCTTGTGAGACCGGCCACCGCCCCTTGTCGGGGTCTCGACTGTACACACTAGTCTGCTCCGGAGTATCGATGCCCTGTCTTGAAACTCCCACGACTAGGGACCAGAATTAAGGATATGCTTATAGACCATCCAACTCTCATGTATATGATCGCCCTCATACTGTTGGTAGTCAAGCAAGATCCTAAGGGCTCTATCAACGTGTAATCGTGATCAGTCACCTGAACCTATACACGACTGATAAAGGCAAACCAGATAGCATACTATCATCTCGAGTAAGACTGTCCTACCGGTATAGGTCCTCCTCAATCATTGCAATCACGTACCTGCGATCCAATAATTGACTTTGAAGGCACTATATCCAACATCATATATATATCGTCATCCACATAGTATCGTCGTCCAACGATCTGCTATAACATCATGACATATCTTGGTCACATATTAAATATCCCACGGCAACATGTCCAATAATATCGACTTAATCCCAAGTATCATATAAAATCCTCGTCATTCAAGCATATGAATACAAATATAAATATGTCCCCAATACGAACAAGGAAGTCAAGTATACGGGTATGTGTTTGTGCATGTAAGCAAAACTTTACCCTATGGTTTCGGGAATAAGAAATCGTCTAGCGTCGTTTCATCCATACTTGCTAACACTAACCCCTAATCTCCTAAAGCTTTCTTGCTAAGGCTCATATCACATCCTAACATATAAAGGTATATATATCGTATCCCATCATATAATTCCTTACAACTTTGCGGTGGTGCTATACGCCATCCACCCGACTTCTCCCCGTAGATATAAATCTACTCACCTTACTTCTTGTTTGCCGATGCCGATGTCGCCATCTTCATCTTCAACGTCTCGAGATCACGTGGGGTACCTACACATATAACACAATCGCAAATGTGCATTAAAATCCTATCAAAAAACCAAAACGACACGCTAAGGCCAATAGGTTAGAACCTAGTGACCACGCCTTCAAATTCACCAAATGACCCTCAATATCGTCGTACAAACGTCAGGTCATCGAGTTAAAACCAAATTCAAAAAATCCAGAAATCAAAATACGAGAAACGAAACCCCGAATCAAAACAGCAACTCTTGAAAATGGTCCAACATTTTCCCTAGGTCAAATTAGCCAATTTTGCATATGCCTAGGGTCTAGTTTACTGGAGATAAGGCCCTGGAACAAAAACGAATCATTTCCAAACTGCTCTGGCCGCAATTTGCAGCCGAAATGATTTAATTTGCGGCCTAGAGCAGAGGGTAGGGGCTGGGGTCTTGGGTGGTGCTTCCTAGGTGCCTGCTGGTATCACTGTCCTTGCAAAATAATTTTTCAGGTCCCTGAGTGTTAGCAGATTTCATTACACTCTCACAGAATCCACAATTTCTCCGATATCGGGTTTCTAAGTTCGTATTCCGGGGTTAAGTCTCAGATTTTAGTCCAATATGATATCACTAACAGGGTTTTAAGGTCACTACTAGCCTCAATTTCAGTTTACAACTCAATTCAAACCCTAACCCTAACTAGAAATTTCTAAGTTCACTAAACATCGATATATCGGTTCCAAACAAACATAGGTACTAAAGTGAATGGAAAACTATGGTAAGGGTTAAAGAAATACCTCATTTGGCAACTAAAGAATTTTCTTGAGTTGCCCAAAGTCCTCAAAATTCGATTTTTCTTGGTCCAATGTGCTTCCCTTGAGCTTGTGAACATTTTTAATGAAATGGGTATGGGGTTTTGGTGAATATTTTGATATGGGTCAATGAAGGTAGAAGAAGGGGGGGGGAAGATGAGGAAGAAGAAGAAGAAAATGGTGGAGGAATTATGAGGCAGCACCCCCATTCTCTCTCTTTCAAGCATGGTCCCCTATCATGATTATGTCCCCTTTTCTCTCTCCTCAAGTCATCATTACACCTTTATTCCATTCTCTTTGTTTTTTCTCACCACAAATAAACCAAATACATAACACAAATGGAATGAAACAACATGTAACATGTCATGGTGCACTAGCCATGAAAACTGTAGAAACACGGATTTGGCTTAATCGCGATTAGCTGTGCACTAATCGGGTTTTTATCAAACTGCATATAATAAATTTTAAAAATGCCAAATCCTTTAAATATATTTTTAAATGAATAAATCATTTTAAATTTCCATTTATTTCACAATTATTGGTATAAATTTATACTCTTTTTTAAAAACCCCAATTTCGCAAATCGGCAGTTTTCGGGAAAAATATTATTTTAATATTAAATTCCAAAAATAATGTTTCATATTTTCTGAAATGTTAAAGTCTTCCCCCTTAAATAAATTCGGTCTCTGGATTTAAATTTAAACCCCTCAAATACTAAAACATTTCAGTAAAAAGTCCAAGTCGTCGGAGCTCCGAAATCATCAATACATAAAACGTATCATGGCGCAATGCACGCGCATGAACAATGAGCAGATAACTCAAAAACAAAACTCCATCAAGCATCCCGCAATCATCGGAGTCATGGTGAAGGCACAAATGTCAAATCCAAAACGAAACCAATATGATATATATCAAAACTATCCATGTAAACACCTGAAGGAAATGCATGCCAAACCGTGTCAAGTCGCTGTGCAATGCGCATAGCAATGCACAGTGGCGGACGTCTCTAGTAATAAAATAACTATATATAGACTTATCCTTTGCTTAATATTTACGTCCCTCCATTTTGAAAACAATTTAGAACGGTTTCCTTGTTTTAAACGTTTCGTGTCATATCTGACACGTAGGTAAATACTGAGACTATAGCTCCATTTTTGGAAATCCCTTCGATAGCTATCAATGCATGCAAAACATATCCAGGTACTGTCCTCTGACTAGTCCTTCTCAGTACAAAAACAAATAGTAAATATCAAAAAAACGTACTACTCCATAAGAATCAATCCCGAAATGTGCATATGAATGCTACGTGCGTCTGGTGCGCACGGAAATCAAAATCCATGAATGTCCATACATGTGCACAAAATCAACATCTAAGTGAAACGGGTGTGCACGAAAGCATCTGTCCAGTGCAACGGGTGTGCACGACAACAATATCAGGTGCATCTGATATGCACAAAGAATCTCGATTTAGTGCATCTGGTGTGCACCAAAATCGCATCAAGCGCCCAAGTATGCGCAAGGATCCAAATCTAGTGCACAAGGTGCACGAAAACAATACCAAATATCATAATCGAAATTGATAGTATATAATAAACCTCGATCTAATCAGGTATACCACGGTATAAAATCTCACAAACATGTGCATCAGCGTGCACAAAATCGAATCAAAATACTAAAAGTATATGAAAACTATACCGAAAGCATAAGTCAAATCACATGTAAACTATAGGCATGAAATCAAAGTCAACATCAATTGCAATAAATCCGCATAAATCATAACTCAACACAACAGTGTATAAAGCCTATCACAAGTGTAATAACTATGCACAAAATATAAATAGCCAGTAGGTGCAACCGTGGTGCACGAAAACAAATATCATGAAACTCAATCATCAAAACTCAATCATGCGAATAAATCGCCCAAAATACCGAAATCAAGTATGGCGGAATAGTCCTGCTCAAGCACATCCTTTAAGAGTCTCTCGCCAACTGTCTTGGTCACTCGTAACATGTCTCGTCAACGATGCCGAACTCTGGCCTGCTGGGCGTGTGCATATGACTGATCCTGGATTCAAGTCTTCTCGTATAGTATTTGAAGAAAGGTCATGTCAAGGTCTCTTCCCAATTCTGCCGAACTGCCGGAAGTCATCATCTTTACTATACCTATTTCTTGTTCCGGAACGGCTGCATACTCATCACGACTCCTCCTGGAAGGTATATCCATATACAATGCCTCTGCATGCGTATCACATCTCTGATGTCGGCGGAGTGGAACGTCAACTCATCAAGATCTCGTACGAACCTCTTGCTCCACTTTTCTCTACGGTCGACTGCTTCGGACTCGTCTCATCGTGGATGCATGGACTGCGCTCCAACGGCTTTACTCGTATCTGAAGTCTCCCAAGCAATGCATCCCATCCCATAGCATCCGAATGAAGTCGAACCATTCGATTGAATAGTCAAAACCTCATAATCCCCCAAGAGCTTAACATCTTGGGTACAATTTAATAGTATCGAGTACATACCACAGCATCGGTGGACCAGCCGTAGAAGGGCAAACCCAAGCCTCACTAATAGCACCGCGGAACTGCCGCAAACCCTAAGGTTCAAAGGCTTTCACACGGTCATTATATCTGTAGGGTTCCTAGGCATCCTAATGAGGTCTCACAAGGCATCAACCATGCCAATTTCAAAAAATCTAGGTGCCGAGAAACCCGACTACGGATCGTTTGCTAGAAAACTAGGCGAAAAGATAACTAGTTAACACTTAACTAAGGGAATACGGAAATACAACCTTTGTAGATCCGGTGCTCCACCTCCATAGCTCCGCAACGAAGTCCTCTCCGCTGTCCAAATAAAATCCGGGCTCTAGCGTCGGCTTCGTCGGAGAATGGGCAAGCTAGGTCGTCGATGTCCATGCCGAAGATGATCTACGTCGAGGCATCGCTAAATCAAGCTCCGACTTCACCAAGTCAAGAAACTTGTGAAGAAAACACACTCTACTACTTGGCAAGAGGTAGAGGATGAAGAAATAGGAAGTGGGTTAACTTTAGTTTTGGATTTCTCACTCTTTTCCAACAATCACCATTGATGGAGCTTGGTTTTCTTCAAAGAAGAATGAAGAAGAAGAAGAGCAAGAAGAAGATAAGTATTATGATAAGAATAAAAGAAAATAAATAAAAATCCATTCTTATCATAATTCTCACCATGGTTAGGTGTAGAGAATTAACTCGAGTTAATTGAATTGGTTAGGGTTAAGCATGAGACAAAATGGTGACTAAGTCAAAAGTTCATGAAGCTTCATGAAAGAAAACAAAAGAAGCCACCATTCTATTTTATGCAATTTTATTTTCCAAAAATAAAAACAAATGAATAAATGAATAATCAAATAAAAACCCTAACCATTTCTTTAACCAAGGTTTAATTCTTTACACAAACCCTAATTTGCATGTATCATCAAATATGATACAAACAAGTGCACAAAATCATATCGCATATGCAATGCGCACAACCGAGCGAGAAAATCCATTTAAAGTGAACCGATACTAGTTAATGCAAAGTAATATATCAAATATATAATTATGCATTAAATCATTAAATCAACGCTTCATTTAACGATCCGGTCATGACGCACATAACCGACTGGTACCATTAGTAACATCTTATCGAATCAACACTTGATCCGATAACCCGGCTATATCGCATATAACCGATCAATGTCACATCGCGAGAATCGAATACAGTATCACATACTGGTATTATTCTCGGTCCCGCACATATCTCATATGCGCTCCTATTTCGTTTCGCTTGAGCCAGGAAACCTCTGTGTAGGACTCTAAAGACTCGTCAATACGCCGGCAGCGGATGATGATCATATCAAACATCCACAAGCCGCAAGCGGTCTGCTAAACGTAACGGCCACCCGGGTATTGAGCGATCTGAAGATCGAAGAGCAAGCCCGCTCACACTCCAGTGAATCCAACCAGTAACACTACCGTACAGTCCGGTCTGATCGTCTGATATGTCGCATATCCCGCCTAGGGGTGGTAAACGTCAGACCCCAATAGCTCGATAAGTCGTGTCGATATGAGGTCTATAACAATTCGAGAAACTACTGGTAACACTTACCAGTAAATCTCAGCAACCCTGGCCAGGGATTTCCTGTTATAGCCAATCAAACACAGCGCAACATCAACTCCCTATACCGGGAGAGACGAATCCCCTCCTATCGCTCATTGCCTCCATGTGACTCGGGACTGTACCCAAAAACCACCGTTTTGCACGCCCTCTTGGACGTGGTAAGATGGCAATCAAAGCACAGTGGGAACCACACAAGACTCTATGACGATCTCGGGTCAACAGACTACTCTGTACCAGTGTCACCAGAGAACTGCCATCTGACGTGAGGTATAATACCATCTGGGAGTTCTCGGCGAGTCCGTCCAGTGTACCCAGTCTCCACTGAGCACCCGTATATCATCTCTGATGTCAAACACCGATGGATATGGGATCATCCATCGCCCATCTGTATGGGTCGAGAAGGTATACGCTAGTCTACTCTGGTATATCGATGCCCCGTCTCGATACACCCACGACTAGGGACTTTGAAGGATGTACTTATGGACTACCATGTCCCCACTAGTATGATCCGCATCATAGTCCTGGTAGTCAAGTACAGATCCTAAGGGCTTTACCAACATGTAACAGGGAGACAATCAGTGTACACGTTAAGGTAAAGATCAACCAGATAGCATACTATCATGTCGAGCAAGAAAGTCCTCCCTATATATGTCCCAGCATCCACTACAATATACATCCTATGTATAGTAATGGTCTCTAGGGCATACATATAACTAACAATCTCCCACTTGCACTAGGGCCATCTGATAGCAGTGGTTGTGGTATCTCATACTCAACCATCCCATAAAAGTCTCTCTCTGGGAACAGGCCTTTGTGAGTGGATCCGCTGTGTTGTCCTCTGAGTCTACTCTCCTAACCTCGATCTCCCTGGAGATCAACCATCTCCATGATCAAGTGATACTGCCTTAGAATATGTCTGGGTCACTGATGGGACCGGCGTTCCTTGGCATAAGCCACAACTCCATTGTCACACAATGGTAGGAACATAGTTCATCTCATGAACCTATATACACCCAAACAGCCTCTTTGGTAGCATTTTAAGTAGCGATGTATCCTGCCTTTATCGTCTAGTATGCCACGGTATCCAGCTTGGAACTCTTCCAACATACCGTCCCTTTACTAAGGGTAAAGACAATGCCTGTGACTGACATTCAGTCGTCTTTATCACCCTGGAACCCTTCCAGTGATTCTCCCCAGGGTCGATTGATACCATCTCACTACAACTAGTGAGAATCTTAACATCCAATTAAATCTATCTCATAGATCCAAAATCCAGGATTTAGTAGGTATCATTTTGATCCTACACGGAGAACCTTTGTGATAAACGGAGATCGATCTAGCGTAGCATAAGAAACTCCTTTCTTATCAAGAGTATGTCATCCACGTACTCTACTAGGATCACCACCATACTCCCTACTACCTTTTTGTTTATACAAGGTTCATCTACCATTTTGATGATGTCAAACTTTTTGACTAATCCATCAAAACAGATGTTCCAACTCCGCGATGCCTGCTTTAATCTTATAAAGCATCTTGCACACGTTTCCGCTGCTCCCACTGTCTACGAGGCCCTCTGGCTGTGTACTTATAGACGCACTCTTCTAAAACATCATTTAGAAAAGCAGTCATGACACCCAACCACCAGATATCGTAGTCATAGTATGTAGCCGTGACAAGTAGGATCTGGATGGACTTAAGCATAGGTACGGGAAAAGGTTTCATCATTATCCACGCCTGGTCAATGACGAAAACCTTTAACAAGTCTAGCTTTGAAAGTCTCAACTTTTCGATGTACACCAAGTAATCTTCTCAAGATATACTTGCTCCTGATGGGGATTTAACCCTTCAGATATAGCAACCAAAGTCCATACCTTGTTGGTGTATAAGGATTCCATCTCAGATCACTAAGCATCCAGCCATTCTTACAGAGTCTTACTCCTGATGGCCAGCTTGAAGCTAGTTGGGTCATCATCTCATGATGCAATCCTCGCTCCCACTGTCATAGAGAAACCGAAGTAACTCTCTGGTGGGTGAGTAACCCTACTAGATCAGCGGAGAGGCTGAGGTTCGTTGGTATCTACTGAATCCTTTAGTTGTACCAAATCATTAACTGTAGTTTGTATAGCTGGAACCTTTCCAGTTCTACATAACAGACTTTGCCTCGAGCTTGTCCAGATTTTGCTTTTAGACATAGGCCGGACAACCCCAAATCTTAACTAACTTAAGATATGGGCTCTTCCCTTTCCATATCACATATGAAGTGGTAGGCAATTGATTTGATTGGAACCCTATTCAATAGGTATGCAACTTCTCAAGTGCATAACTCCCAAAAGGAAATAGGTAACTCAGTAGTACTCATCATAGAGCACACCTTATCATATATGGTGTATCTGCTCCGCCCCGATATACCATCGTGCTATGGTGTATTCGGAGGAGTAATGCTGAGAGAGAATCTTATTCTCCTTTAGAATAGTCCAGGAATTCCGTGCTCAAGTATTCTCCTCCCTGATCACATCAAAGGACATAATGCTTATACCCGTATTTTGGTTTTCTACTTCTAACTTATATTCTGTGAATATCTCAAAAGGTTCGGACTTGTGTTTCAACAGGAACATAGATCTGAATCTCGAAAGATCATCAGAGAATGCAATGAACTATAAAGAACCAGTCCTGGCATGTGTAGACAGGGGACCTTACATACATCAACATGTATCATCCCAAGAGTTTACTAATCTCTTTCTCTGTTTCCAATAAACAGAGCTAGTGTCATTATATCTTTGTGACATGACTGGCAAGTTTCACAAGATGTAGATTCAAACTGATTTAAATATGCATCTACATGTAACTTCAGCTAGTCGGGTCACATTGATCTGACCTAGTCTACAATACCTTAAGAAGGATCCGTTCATTTCTGAACTATTCCTCTTTTGTGTGTTCCGTATACCAAGAACTGTAGTTTGATTTAGAACATCAACGCTTTTAGATAACGTGCCTGAACCGATCAACTTTTGATATAGGAAATGTTCAAAACATTATCCAACAATACAAAATTTTACCGTTTCTTTACTAATAAAGAGACAGATATGATTTTGTATATCAGGTTCGGTATCTAATAACATTCGTTCAGAATCAATGTATTGGTAATACAGGATGACAGTGACCGACAGACTTGGCTGCAACTCTTGCCCCGTTTTCTGCCTCATGAAACTTATCACCCGTTCTCAGTTCTCTACCTTTCTGTAGCCCTATGTAACAGATTACATATCTGGGATCCTGATCTGGTATCACATACCCAGGACGTAGAGGATACGGAGAAACAGTTCTTTGTAATGAACACACCCGAAGATGATGCATCAGCATGCACTCTCTTCGTTTGGGCGGCACGGGAAATCTGGTATTCCCCAATTTCTTGCTCTGTCTTATAACAATTATAAGTTGGAGCGGGACCAACGTTCCCCAGCTCAGTATAACAAGCGGGTTCGGTCAATAATCCGTTTTATTATCTTGATTAAGGCGTGATATGGTCGCTACCTGGAGAGAGAGAGAAGAAAACACTCAGCGTGCGCTCTGTCAAGAATAGATTGGTTATTATTTTATCTAATCAGGATGGCTCCCACTGCTTTTTATCAAATCTTCCTTCAAACCCTAAAAGGAAAGACTAGCCGGGATTAATTACACACTACAAGTTCGCCAATCTTTCAGCCAGGCCAGTGTCGGTACTTTGAGGGAGGTCCCCCGTGCTTTCGCACGAACCTAATTAATGTAAACCTCGTTTTCCCAGAGGCGTAACCCCGTTGACACCTTTTTAGACACCTACTTGATCGGCTAATTGTAATGTGTAAAACTCTCCCAGGAGTAACTCTTACTCGCAGTGGGTATCGGGATCCAACTATCTCATAGAAGGTATGCAATCTCATTGCAAATTTCAACACTTGAAATTCCCGATAATATTTTTCCCCGAACGATCTATGACCTTGACAAGGTCAACAAACCATAGACCGCAAGTCAAGTTCAACCCGTCATTTCTTGATTGAATCAAACCCACCCGCACGACCTTTGACAAGGTCAACAAGGCCGCACGACTACCCTAATCCAATCTGCATCATATGCATAAGCAGATAAATACTGGTTAGCTACCGCACACTGCGCCTTGACAAGGTCAACAAGCGCAGCACGAATACTAAAGAGGATTTATCTAAAATGACGGAGGGCTACGACAGGTTTTTACGAAAACCTATTGCGTAATGAACTTGATATCGTTGTAGGATCGAATGAATTTTGAAATGGAGTGCTTTTGAGGCTTTTCTAGTTTTGCTAAAGGAATCACTCCCGGTGAAGGGATCGTCGGTCCTTTCCTCGTCGAATGAGGTGCGGGATATATCATATATATCACTGTGCAAAGCAAAAACTATAAAAGCAATCAAAAACAAACCGAGTGTGTAGCATCAGCCAGTTATTGCTGAAGGAGTCACTCCCGGTGAAGGGATCTCGGTCCTTTCCTTATCGAATAAGGTGCAGGATATATCATATATACCGCTGTGCAAAGCAAGAACTGTAGCTACCTGTTTTATTTTGAAATTCGATTCTACAACATCTTAGGTTTCTTTTATTTCATTAATCACATTAATGAAGTCCCATCATTTAAGTTACCTAAACATCACAGATAAATACGACGTACACTTATGCCATCCGCATTCGCCTCGATGTCCCCTCGTGCACCGTTAGGTTAGGTAACTAACGGCAGAGCGGGGCAGGGCTAGCGCGGGTGTAAAACATAAGTAACTCCTATATAATATATCATATATACTATATACTGTATCTATCACAGAACATCACATGATCACATCACAGATATCGCAGCAGAAGAAACATATGAAATATTGGATATACTAGGACGTCCGTGTTTTCAATACGAGCCAGTATAAAACACGGATTCCACGGTCGCGATGAATAGCCAAACCCACACCCCTAGACCTCTACGAGAGCGGCAAGCAACCCTACCAATTTTGGAGTTAGGAGACCCGGACTCGACTTCTCGAGTTGGTCTCCCACTGGACTCCAGAACCCGGTTACTTGTGCTCTCCTCCTTGGGTCTATCCTAGTGCGGAGAAGTAAATAATATACAAGAGGTGACAACTTCCGCAACCTGGAAGTGCCCCAATAAAAGAATATTACATACAAGTATTTACATGAATGAAAATGAAAAACACTCATCTCACATAAAAACCCCCGGCTATTCAAACACGACGATCCAATATAACATATCCAGCAACACATAACATCACATGTCATCAACGTAAGTAAATATGCGCATCCCAATTGTCGTTGACATATAGCAACGAAACCGGCGATATCACATATTACACTTACGGTCACAGAAAAGAAAGTGTAAAACTACAACAGTTGGAATCCGCAACCACCTCAGACATCGCATGCCTGACCAAATGAATTACTTAGACATCGCAAGCCTAACAATTATAAACCCCGCATTTTAGTCTCAAAATCGAAAACACTTTTCAATATCAAGTCGGGCAATTCAACAAGATTCCCGACATCCTGATCGAATGCTCGTCGTAAACTTCAGTAGACGGCTGCACCCCCGATACCGTCGATGAAGTGCACCAAGGTGGAACACCGCTGCCGCGAGCACCCGAATGGATGCTTTCGGCGACGGGGTTCTCCTACAGTCACTTGGTCGGGGCTATGGAGTGAGGCTGTCTATTAAGTTTATCCGGCGAGTATCCGCGTACGCTACGTGATTGCGACGAACTTTTGATCACATCAAAATTCCGTGGCAACCGATCAAGTGAGACTAAATTGCTATGTTTATAACATTCATTCAGTTATCTCATAACTTCTTGTGAATTCCAATTATTGTATCCCATTCCAGATAATTAGAAAATGTTAAACTTTCCGATTGAACATTCGAACACCCATGTTTTCCCGATACAGATCAACACATGAAATAAGTCTAACAACATTCAGTTCGTGCCTCAGTACCGCCGGTCCAGCCGTAGAAGGGTCAAGCCAACGCCTCACATGTGGCACGCCGTACTGCCCCAAACCCGAAGGTTCAAAGGGCAGTTCAAGACGGTCACATAATCGAGTTAAGGTTTGTTGTCTTCTAGAGGGTCCATCGAGTTACTTGCACTACTTAGAACGTCGTTAAACTACGGAAAAATCCAACACTTGGAAATTTCCCGACATGGGAAAAATTGGGTATTTATATCCGGTCGAACTTTTTAACATATTCTAAAAATTATCCGGAAAGCCACACAGTCAAAATTTGATACTCCGATCGAAACACCGAATCCCTAAATCAATCCCAGAAAATTCAACTCTTGAATTAATTTTAAAAATTCCCAGAAAACTCAGCATAATATATCAGGAATTACTGTGCAAATAATGAGGGCTGACGTCATCAAGGGGCCGCTGATCCGCCGCAGAAGCCATGCTTCTGCCGCGGATCCGCCGTGAAATTTACTGTTCACCAGAAACTTTTTGCACCGTAATTCTTATTTTTCCCTGCTGAATTTTTTAGCAATTTTTAATTTGGAAAAATCCACGTTTTTGAAAAAAGGACAGAGATCATTTTTTGAGATGGGTTTCGGGTTCGTTCGGGTTTCAAATTCCGTCTAGACTTCGCCTAAGGCTCTAGCTAGGCTCTGATACCACTGTAGGGTTCCTAGGCATCCTAATGAGGTCTCACAAGGCATCAACTATGCCAATTTCAAAAAATCTAGGTGCCGAGAAACCCGACTACGGATCGTTTGCTAGAAAACTAGGCGAAAAGATAACTAGTTAACACTTAACTAAGGGAATACGGAAATACAACCTTTGTAGATCCGGTGCTCCACCTCCATAGCTCCGCAACGAAGTCCTCTCCGCTGTCCAAATCAAATCCGGGCTCTAGCGTCGGCTTCGTCGGAGAATGGGCAAGCTAGGTCGTCGATGTCCATGCCGAAGATGATCTACGTCGAGGCATCGCTAAATCAAGCTCCGACTTCACCAAGTCAAGAAACTTGTGAAGAAAACACACTCTACTACTTGGCAAGAGGTAGAGGATGAAGAAATAGGAAGTGGGTTAACTTTAGTTTTGGATTTCTCACTCTTTTCCAACAATCACCATTGATGGAGCTTGGTTTTCTTCAAAGAAGAATGAAGAAGAAGAAGAGCAAGAAGAAGATAAGTATTATGATAAGAATAAAAGAAAATAAATAAAAATCCATTCTTATCATAATTCTCACCATGGTTAGATGTAGAGAATTAACTTGAGTTAATTGAATTGGTTAGGGTTAAGCATGAGACAAAATGGTGACTAAGTCAAAAGTTCATGAAGCTTCATGAAAGAAAACAAAAGAAGCCACCATTCTATTTTATGCAATTTTATTTTCCAAAAATAAAAACAAATGAATAAATGAATAATCAAATAAAAACCCTAACCATTTCTTTAACCAAGGTTTAATTCTTTACATAAACCCTAGTTTGCATGTATCATCAAATATGATACAAACAAGTGCACAAAATCATATCGTATATGCAATGCGTACAACCGAGCGAGAAAATCCATTTAAAGTGAACCGATACTAGTTAATGCAAAGTAATATATCAAATATATAATTATGCATTAAATCATTAAATCAACGCTTGATTTAACGATCCGGTCATGACGCACATAACCGACTGGTACCATTAGTAACATCTTATCGAATCAACACTTGATCCGATAACCCGGCTATATCGCATATAACCGATCAATGTCACATCGCGAGAATCGAATACAGTATCACATACTGGTATTATTCTCGGTCCCGCACATATCTCATATGCGCTCCTATTTCGTTTCGCTTGAGCCAGGAAACCTCTGTGTAGGACTCTAAAGACTCGTCAATACGCCGGCAGCGGATGATGATCATATCAAACATCCACAAGCCGCAAGCGGTCTGCTAAACGTAACGGCCACCCGGGTATTGAGCGATCTGAAGATCGACGAGCAAGCCCGCTCACACTCCAGTGAATCCAACCAGTAACACTACCGTACAGTCCGGTCTGATCGTCTGATATGTCGCATATCCCGCCTAGGGGTGGTAAACGTCAGACCCCAATAGCTCGATAAGTCGTGTCGATATGAGGTCTATAACAATTCGAGAAACTACTGGTAACACTTACCAGTAAATCTCAGCAACCCTGGCCAGGGATTTCCTGTTATAGCCAATCAAACACAGCGCAACATCAACTCCCTATACCGGGAGAGACGAATCCCCTCCTAT
Organism: Agapanthus africanus; assembly: GCA_030015575.1. Lineage (NCBI taxonomy): Eukaryota > Viridiplantae > Streptophyta > Magnoliopsida > Asparagales > Amaryllidaceae > Agapanthus > Agapanthus africanus. The sequence goes on from CM057340.1 coordinate 395,933,055, forward strand.
CGCTCATTGCCTCCATGTGACTCGGGACTGTACCCAAAAACCACCGTTTTGCACGCCCTCTTGGACGTGGTAAGATGGCAATCAAAGCACAGTGGGAACCACACAAGACTCTATGACGATCTCGGGTCAACAGACTACTCTGTACCAGTGTCACCAGAGAACTGCCATCTGACGTGAGGTATAATACCATCTGGGAGTTCTCGGCGAGTCCGTCCAGTGTACCCAGTCTCCACTGAGCACCCGTATATCATCTCTGATGTCAAACACCGATGGATATGGGATCATCCATCGCCCATCTGTATGGGTCGAGAAGGTATACGCTAGTCTACTCTGGTATATCGATGCCCCGTCTCGATACACCCACGACTAGGGACTTTGAAGGATGTACTTATGGACTACCATGTCCCCACTAGTATGATCCGCATCATAGTCCAGGTAGTCAAGTACAGATCCTAGGGGCTTTACCAACATGTAACAGGGAGACAATCAGTGTACACGTTAAGGTAAAGATCAACCAGATAGCATACTATCATGTCGAGCAAGAAAGTCCTCCCTATATATGTCCCAGCATCCACTACAATATACATCCTATGTATAGTAATGGCCTCTAGGGCATACATATAACTAACAATATCGAGTTAGGATTTCATTTTTCTAGAGGGTCCATAGAATTTCTTGCATGTCCTTCTGAATAATTTAAACTTGGAATATGGGTTTCTCACATTCGATCGCCTCTATCGACTCTCAACGTACCCGCGTGAAGTCGTTTCTAGCTGGAATCAATCTATCTGATGATCTCGCATCGGGGTAAGCAAACGAACCACGTGTCCCAGTCATTCATCCTCGGGTGACTAGCGACCTTCTATTATATCTCTAGGTACAACTCGTACTGCAATAGCTCCAACATATGGGCGATATCTTGTCGTTCGGAGCAACAACCGAATCTGTCGTCCGCACGCTGAACAGTGCCATCAATCATCATGAATAGTCGGTTCATCGACGGTCATCACATTCTGGCTGGCCTCTATCAGTGGACCAATCCTCTGGTGCTGATATGCACGTCCGAGTAATCTCGTAGAAGCGATCCGTCAAACGCTCATGGCGCGAAAACACAATAAAATGACGCCTCTATGCAATCGTATGTACCTGGAATCATGCCCTGGTCAATCATCGTCCGTGATGAGCTCGTGCTGACCGCAACTCTAGCCATATCTCTTTGTACCCGTACAACCGTAGTAACCAAACCATAACTGGTATCGATGAGGCTAGATCATAGGAAGTAATATAATACCGTGCAAGGAAATGTATATCCTAAGGCTTCTTAAGCGGAGTAGCGTTTCGTAAATATGCCACGGAACATACGTACAGTACGTCACTCTACTCAAGCTACCTACTCCATCAACTAAGATCCGTCAAACGCTCATGGCGCGAAAACACAATAAAATGATGCCTCTATGCAATCGTATGTCCCTGGAATCACGCCCTGGTCAGTGATCGTCTGTGATGAGCTCGTGCTGACCGCAACTCTATCCATATCTCTTCGTGCCCGTACAACCGTAGTAACCAAACCATAACTGGTATCGATGAGGCTAGATCATAGGAAGGAATATGATACTGTGCAAGGAAATGTACATCCTAAGGCTTCTTAAGCGGAGTAGCGTATCGTAAATATGCCACGGAACATACGTACAGTACGTCACTCTACTCAAGCTACCTACTCCATCAACCAAGGGTCATCCTACACTCCGAAAGTAAAACCTAACGCTCTGATACTAACTTTTTCACGACCCGAAAAGTACGGAACATGACCGGCACTTAAACTACGAAACGTCTCGAGGCGTACGTTATCTAAGTAAGCCAAAACCCAGAAATCCAAATCAAGTAATGCAGTAGAGTGAAGGAAAAACCAATTTTTAAGCAAGAATTTTAACAACATAAGCCGAAGTATGCATTTTTAAAATCTCAAGTATTTTCTGAAAATTTCGACAGAGTTTCCTTTATAAAAACTGACCCCAAACGGGTACAAAACCTGATAAAGCATATATAATGAATAATGGCATCCCCAACCGGGAGCTAGCTCTTCGTCAATCAACGGACAAAACCACACAATGCAATATAATATGCAACACCAAAGGCGAGGATCGAAGCTCAAAAGGAAACTTAAAAATCATCAAGAAAACCATAATAATACAATACGCGACTCTAAGGTCGAAATAATATACGCTGGTATTCTATGTCTATCAAATAATACAAGTCTGGTTGATGGAGTTTTAGTAGATACAACTGAAATAACAAGTATACAATGGTGGTCCTGATGCAAAAGAACCCACCTACCAAAGCAATCACCCGGAAGGGGCAGCGTGCCAGCAAAACCGCAACAAAACCTGTGCGGCAAAACCTGCAAGAAACTGTGGCACAACGGGGGTGAGTTGCCAACTCGTGTGTAGAAAACATCTACGAATAGAAATCGCATGCATGACGCTATCCTAGGTCATATCAGGTAATATCCTCGAATAAATATCCCGGTCCACCTATGTATAAGTGTAATACTACATGCTCGTGTCAGTGTCTCAGGTAGAAACATATCACATGTATGAGGTATGATCAATGTAATCATCATGAAATGTAGATAAAGTATGTGGATATCATCCAACTATGTAATCAATGTCTTTATGCCTGTGGGTCTCGTCCACGTGTCAACCAATGACATAACAATATCATGCTTGTAAAAAGTCATAGAAGCATATGTATGAAAGTATGAGAATATAAATCAACTATGTCCCTTGCGACACATAAAAACCATGGAACCTGAGTGTCCAGCATCGACACTCAAAAACATCATAAAACCTGTGCCCAGCATCGGCACGTAAATCCTCATATATCTCAGGCTCCGTATCATCTGCGGGATTGGCCCGCGGGCTCCGGCAGTACGGGTCGGCCTATATCCATCTCGTGACTCCGGTCGGTATCTTCCGGATAACCGCCAGGTCCAAATGCTATCACCGGTAGGCAGTCTGCCCCTGCAAGACTCATCGTCTACACCTCGATCTTCTTGCCCTGTGGTACCTTACCGGGTCCACCATGTACCCGCAGACGGTTCATCCAACTCGTCGAATCGTGTCTCGAAAACATCTCAGAACCGAGAAAACATCATGGTGGACAATACTCTTCATATCAAGGAAAACCGCATTTTTTCTCTTTAAAATAATTCATCATTTTACAAAACTTTCACTTGCGGTTTCCAAATCCAGAAATATCAAGAAGAATCCGAAATCATCGAGTCACCATGTCAATAACAATGAAAGCCGGCATAAATCTCCATAATACTGCATAACCAATGAATATATGGATGCATCTGATATCATGCAATTAATGCGATAGTTAAACTAGCATAAGAAAGCTATAACATATCGCAACTGTCAACTAGCAAGCTATGTCAATGAATAGTATTTTCTAAAGTGTACGTGACATGGCAATTACCGATGAAGATGTGGGTGAGCCGGCAAGCAAGTGTATGTGGAGCATACGCATCATCGGTAATGGTGCTGGTGTTCAGACAGCAGGGTTTCATAATAATTACAGATAGCATATGTATAAGCATGCAATGCGATGAAACATCATGAATATGCAGAAAGCGATATGATAACAACAACATTGAAGAATAAACATACCCAATATACGAGTCATACAATTTGTTATCTAAAATACTCATAATCCTCCACTATGCAAACGAGCATGACTCGATCCCGGTCAAAAGGGTAAGCGAATCCACCTATGTCTGAGTCGATCTATATATATCTAGTAGTCGGTGATCTCGCCTCAATAGTTTCATGTATGGTACAATCTATCATATGACATCCTCGAGTCAAGAGTGCGGATCTAACATCATAAATATCTCGTACGGTAAATCTATCGTACGGCATCCCCAATCTGGGTTCGGATTAAATATCAAATTTATCTCATCCTTCATCTATTATCCATATCATCACATATCGTGAGCAGGGGTAATGATCTAGGTCGAGTACACTACTAATATCATCAACAATATCATCATCTGGCTACTGATCTAAAGTCTCATACAACCCGATGTCATCAACACATATCATCATATAGAAGTATACATCGCCCAAGCGATCCATTATAAATATCATAACATATCCCATCTCATATCTCGATCATATGTCAACTATCATATATATATATCGTCATCCACATAGTATCGTCGTCCAACGATCCGCTATAACATCATGACATATCTCGGTCACATATTAAATATCCCACGGCAACATGTCCGATCATATCGACTTAATCCCAAGTATCATATAACATCCTCGTCATCCAAGTATATGAATACAAATATAAATATGTCCCCAATACGCACAAGGAAGTCAAGTATACGGGTATGTGTTTGTGCCTGTAAGCAAAATTTTACCCTAAGGTTTCGGGACTAAGAAATCGACTTGCGTCCTTTCATCCATACTTGCTAACACTAACCCCTAATTTCCTAAAGCTTTCTTGCTAAGGCTCATATCACATCCAAACATATAAACCTATATATATCATATCCCATCTTATAATTCCTTACAACTTTGCGTGGGTGCTATATGCCATCCACCCGACTTCTCCCCATAGATAAAAATCTACCCACCTTGCTTCTTGTGTGCCGATGCCGATGTCGCCATCTTCAACTTCAACGTCTCGACATCACGTGGGGTACCTACACATATAACACAATCGCAAATGCGTATTAAAATCAAATCGGAAAACTAAAACGACACGCTAAGGCCAATAGATTAGAATCTAGGGACCATGCCTTCAAAATCACCAAATGACCCTCGATATCTTCATACAAACGTCAGATCATCGAGTTAAAACCAAATTCCTAAAATACAGAATTCAAAATACAAGAAATGAAACCCCGAATCAAAACAGAAACTCTTGAAAATGGTCCCACATTTTACCCTAGGTCAAATTAGCCAATTTTGCATATGCCAAGGGTCTAGTTTACTGGAGATAAAGCCCTGGAACAAAAACGAATCATTTCCTAACTGCTCTGGCCGCAATTTACAGCCGGAATGATTTAATTTGCGGCCTAGAGGAGAGGGTAGGGGCTGGGGTCTTGGGTGGTGCTTCCTAGGTGTCTGCTGGTATCACTGTCCTTGCAAAATAATTTTTCAGGTCCCCGAGTGTTAGCATATTTCATTACACTCTCACAGAATCCACAATTTCTCCGATATCGGATTTCTAAGTTCGTATTCCGGGGTTAAGTCTCAGGTTTTAGTCCAATATGATATCACTAACATGGGTTTAAGGTCACTACTAGCCTCAATTTCACTTTACAACTCAATTCAAACCCTAAACTAGAAATTTCTCAGTTCACTAAATATCGATATATCGGTTCCAAACAAACATAGGTGCTAAAGTGAATGGAAAACTGTGGTAAGGGTGAAAGAAACACCTCATTTGGCAACTAAAGAATTTTCTTGAGTTTCCCAAAGTCCTCAAAATTCGATTTTTCTTGGTCCAATGTACTTCTCTTGAGCTTGTGAACATTTTTAATGAAATGGGTATAGGGTTTTGGTGAATATTTTGATATGGGTCAATGAAGGTAGAAGATGGGGGGAGATGAGGATGAAGAAGAAGAAAATGGTGGAGGAATAATGAGGCAGCACCCCCTTCTCTCTCTCAAGCATGGTCTCCTATCATGATTATGTCTCCTTTCCTCTCTCCTCAAGTCATCATTACACCTTTTTTCCATTCTCTTTGTTTTTTCTCACCACAAATAAACCAAATACATAACACAAATGGAATGAAACAACATGTAACATATCATGGTGCACTAGCCATGAAAACTGTAGAAACACGGATTTTGCTTAATTGCGTTTAGTAGTGCACTAATCGGGTTTTTATCAAACTGCATATAATAAATTTTAAAATTGCCAAATTCTTTAAAAATATTTTTTAATGAATAAATCATTTTAAATTTCCATTTATTTCACAATTATTGGTATATATTTATACCTTTTTTCGAAAACCACAATTTCACAAATCGGCAGTTTTCGGGAAAAATATTATTTTAATATTAAATTCCAAAAATAATATTTTCTATTTTCTGAAATGTTACAAATAATAATATCATCAACAATATCATGATCTGGCTACTGATCTAAAGTCTCATACAATCCGATGTCATCAACACATATTATCATATAGAAGTATACGTCGCCCAAGCGATCCATTATAAATATCATAACATATCTCATCTCATATCTCGACCATATGTCAACTATCATATATATATATATATATATATATATATCATCCATATGTTATAGTCATCCAACGATCCACTATAACATCGTGACATATCTCGGTCAGATATTAAATATCTCACGTCATCTTGCTCGATCATATCGACTCATTCCCAAGTATCATATAACATCCTCATCATCCAAGCATATGAATACCAAGATATATATGTCCCCAATACGCACAAGGAAGTAAATTTACGCGAGTATGTGTATGTGCGTGTATGCAAATCTTTACTCTAGGGTTTCGTGACTAAGAAATCGACTAAAGACCTTTCTTCAATTCTCGCTAACACTAACCCCTAATCTCCTAAAGCTTTTCTTGCTAAGGTTCATATCACACACTAACATGTAAAAGTATATCTATATCACATCACATCGTTTCTCACAACTTTGCGGGGGTGCTATACGCCATCCACCCGACTTCCCCTGTAGATATAATCTACTCACTTGAGCTTCGCTTGCCGATGTTGACGTCGCCACGCGCTTGCTTGTCGTCTCGAAGTCCACATAGGGTACCTACATGTCACATATAGCATCGTAAACAGAAATCTCGCACAAAACCAAAACAGTGCTCATATCACACATAGGGTTAAACATATGGTCTACACGTGCAAGAAGAACCGAACAATCCCGGTGGTTGATGTACGAACATCCAACAATCAAATACAACACCAACATCAAAACCAAGCACTAAAAATACGGAAAAACATAACCCAAAACAGCCCAAAATGTTCCTAGATTTTGACTCGGGTCAAACTAGTCAATTTTGCATATGGAGTTGCTCTAGATATAAGATAACAATGCCCTAGACCAAAAATCAAAAGGTTCCCCTCTGACCTGGCCGTAAATTGCGGCCCAAAACATTAAATCTACAGCCTGGATTGGGGGTTAGGGTCCAGGGTTTTGGGTATAGGTCCTAGGTTTCTTGCACGTCTCGTGGTCAAGGGAACTTCTTTAACCAAGTTCTCGGGTCATCCCAGATCTCTAAATACTAATTTCCAGTTCATTTAAAGCCGTAAAACAATTTCAGCAACTATGTAAAACACTTACAGATTTTCCTCAGGTGACAATTGGGACATTTTGCAAACAGGAGGGGTCTAAATTACTGGAGATGGAGCTACAGAACAAATACAAACCAAAATGCAATAGGTCTGGCCGCAAATTGAGGCCAGAAAGAATATTTCTGCGGCCAAGGTGAGTGCTTAGGGGCTAAGGTTTCAGTGGGGTGTCTTAGGTTGCGTGCATGTATCTCAATGTTTGGTAAATAATTTTTTAGGTCCCCGAGTGTTAGCAGATTTCCAATTACCATCATATTTTCACAATTTTCCGATGCCGGGGTTTCTAAGTTCGTATTCCGGGGTTTATTCTATGGTTTCAGTCCAAGGTACAATCCCTACAGGGGGCATAAGGTCTCTACTAACCTCAATTACAATTCACAATTCAAAATTTCTCAAAACCCTCATCTAGGAATTTCTAGGTTCACAAAACCACTCGATATCGATACTAAGCATATATGGATGCCTAAGGAATTTAAATACTATTCTTAGGGTGCAGAAATTACCTCAATTGGCAGCTCAAGACAATTCTTGAGTTGCCTAAAGTCCTCAAAATTTGATTTTTCTTGGTCCAATGTACTTCCCTGGAGCTTGTGCATGCTTTTTGTGAAATGGATATGGGGTTTTGGGTTTGTTTCGGGGGTGTTTTGAGGCTTGGAGTGGAGTAGGGAGAAAGGGGCTGCCATGGGTGAACAGGGAGAAGAAATGGTGAAGAGATGAAGAGAGAAATAATGAGCCATGACTATGGTTTGACCCCTCACCCTCTCTCTCTACTGTAGGATTACTAGGCACTCTAATAAGGTTCTATAAGGCATCAACCATGCCCGATTTAAATTTTAGCCGTGCCGAACAACCCTAACCAAGATCTTTAAACTAGAGATTAGGCGAAACAAAGCATGTTAAACACTTTAACATCTAAGAGTTTGGGATTACAACCTTTGTAGTCCGTTCCTTCGCTTCATAAGCTCTGTGTTGAGGAGCCTTTGCTGCGATCATCATGTACCCAGACTCTAGAGAGGCTCCACGAAGAGAATGATGCAAACTTACTTCCGATCTTCGATAACTAAGATGATCTACGTTGAAGTTTCTTAAACACAAGCTCTCACTCACAAATGAAGTGAACACCCTAATCTAAATGGCTAGGATCGATTAGGATGATGAAGTAGGATTTTAGCTCTCATTTGTTTTCTATTTCTCACTCAAAATCAACACTTCATAAAAAGCTAGAAAGCTTTTTCATGAAAGAAGAAGGAAGAAGAAGAAGCATTTCTTTTGTGATGAATAATGAATTGTGGTGAGGTTAGAAATGCAACCATGGGTTAAGTATGGTAATTTAACCCATGTAGAGAATGAACCATGGTCAAGGGTTGAGTTGGGTTAACAAATATCATAACTAAATATCTTTACAAAATACCTTTGCAAAAAAAAAAAAGCAAAGCTTCTAGAAACGTCTAGAAAAGCTTAACCCAAATCAAACCCTAACCATGTTTAATCTCCACTAAACATGTTGCATTAATAACCCTAACATGTTACAATATTAAATATCACATATACAATATTTATTGTAACAAAATAAAATAATACAATTAACATATATCGCATATATATCAACGTATTACCTGAGTGAGAAAAAGAATCTTTTAGTAATCTTATATTAGTTAATGTAATTTAATATATCAAATATATAATTATAAATTAAATTATCGAATCAACACTTGATCCGACAATATGGCTATTTCACAAATAAACGAATAATATAATCTGTATCAGTTCATCGAATCAACACTTGATCCGATGACCCGGCTATATCACATATACCCGGCCGATATCTCATATCGCGAGAATCTAATACGGTATCGCATACACGTATTGTTCTCGGTCCCGCACATATCATATATGTGCTCCTACTCCGTTTTGCCTGAGCCAAGAAACCTCTGTGTAGGACTCTAAAGAATCGTCAATACGCCGGCAGTAGGTGATGATCATATCAAACACCCACAAGCTGCAAGCGGTCAGCTAAACATAACAGCCACCCAGGTATTGAGCGATCAGAAGATCAACAGGTAAGCCTGTACATTCTCCTGTGAATCCAGTCAGTAACACTCCCGTACAGTCCGGTCTCTTCTTCTGATATGTCGCATATCTCGCCTAGCGGTGGTAAACGTCAGACCCCAGTAGCTTGATAAGTCGTGTCGATATGAGGTCTATAACAGTTTGAGAAACTACTGATAACTTTTACCAGTAAATCTCAGCAACCCTGGCCAGGGATTTCCAGTTATAGCCAATCGAACACAGCGCAACATCAACTCCCTATACCGGGAGAGACGAATCCACTCCTATCGCTCATTGCCTCCATGTGATTCGGGACTGTACCCAAAAGCCACCTTTTTGCATGCCCTCTTGGACGTGGTATGATGGAAATCAAAGCACAGTGGGAATCACACAAGACTCTATGACGATCTCGGGTCTACAGACTAACCTGTACCAGTGTCACCAGAAAACTGCCATCTGACGTGAGGTATAATACCATCTGGGAGTTCTCGGCGAGTCCGTCCAGTGTACCCAGTCTCTACTGAGCACCCGTACACCATCCTTGATGTCAAAACACCGATGAATATGGGATCATCCATCGCCCATCATATGGTTCAAGATGCGTATACGCTAGTCTACTCTGGTGTATCGATGCCCGGTCTCGATACACCCTCGACTAGGAACAGTTATAGGATATACTCATCGACTACCGTGGCCCCACTAGTATGATCTCATCATAGTCCCAGTAGTCGAGTACATATCCTAAGGGCTTTATCAACATGTAACATAGAGACAATTAGAGTACATGTTAAGATAAAGAGCAACCAGATAGCGTACTATTATGTCGAGCAAGAAAGTCCTCCCTATATATATCCAAGCATCCACTACAATATACATCGTATGTACAGTAATGGCCTCTAGGGCATACATATAACTAACAATCTCCCACTTGCACTAGGTCCATCTGTTGTGGTATCGCATACCCAACAATTAGCTGTGGTTGAAGTATCTCATACTTAACCATCTCAAAAAAATCTCTACTGGGAAAAAGGCCTTTGTGAGTGGATCCGCGCTGTTGTCCTCTGTGTCTACTCTCCTAACCTTGATCTCCCTGGAGATCAACCATCTCCATAATCAGGTGATAATGCCTAAGAATTTTATCTGGATTTCTGATGGGACGGTAGTTCCTTGGTTAAAGCCACAACTCTATTGTCACACAATGGTAGGAACGAAGTTCATCTCATGAACTTATATATATCCAGACTACCTCTTTGGTAGCATCCTTGGTAACGACGTATCTTGCCTTTAATCGTCCAGTATGTCACGGTATCTAGCTTGGAACTCTTCCAACATACCGTCCCTCCACTGAGGGTAAAGACAATGCTTGTGACTGACATTCAGTCGTCCTTACCACCCTGGAACCATTCCAGTGATTCTCTCCAGTATCGACTGATACCATCTCACTACAACTAGTGAGTATCCTAACATCCAATTAGATCTATCTCATAGATCCAAAACCCAGGATTTAGTAGGTATCAACTTGATCCTTTATGGAGAATCTTTGTGATAAGAGGAGATTGACCGAGCGTAGCATAAGAAAATCTTTTCCTATCAAGAGCATGTCATCCACGTACAATACGAGGATCACCACCATACTCTCTACTCTCTTTTTGTATATACAAGGTTCATCTACCATTTTGATGAAGTCAAACTCTTTGACTATCACATCAAAACAGACGTTCCAACTCTGCGATGCCTGTTTTATCGCATAAAACAACTTGCACACGTTTTCGCTGCTCCCACTATTTACGAAGCCCTCTGGCTGTGTACTTATAGGCGCTCTCTTCCAAAACATCATTTAGAAAAGCAGTCATGACACCTAACAACCAGATATAGTAGTCATGGTATGTAGCAGTGGCAAGTAGGATCTGGATGGACTTAAGCATAGCTTTGAAAGTCTCAACTTTTCCATGTACACCGAGTAATCTTCTCAAGATATACTTGCTCCTGATGGGGATTTAACCCTTCAGATAAAGCAACGAATGTCCATACTTTGTTGGAGTATAAGGATTCTATCTCAGATCGCTAAGCATCCAGCCATTCTTATAGAGTCCTACTCCTGATGGCCAGCTCGAAACTAGTTGGGTCATCATCTCATGATGCAATCCTCGCTCCCACTTTCATAGAGAAAACCGAAGTATCTCTCAGGTGGGTGAGTAACCCTACTAGATCAGCGGAGAGGCTGAGGTTCGTTAGAATCAATTGAATCCTTTGGTTCTACCAAATCATCTGCTGTAGTTTGTATAGCTGGAACTCCTTCCAGTTCTACCTCATGACCACTAATTTTTTTCACAAGAAATTCCCTTTCACAAAGGTGGCATGCTGAGAAACAAAACATCTTTTGTTCCTTGGTTAGGTAGAAGATATTCCCTTGCGAATGCTTGGGATATCCAAAAAACTTCCACAGATCTGACTTTTTCTCGAGCTTGTCCGGATTATGCTTTTAGACATAGGCTGGACAACCCCAAATCTTAACATACTTAAGATATGGGCTCTTCCCATTCCATGTTACATATGAAGTGGTAGGCAACTGATTTGATTGGAACCCTATTCAATAGGTATGCAGCATCTCAAGTGCATAACTCCCAAAAGGAAATAGGAAACTCAGTAGTACTCATCATAGAGCGCACCATATCTAATAGGGTGTGTTTGCTCCGCCCCGATGCACCGACGTGCTGTGGTGTATACGGAGGAGTAATGCTGAGAGAGAATCTCATTCTCCTTTAGAATAGTCCAGGAATTCCATGCTCAAGTATTCTCCTCCTTGATCTCATCAAAGGACATAATACTTTTAGCCGTTTTTGGTTCTCTACTTCTAACTTATATTCTGTGAATATCTTAAAAGGTTCAGAGTTGTGTTTCAACAGGAACATATATCTGAATCTTGAGAGATAAACAGTGAATGTAATGAAGTATAAAGAACCGGTCTTGGCATGTGTAGACAGGGGACCTCATACATCATCATGTATCAATCCCAAGAGTTCACTAACTCTTTTTCTATTTCCAATAAACAGAGCTATGGTCATCTTATCTTTGTGACATGACCGGCAAGTTTCACAAGATGTAAATTCAAACTAATTTAAATATGCATCTAAATGTAAGTTAGCTAGTCGGGTAGCATTGATATGACCTAGTCTACAATGCTTCAAGAAGAACTCGTTCATTTCTGAACTCTTCATCTTGTGTGTGTTCTGTATACTAAGAACTGTTGTTTGATTTAGAACGTCAATACTTTTAGATAATGGGCTTGAACCGATCAACTCTTGATATAGGAAATGTTCAAAACATTATCCAACAATACAAAATTATATCCTTCTTTACTAATAAATAGACTGATATGATGTTGTATATCAGGTTCGGTATCTAATAACATTCGTTCAGAATCTATGTATCTGCTAATACAGGGTGATAACTACAAACAGACTTGGCTGCAACTCGTGCACTGTTTCTATCTCATGAAACTTATCACCCGCTCTCAGTCATCTACCTTTCTGTAGGCTATGTAACAGATTACATTTGCGGGATCCTGATCTGGTATCTTTTACCCAGGACATAAAGGATATTGAGAAACAGTTCTCGGTAATGAACACACCCGAAGAAGATGCATCAGCATGCACTTTCTTCGTTTCGGCGGCACGGGAATTCTGGTAATCCCCTATTTCCTGCTGTCTTATAACAATTATAAGTTGCAGCGAGACCAACGTTCCCCAGCTCAGTATAACAAGCGGGTTCGGTCAATACATCCGTATTATTATCTTGATTAAGGCGTGACATGGTCGCTACCTGGAGAGAGAGAGAGAAGAAAACACTCAGCGTAAGCTCTAGCAAGATTATATTGGTTATTAATATACCTAATCAGGATGTCTCCAACTGTTTTAGTCAAATCTTCCTTCAAACCGTAAAAGGAAAGACTAGCCGGGATTAATTACACGCTACAAGTTCGCCAATCTTTCAGCCAGGCCAGTGTCGGTACTTTGAGGGAGGTTCCCCGCACTTTCGCACGGACCTAATTAAAATAAACTTCATTTTCCCAGGGGCGTAACCCCGTGAACACCTTTCTAGACACCTACTTGATCGGCTAATTGTAATGTGTAAAACTCTCCCAGGAGTAACTCTTACTTGCAGCGGGTATCGGGATCCAACTATCTCATAGAAGGTATGCATTCTCATTGCAAATTTCAACACTTGAAATTCCCAATAATATATTACCCCTAGCGTTCTATGACCTTGACGAATGCCAAACAACCCATAGTCCGCTAGTCAAGTTCAACCCGTACATTTCTTGATTGAATTAAACCCACCCGCACGACCCTTGACGAATGCCAAACAACGCCGTACGAATACCCTAATCCAATCGCATCGTACGCTAACAGATAAGCACTAGTTAGCTACCGTACACTACGCCTTGATGAATGCTAAACTACCGCAGCACGAATACTAAGTAGTACTTATCTGAAATGACGGAGGGCTACGACAGGTTTTTAAGAAAACCCTTTGCTTAATGAACTTGATATCGTTGTAGAATCGAGTGATTTTAAATGGAATGTTTTTGAGGCCTTTTCTAGTTTTGCTAAAGAGGTCACTCCCGGTGAAGGGATCGTCGGCTCTTTCCTCATCGAATAAGGTGCAGGATATTTCACAAATATCACTATGCAAAGAAAAAACTATATAAGCAATCAAAAGACAAACCGAGTGTGTAGCATCTGCTAGTTTCACTAAAGAGGTCACTCCTGGTGAAGGGATCTCGGCTCTTTCCTTATCGAATAAGGTGCTGGATGTTCTATAAGAAACACCGCTATGCAAAGCAAGAAGTAGAGCTACCAGTTTTTGAACAAGTTTCAACAACATCTTTAGGTTTCTTTTATTTCATTAATCTCATTAATGAAGTCCCATTTTATTATGCTTCACAAGTATCAGATTTGAAACGAAATCAACAATAAATAATATATATCTCATATATACAATATAAACATTCGTCTCAGGCAGTGATATGATCTCATCACAGAACATTGCAACAGAAGAACATATATGAAATATTGGATGTACTAGGACGTCCGTGTTTTAATACGAGCCTGTATAAAACACGGATTCTACGGTCGCGATGAATAGCCAAACCCACATCCCTAGACCCCTATGAGAGCGGAAAGCAACTCTGCCAATTCCAGGGTTAGGAGACCCGGTCTCGACTCCTCAAGATGGTCTCCCACTGGAGCGTAGAACCCGGTTACTTGTGCTCCCCGCCTTGGGTCTACCTAATGCGGAAAAGTAAATAATATACAATGGTGACATCATCCTCAGCCCGGAAGTACCCCAATAAAAGAATATTACATACAAATGAATTTTACATGAATGAAAATAAAAACCCTCATCTCACATAAAACCCCCGGCTATTCAGAACACGACGATCCAATATAACATATCACAGCAACACATAACATCACATGTCATCAACGTAAGTAAGTATGCATACACCGATTGTCGTCGATGCATAGCAATGAAAACCGGCGATACAACTACATACTACACTTATAGAAGCAGAAAAGAAATTGTAAAATTACAACAGTTGGAATCCGCAACCTCCTCAGACATCGTATGCCTAACCAAATGAATTCCTTAGACATCGCATGCCTAACAATTATAAACCCCGCATTTTAGTCTCATTATCGAAAACTCTTTTCAATATCAAGTCAGGAAATTCAACAAGATTCCCGACATCCTGATCGAATGCTCGTCGCAAACTTTAGTAGACGGCCGCACCCCCGGATGCCGTCGACGAAGTGCACTAAGGCGGAACACCGTTGCCGCGAGCACCCGAACGGATGGTTTTGGCGACGGGGTTCTCCTACAGTCACTTGGTCGGGGCTATGGGGCGTTGCTGTCTATTAAGTTTACCTAGCGAGTATCCGCGTACGCTACGTGATTGCTTCGGACTTTTGATCACATCAAAATTCCGTGGCAACCGATCATCTGAGACTGAACTGCTAGATTTATAACATTCAAATTAGTTATCTCATAACTATTTGTGGATTCCAAATATTGTATCACATTCCAGATTAATACACAATATTAAACTTTCCGATCGAATAAACAAACAACCAAGATTTCCCAAATAGTTCTCAACACTTGAAATTAGTTTAAAACATCCATCACATGCCACAGTACCAATGGTCCAGCCGTAGAAGGGTCAAGCCAACGCCTCATATGTGGCAACGCCGTACTGCCCCAAACCCTAAGGTTCAAAGGCAATTCAGACGGTCACATAATCGAGTTAAGGTTTGTGTTCTTCTAGAGGGTCCACCGCGTTACTTGCACGACTTAGAACGTTCTTAAACTACGGAAAAATCCAACGCTTCGAAATTTTCCGGCAGGAGAAAAAGTGAGTTATTGATATCCGGTCGAACTTTTTAGCACGTTCTAAAAATTACCCGGACAAACTAAACGAAGTTATACTTTCCGATCGAATCAACAAGTTCCCAATACAACCCAGAAAACTCAACACTTGAGTAGAATAAAAATTCCCAGAACAATCAGGAAATCTGTACGGATATTACTGTGTAAAATACAAACCCTAATGTTACTGTTTGGCCGCAGAACCGCCGCGCAAGCAAGGGTATTGCCACGATTCCGCGGCGCAATAATGGTATTTTGGGCTCGTTTTGCACAGTAATCCATCAAATCACCTGCTGATTTTTCCGAGCATTTTTAATACGAAAAAACAACATTTTTAAAATTTTTCCAGAAACTAGGTTTTATCGGGTATTCGGAGTTCGATCAGACTTTAAACTTCGCCTAGACATCACCTAAAGCTCTAGCTTGGCTCTGATACCACTGTAGGATTACTAAGCACTCTAATAAGGTTCTACAAGGTATCAACCATACCCGATTTAAATTTTAGCCGTGCCGAACAACCCAAACCAAGATCTTTAAACTAGAGATTAGGCGAAACAAAGCATGTTAAACACTTTAACATCTAAGAGTTTGGGATTACAACCTTTGTAGTTCGGTCCTTTGCTTCATATGCTCCGTGTTGAGGTCCCTTTGCTGCGATCATCATGTACCCGGACTCTAGAGAGGCTCCACGAAGAGAATGATGCAAACTTGCTTCCGGTCTTTGATAACTAAGATGATCTACCTTGAAGTTTCTTAAACATAAGCTCTCACTCACAAATGAAGTGAACACCCTAATCTAAATGGCTAGGATAGATTAGGATGATGAAGTAGGATTTTATCTCTCATTTGTTTTCTATTTCTCACTCAAAATCATCACTTCATAGAAAGCTAGAAAGCTTTTTCATGAAAGAAGGAGGAAGAAGAAGAAGCATTTCTTTTGTGATGAATAATGAATTGTGGTGAGGTTAGAAATGCAACCATGGGTTAAGTATGATAAATTAATCCATGTAGAGAATGAACCATGGTCAAGGGTTGAGTTGGGTTAACAAATATCATAACTAAATATCTTTACAAAATACCTTTGCAAAAACAAAAAGCAAAGCTTCTAGAAACTTCTAGAAAAGCTTAACCCAAATCAAACCCTAACCATATTTAATTTCCACTAAACATCTTGCATTAATAACCCTAACATGTTACAATATTATATATCATATATACAATATTTATTTTAACAAAATAAAATAATACAATTAACATATATCGCATATATATCAATGTATTACCCGAGTGAGAAAAAGAATCTTTTAGTGAGATTATATTAGTTAATGTAATTTAATATATCAAATATATAATTATACATTAAATTATCGAATCAACACTTGATCCGATAATCCGGCTATTTCACAAATAACCGACCAATATAATCTGTATCAGTTCATCGAATCAACACTTGATCCGATGACCCGGCTATATCACATATACCCGGCCGATATATCATATCGTGAGAATCTAATACGGTATCACATAAACGTATTGTTCTCGGTCTCGCACATATCATATATGTGCTCCTACTCCGTTTTGCCTGAGCCAAGAAACCTCTGTGTAGGACTCTAAAGAATCGTCAATACGCCGGCAGTAGGTGATGTCAAAACACTGATGGATATGGGATCGTCAATCACCCATCATATGGGTCAAGATGCGTATACGCTAGTCTACTCTGGTGTATCGATGCCCTGTCCCGATACACCCTCGACTCGGAACAGTTATAGGATGTACTCGTCGACTACCGTGGCCCCACTAGCATGATCTCATCATAGTCCCAGTAGTCGAGTACATATTCTAAGGGCTTTATCAATATGTAACATAGAGACAATCAGAGTACATGTTAAGATAAAGAGCAAGCAGATAGCGTACTATCATGTCGAGCAAGAAAGTCCTCCCTATATATGTCCAAGTATCCACTACAACATACATCGTATGTACAGTAATGGCCTCTAGGGCGTATATAACTAACATCTACAAGCATGCCTCTTATTATGATTGTGTCCCCCCTCTCTCTCCAAATCATCATGATACCTTTTTCCCCTTTTCTTTTCTTTTCCTTTTCTTTTCTTTTCTCTAAATAGAAACCAAAACAAAACAAGAAAGCTATGTAGAAAAATGTAACACAAGTGTAAAAATGATATGGTGCATGTCATGTGCACAAAACACGCTTAATGCGCGATTAGCGATATTTAATCGCGATTAGCGCTAAAATGGTGCAAAATAAATCATAGAATTTCATAATTCGCCTAAATCATATAAAACACCCTCATTTCAGTAATTTCTATAATTTTCCAAATATTTTCCACTCTATCGGTATTTAATTATACCGCATCATTAAAATATTCCTAATATTTATTATTTAATTATAAAATTTCCTAAAAACAATATTTTATTTTTTTGAAATGTCACAATCAGCTCACTGCCTCCATCTGGCTCAGGACTGTACCCAACTAAAACCTATTTGCATGACTCCTTTGAGCCATGGTAGTGTAGTAATCAAAGCACAGTGGGGACATATATGAGACAAATGATGAAGTCAGGTTGACTGACTAACCTATACTCATGTCACCTGGGAACTGCTATCTAACAATAAGTATAGTACCAACTAGCATGTTCCCGGTGTTAGGATCTGGCACCCACACTGCGGAGGCCGCGGGCGATGCGAAAGTGAAAGAAAAAACTTTATGCAAGCACCGGACGCTCACACACGAGGATTCGAACCAAACACCCTAAACTAGTAAGCTAAAACATGGAAGGTTGAGAAATACAACCTTTGTTGCGTATCCACCCAATTGTGGAAGACCCCTCCATGCTCATAACCGTCGGGAACGCTCTTGAGCATCGATCACCCTTGTCGAAAATGATCCACCTGAGGGAACGCGGAGGAGGCTCAAACCGACGGTCCAAAGTTGTTAGGTTTGGATGGCAGGAGAAGTAGGAATGCTCCACTATATTTTTCTCTCTAGGATCTTACTCAAAAAATGGAAGGAAGAAGAAGGAGATGAGTAAGAGGAGATGAAGCTTGGAGAATGATGGAGGAAAGAAGAAGAAAAAATCTCATCAAGTGATCAACTAGAAAAAACATGGCTACAACAAATCAACCATGATCAAATAGTGCAACCAAATGAATTTTCAAATATAAAATTCCAAGCCATAACTTTCTACATGGATGCACCATGCTTCACAACTTTCCATTTCCCACCTCATCACCATATTTGTCTTTCTAAAAAGAAAAAAAATCTGAGGTGTCCATCTTCTAGAAGCATTCCCGTATAAATACGGAATACTTCACCTGGTATATGTATCGCTACACATACGCGTATCCGTATAAAAATATGGATAGCACTAAAGAGAGAAAATGAATAATAAACAATAATACTAAAATTCATGTATGAAAATACATATATAAATTATTAAATCGAAACCTAATTTAATAACCGGTTTAATCCTAAGCCGGCTAGTATTATCAATCTGATTAAAGTCCGTTTGCTGCTTACATGTATTTAATCGGAACCCTACACGTACCACCGTACGGCTCCTATATTTGTCGCCTGAACCGGGAAAACCCTCTGTGTGGGACTCTAAATACTCGACAATACGCTGGCAGTAGGTTTAACCACAAACACGTCAGCGGTACTAGCTGTACGTAATGGCTACCCAGGTACTTGTCGAAAGGGTGGTCAACAATCAAGTACGTCCTTACCCTACTGAGCCTGAAGGTGACAATCTCCGTACAGTCCGGTCTCTTCGACAAAGAGTATCACATATCGGATATATGGGGTAGATAACTTAAGACCCTTACTAACCCGATGTAATATTTCAGAAAATATAAAATATTATTTTTGGAATTTAATATTAAAATAATATATTTAGCGAAAACTACCCGATTTGCGAAATTGGGATTTTCGTAAAAAGGTATAAATATATACCAATAATTATGAAATAATTGGAGATTAAATGATTTATTCATTTAAAAATATACTTATCGGATATGGCATTTTTAAAATTTATTATATGCAGTTTGGATAAAACCCGATTAGTGTACTGCTAATCGCGATTACGCCAAATCAATGTTTTTACAGTTTTCTATGGCTAGTGCACCATGTCATTTTACGTTTTGGTTACTAGTTGTCTCCTTGTGTTGATTTTAGGGTATTATGTGTTTTTGTTTTAAAAATAAAAAGAAAAGAAAAAGGATAAAAGGGTAAAGGGGTAAATAAGTGTGAGAGAGTGAGTTTAAGAGAGAGAGAGTGAGAATAAAAGAGAGAGAGAGAGAGCAGCCACCATAACCTCACCCCATTTATTTTCCCATCTCCTTCTTCCTCAAGTTTCCCTCCACCTTCACCCCATGAACTCATCTAAAAAGCTTCATCAAAACCCTAAACTCTTTTCATTAAAATTGATCCGCTCTTCTCCCTCTACACTTTGGATCAATCAATGTTGGATTTTGATGACTTGGGACAGCTAAGGTTTTTCTTGAGTTGCCCAATTGAGGTAAAATTCCCTTCACTTGGTTTAGTTTATGTTTTCCTAGCATTCTAGTTAGGTTAGAATTGGGTTAAGGTGTGGATTTGTGAACTTTGAAATTCCTAGAGAAGGGTTTGAGTGTTGTGTGGATTTGGTGATACCTAGTGGCTGTTTACAAGACCTTAGAGATCGATTCTTGACCTGGACCAGTGACCAAACCACAAAATACGAACTTTAGATATGTCAGTATCGGGTTTTGGTGGATTTAGTGAGTGTATATAGGAATCTGGAGTAACCCGGGGACACCAATAATCATTTAGCAAAGACAGTGAGATGAGGAGGTGATTGTGATTTTACCCTAAAGACCCGAGACCCTAGTTCAAGATCTTGGCCGCAGATATATTCCATATGTCCGCAAATTGCGGCCACACCAGAGTGGAATCTGGGGATTTTGTTGGGTAGCCTTGTTTTGTGATATCTAGACTTACCCTATGTGTAAATCCCTTAGATTGTCCTATAGAGAAATCTTGGACGGGTTTTCCTAGGTTGCTGTTTCCGTGTTTTGCGATACTGAAACTTGGATTTTGGTATTTCATATTGTTTGGGTTGTTGAGTGTTTGTACTTCAACAACAAGGATTTGTTGATTGTTTTGCAGGTGTGGCTATATGTTCTAACCTATAAACGCACCGTGTGCCGTTTTGGTTTTCCAGATTTTGTATTAATAGCGATTTCAGTTGTGTATCCTTCTAGGTACCCTCGCGTGGATTCCGAGCCGACGGAGCGTGGCGTCATCGACTTCGGCGAGCAAGGATCAAGGTGAGTAGATCTATATCTAAGGGGGAAGTCGGGTGGATGGCGTATAGCACCCTTGCAAATTCTTAAATGGAAACCGATCTCTAAGATACAGTCGTAGAAACCTAGATTAGGAAACTAGGAATATGGTTTAAAGGATAGTTAGAGATGATATTAGTGATATGATTTATAAACATGTAGTTGCAATATAATAGGTATGAGTTTTAGGATTGCAATACACTTGATGTATAAGGTAATTTGTATATATAAAATTGACTTGATATGAGATATTAATGTGATGGAAAAGAGTTTACGTTGTGATATGACGACTTGATGGGATATGTCGTTATATGGATACGAGTCGATATGTGATAATAGATACCATTGCCGGTCCCATTATCTGAGATTGATACGGATGTGACCTGAGAGATAGGTATATATATGGATAATGTTGTGAATCTCGAATGATAAGCCATACGAGACGTGAGGTCCATACCCTCCTTGTCACATAGGTTGTTAGGATCCTAAATTGTTTTATGATGTCGTACGATAAGTTACCGTACGTGATGAATTAATTGATGATTGATCCATACCCTTGACTAGAGGAGGCCGATTGATAGATTCACTGACTCGGTCATGTTAGATACGTATACCTTATAGCTTTTAGCTGCTGATTTACATTATGCAACGTTTATGTCATTACTATTGCATTTCTTATACCTATGCTAGTACACCTGCACCATTATCGATGATGCGTATTTCACACTTACACAGATTTGCCGGCTCACACACTTTATCATCGATAATTGTCATGTCACTACACAGTAGAATTGCTGCATCATGATATGACTCCTTGCATAATTTACTTGCTATAGTTGCATATACACCTTTATACGATGTTACATTTGACCTTAGAGGAATTGGGAACTGCAGGATACATTATAAAACTGGATTCATTTTATAGAGCGATTTTCCCTTGATATATGCATATTATTGTTCCATGTTGCATGACTTACGGATATGCTTACATTCTGTTATATGTCGCATACATCATGCTTTACGATTTTACGCATTGAGATTTGCTGCTTTCATGAGATTTTGGGATTTGAGAACCGGGGTTATTTCAAAGGAAAGTATGTACTGTTTTAAAAACCTGGATTCTCTTGATATGATATTTCAGTGCGTCCACCATGTGTTTTCTCGGTTCTGAGATTGGCATGTTTCACCCGATTCGAGGAGGAGGAGGAACCGTCTGCCGGTGCATTGTGGACCTGATGACGTACCCGGAGGCAACATGGTCGCAGATGATGGCGTTGAGCCTGGCAGGGGAGAACTACCTACTGATGATAGTATTTGGACTCGGCGGTTTATCCCGAGGATACCGACCGGAGTAGAGAGATGGACATGAGGGCCGATCTGAGGATGCAGCGCCTGAGATATGAGGATTTACGTGTCGATGGTGGACACGGGTTTCACGATATTTCGAGTGTCAGTGTTGGACACTCAGGTTCCATGATTGGTATGTCATTGATGGACATACACATTCTTGATATCCTCATATATTTACATGCATATGCTTTTATGATGTTTCGAGTAGACGAGATCCACATGCATACAGGAATTCATTATATTTTTGGATGATATCCACATGCATACTGCATTCACTATTGTTGGCACATATTTACACATACGGTCACCCTATATATCATAGTATTACCTTTATGATATAGTTGACCTAGAAAATCGTTATTTTATTCGATTTCTACCTGTTGATGTTTTCTATTCACGAGTTGGTAACTCACCCCATTGCGCCACAGTTATTGCAGGTTGACCGCATGGATCGGTAGGGGCATCGTTGGCACACAGCTTGCTTTTGGGTGATTTGCTTTAGTAGGTGGTCCATATTGGATCGTACCACTATTGTATTTATTATTCGTTTGTATCTAGTCAACTCCATCAGTCAAACTAATATTTGTATAAGTAATAAGACTTAGCAAGACTTGTATTTGCGAGATTTGAGCGATAGGTTTTATGTTCGCTTCTTGGGTTGATGTCTTTCTTTACTCATTATCTTTTGTATTGATCTTCGCCGTTGGGTATCGTATACTTATTTATTACTTGCGTGGTTATGAATCCACCGTTTGGCGAAGAACTAGCTCCCTCTTGGGGATGCCTTTTATATTATCATATATTTCTGGTTTTGGATCAAAATATACAAAAGAAGTGCTGCCTAAAATTTTAAAAGACGAACATGTTTTATAATAGTAAGATAAACATGCATTTTCATGTTCCCTTTTCTATGCATGTAAGAAAACATTTTTCTTCATTATACCTTGTTTCAAACTGCACCTCTTTTATTTCTTTAAAAAGGTTTAGATTTTTGGGTTTCAGCTTACTTGGATTACGTTACGCCTTTAGACGTTGCGCGATTTAAGTGCTGGTCACGAGCTAATATTTCAGATTGTGACAAAGTTGGTATCAGAGCGCTAGGTTTAACCTTTATTCGAGTTTAAGATTGACTATGTGGAGTCTGGGGCGTAAATATTTTAGAACCTAGGCTTGACCTTACGGAACTTAGACTTGGACAGGGGGGTATTGGACCCGAACTTTCGTTTAATAGGCTGGCCCTTATTGATGGAGGAGGTAGCTTGAGTAGAGTGACGTACCTTACGTATGTTCCGCGGTATATTTACGATACGATACTCCACTTAAGAAACCTTATGATGTACATATATTGAGATCATTGATTCTATTTGTTTCCATGATGATACTCTTATTGATTCCATTTCTCCTTATGATCATGTATCCATTTTGGGATCTGTTGATTCCTTTCATTCCATTGATATGGTTTCATCGATACATGCTTGAGGTTCCTGTCACCATGGTTTGAGCGCAGATTGAGCTGCTGCTAGTGTTACGGTCAGGACGAGCTCGTCATGGACAAGGGTTGACCATCGTATTTTCTGGTGACACGAGAACGTTTCGATTTTTGTATTGTTGTTGTGACTTCTAGTTTGAGGTGAGTGTTCGGTTTTGCACCGTATGATCGGGCAGTTGATAGAGGCTGCCAGTTGTGTGAGGACTGTTGATGTACAGCATACCTCAGAGATTTTGATGTCGTCTACCGTGTGGACAGATGACCCAGCTGTTACTGAGATTGATGTGATGTCGCTTCTAGAGCTTATGAGCTGAGATCGCTGGAGCTTCCAGGCAGAGATACGACAGATGATAGCTAGTCTATCTTGAGTTGAGAGACGAAGGGTATTCACATGTTGTCTAGGCGAAGTTAAAAGTTCGAACGAATGTCAGAAACCCATTTTTCCAAGTTTAAAGTATTCGGAGAAATATGCAAGTAATTCTGTGGACCCTCTAGAAGAATGAAACCCTAACTCGACATGATGACCATGGAACCGCTTTTGAACCTTAGGGTTTGCGGCAGTTTAGCGGTGCCATCAGTGAGGCTTGGGTTTGCCCATCTACAGTTGGTCCATAGGTACTGTGGCGTGTACTAGATATTATTAAACTGTGCTCAGAGTTGAGCTTTCAGGGATTTATGGGACTTTAACAAATCGAACGAAAAGTTTAAATTCATCCGGATATCATGTGATAGGAGACCAATAAGTGGACCAGCTTCAGATAGAGGACCTCACCCAGATGCGTTGTGAGTTGATCGAGAATGGACGAGTATTGAGTATTCCTCCGATGGTATGGATGAGTTCCCGAGAACGTGTTCGGCTAGAGATCTTCTACAAAGTGATGAAGATAACGAGTTCGTGATTTCGAGTCCGTGTGAGAGACTCTGGATTGACGGTAGCCGAGACAATTGCAGTATGCAGATAGCATGACGTGACGTCGAAGCAGACGATAATAAAGACGAGTAGAATAAGAGGTTTGTGCGAGATGTCAATGAGCTGTTGCTACTCCCCGTTGAGATTAGAGATCTGATATGAATACAGAGGCGTGAGATACGACCAGTTCCCGAGGAAAAGCTGTGCTGAGAACGCGGATGTCCAGAAAGCAAGAAAAGATTAGGCAAGAGTACCACCCTCCATATAGTTTGGCATAGGCAAGATCGGAAGAGGCCCTGAGCTGGTTCCTTCCAGGACACTGCTGCGATAAGATTTGCACCCAGGATCAGAAGAGTGACGTGTATTCAGAGGACCAGAGGCTAACGCCAGTGACGTGCTGCATTATGAGTGGTCATACTAGTTGGCCAAGAGATGCCCAGAGAAGTGCCAGAGCGGAATCGTTTCTGTTAGAAAACCTGACTAAACCGATGAGCCGATGGATTGCGAGATTGGTAATCCAAAGAGAAATGAGGACCCAGAGACAGAGGACACCAGACCGTGAGCAGGAGGCAAGCAGAAGTTCTTGCTCTGCCAGTTTTGGATGCACCAATATTTTTCTGATATTGTAGGAAGTATACCTCAATGTCATTTACTGCGATTTGTGTTGTGATCCGAGTATCACGCTTATATTGCTTGGTTTTAAGTTTTGATGATGAGTTTCATGATATTGATTTCGTGCACCATGGCTGCATCTACTGGGTATTTATATTTTTGTGCATAGTTACCGCACTTGATATACGATTTACACACCGTTGTATTGGTTTATGATTTATGCATATCTACTGCACTTGATATTGATTTTGTGCCTTGGCTGCACAAGTTTCTGATTTCCTAGATTTCATACAGTTGATTTGATTTTGTGCGTGTGGTACGCACTCGATTTGATTTTTGCACTCGGTATAGCTTATATGTGCTTGCAGTGCATTGATATGTGTTTTGTGCATGCAGTTGCACACGTTTATGACTTTATACACCTTGGTACACTCGGTGTTGCTTTTTGCGCATTGGATTTATTGTTTGTATTTCGTGCATTTGTTACACTAGATTTGTATTTTTGTACATTTTTTACACCAGACTTATATTTTTCGTACATGCTATTGCACTAGATGCTTTTTACGGACCTGAAATGTTTGATTTGGATTTTGCGCATATTAGGCGCTTGGTTTTGGGTTTCGTGCATATTGAATGCACTTGATTTAGATTTCATTCGTGCATGATATGAGATATGATTCTGTGCACACCTGATGCACAGATTGAGATTTTCGTGCACAATAGATGCACCAGATATTGTTGTCATGCACACCCGTTGCACTGGACAGATGCTTTTGTGCATACCCACTGCACTTAGTTTTGCTTTGTGCTTATTGTGCCACTTGTGTATGGATTTGATTTCCGTGCGCACCAGACGCACGTGATTGTTTGATACGCTTCTTGAGGCTGATTTTGCTTTTAAGCACTTTGTTTTCATGTTGGGCACTATATTGTATAGTAGCCAAACAGGACTGATCGGAGGACAGTACTTGAGTACTTTGCATACATTAAAAAGTTAACAAGAGGTTTTCAAAAAGGAGCTATAGTCTCACTATTTCCTACGTGTCCGCGAGGGGCATGAACGTTTATAAAGGAAAACCTCTTGGGATATTTCAAGACGGCGGAACGTATAATTTGAGCAAAAACATATATAAGTATATTTACTACTTTTCAATGAGCGTCCGCCCCTTGTGCCGTGAGTTACCCATCACACGGCAATTCAGAAGAGATTTTGCATGTATTTTATTCAGTTTTCAGATTTTTCCAAGGATGCGTACTATAAATGTACTATACTAATTGACTAGTGTATCGGATTTCAGTAGTGGATTTCGAGATCTGTACTCCATTGTAACTCCTATGATATGCGTGCAAATACGATGATTTGCGTGACGGTTGACGGAGTTCAATTTTGAGTTTTATATTGTTTTCAGTCGCACGCGAAGCGTTGTGGTTTTCTATATCTTCCATGATTTCGGAACCTTGTTGATTTGCGTTGATTGCTGAAATTTTTTAGTATTTGGGGGTTTAAATTTAAATTCGGGGACCGAATTTCTTTAAGGGGAAGATTGTAACATTTCAGAAAATATAAAATATTATTTTTGGAATTTAATATTAGAATAATATATTTAGCGAAAACTCCCCGATTTGCGAAATTGGGGTTTTCGTAAAAAAGTATAAATATATACCAATAATTGTGAAATAATTGGAGATTAAAATTTTTTATTCATTTAAAAAAATACTTATCGGAAATGGCATTTTTAAAATTTATTGTATGCTGTTTGGATAAAACCCGATTAGTGCACCGCTAATCGCGATTAGGCCAAATCCGTGTTTCTACAGTTTTCCATGGCTAGTGCACCATGTCATGTTAAGTTTTGGTTACTTGTTGTCTCCTTGTGTTGATTTTAGGGTATTATGTGTTTTGGTTTTAAAAATAAAAAGAAAAGAAAAAGGGTAAAAGGGTAAAGGGGTAAATAAGTTAGAGAGAGCGAGTTTAAAAGAGAGAGAGAGAGAGAGGGGGGTGAGAATAAAAGAGAGAGAGCTAGAGAGATAGGGCAGCCACCATAACTCCTCCCTATTTATTTTCTCATCTCCTTCTTCCTTAAGTTTCTATCCACCTTCACCCCATGAAATCATCTAAAAAGCTTCATCAAAACCCAAAACCCCTTTCATTAAAGTTGATCGCCTCTTCACCCTCTACACTTTGAACCCATCAATGTTGGATTTTGATGACTTAGGACAGCTAGGGTTTTTCTTGAGTTGCCCAATTGAGGTAAAATTCCCTTCACTTGGTTTAGTTTATGTTTTCCTAGCATTGTAGTTAGTTAGAATTGGGTTAAGGTGTGGATTTATGAACTTGGAAATTCATAGAGAAGGGTTTGAGTGTTGTGTGGATTAGGTGATGCCTAGTGGCTGTTTACAAGACCCAAGAGATCGATTCTTGACCTGGACCAGTGACCAAACCCGAAAATACGAACTTTAGTGTCACGACCCGAAATGGCACGCGACTGGAACTTGAATCATATAAAGTCTATAGGACCCCATCTAATTCAAGTAAATCATGAAATCCCAGAAATCTAAATCATTTAAAGAAGGAATTGAAGAAAACATGTTTTTAAAACAAGGGGTTTTTAATAACATAAGCCGATGTATGCATTTTTAAAATCTCAAGTCTTTTCTGAAAATTTTGGCATGAGTTTCCATTGTAAATACTGGCCCCCAAACAGGTTACAACATGAATAATATATGCACAATGATAAAAGGCATCCCCAAGCGGGAGATAGCTCTTCGTTAATTGACTTTCACAACCACGCAAGCAATATAATATACAACGCCAAAGGGCGAGGATGAAAACTCAAAAGAAACTCAAATCAACAAGAAAACCATAATAATACAATGCGCGACTCTAAGGTCGAAGTAATAACAACTGGTCTTCTGAGTCTAAAAATAATACAAGTCTGGTTGAGGGAGTTTACTAGATACAACTAAATAAATAAAATACAATGGTGGTCACGATGCAAGTGAACCCACCTACCAAGCAATCATCCGGAATGGAAGCAGCGTGCCAGAAAGCCTCAATGAAATCTGTACGGCAAGACCTGCAAGAAACTGTGCCACAACGGGGGTGAGTTGCCAGCTCGTGAATATAAAACATCACAGAGCAGAAATCGTATGCATGACTCAATCCTAGGTCAATACGATCAGTAATATATATCTTCAAAATGATAAAGTCTGAAGCATGATAAGGTGGCAAGGATAATATCTATACATCAGTGTAATACCAAGTGCTCATGTCAGTGCCTCAGGTAGCAACATATCATAAACATGAGGTGTGATCAATGTAATCATCATGAAATCAGGGTCAACTATATCATGAAGTCTATAAGTATGTGGATGTCATACAACTATGTAATCAATGCATGTAAGCATGTGGATATCGTCCACGTGTCAACCATTGACATAACAACATCTTGCATGTAAAAGTCATAAAAGCATATGCATGAAAGTATGAGGATATAAATCAACGGGTGTCCCTCACGACACATAAAAATCATGGAACTGGAGTGTCCAGTATTGACACTCGAAACATCATGAAAACCGTGCCCAGCATCGAGATGTAAATCCTCATATATCGGGCTCCGTTAGTCCGGATCGGCCCACGGGCTCCGTCAGTCCGGATTGGCTCATATCATCTCTCGACTCTGGTCGGTATCCTCCGGATATCCGCCGAGCCTAAATACTATCATCGGTAGCTAGTGGTCCCTCTGGCAGGCTCATCGTCATCCACACGAAATCTCTCTCTCGCCCTGGGGTACCATACCGGGTCCACCATGAACCCGCAAATGGATCATCCGCCTCGTCGAATCGGGTTTCACGTGTCACACGTCTCAGAACCGAGAAAACGCATGGTGGACGCACTGAAATATTATATCAAGAGAAACCGGGTTTTTAGAACAGTGCATACTCTCTTTTTGAAATAACCACGGTTCCCAAATCCAGAAATCTCATGAAACCAACATATCTCAATGCGTATAATCATAAAGCATGATGTATGCGACATATAACAGAAATGTAAGCATATCCGTATATCATGCGACATGGAACAGTAATATGCACATATCAAAGGAAAACAGCTCTTTTAAATGAATCCAGTTTTAAAATATATCTTTCGGTTCCCAAATCTCCAAAATCAAGCCAGAATCATCTATGTATGCGCAAATACGTATATATGCAAGTATGGGTGTACAATATGTGTGTGTACGCAAGTATGAGTGTACAATATACCTGTGCGCTACTATTGAAGTACAAGTAGGTATATATGCAAGTATGAGTGTACAATATGCCTGTGCGGCAATATGGATGTACAAGTAGGTATATATGCAAGTATGAGTGTACAATATGTCTGTGCGCCAATATGGATGTACAAGTAGGTATATACGCAAGTATGAGTGTACAATATGCGTACAAGTAGGTATATACGCAAGTATGAGTGTACAATATGTCTGTGCACCAATATGGATGTACAAGTAGGTATATACGCAAGTATGAGTGTACAATATGCATGTGCGCCAATATGGGTGTACAAGTAGGTATATACGCAAGTATGAGTGTACTATATGCCTGTGCGCCAATATGGATGTACAAGTAGGTATATATGCAAGTATGTCGTGTAAGGAGTCATATCCTGATGTAACAGTCCTACTGTGTTTTAACAGGGCAATTATCGATGATGAAGTGTGTGAGCCGGCAAGCAGGTGTACGTGGAACATACGCATCATCGATAATGGTGCTGGTGTCCTGACAGCATGGGTTTAATAAAACAATAAACACGTTTAAACATGCAATGCGATGCGAATAACTAGAATATGCGGAAAATGAATAATAAACACAACAGTGAAAAATCTACGTCAATATATATATATATATATATAATCACACTGTTTTGCCATTTGAAATAACACGAATTGTGGTGTTTAGAAAAATAAGGGCTACGGTGTTTTTAAGAAAAGATGCGTCTTTTGAAAATATCCGTAGAATCCCTTGGCCTGTATTTAAAATACTCAGGATTCGTTAGTTTTGATATAGGTATGACTCGAGTCTTGTCTAACATCAAGTAAACTACATGACTAATCGAAAGATAAGGAAATCGCCTAAATCTAAGTCGATACATATAAATATAATAATCGGTGGTCCCGCCTCAATAATATCACATACGATACAAAATACAATATGACGTCCTCGAGTCAAGAGTGCAGATCTATCTTCAATATATATAGCTCGTATGTAAAACCGTCGTACGGCATCCCAAATCTGGGAACGGGTCTAATGTCACAATCATCACATCATTTATCTGGTATCCTTATCATCATATCTCATGAACTGGGGGTACTGATATAAGTCTAGTACAAACTGATACCTTCTGCAAATATATGCGTCTATGAAAACACACGCCTAAAGGCCCTCTATAATCTCATGTCGTATCTCCTAATACAAATCAAAACATATCACCGATCTCATGGCATCATGCCCAATCTCATCGACTCATCTCCAAATACGATGTACAATCCTCATCATGCATGTATAAGTATACGTATACGTGTGTGTGTGTGTGTGTGTGTGTGTATACATACATAATCCCATATCTATGTGTGTGTGTGTATATATACATATCCCCGTATACGCATAACTAAAACAAAGTAAGCATGTGTGTGCGTGTGGGTGCAAACCTTATTCAAGGGCTCGCGACTAAACCAACTAGCGACACCATCATCCAATGATACTAAAATTATCCATGGCTCCCAAGTCTATCTAGATACTCATAATATCAAAATAAACATATGAATATATCCATATAATATATATCCTACACTACACTTCGAACTGCGGGGGTGCTATACGCCATCCACCCGACTTCCCCCGTAGATATAATCTATTCACCTTGCTCTTCGCTTGCCGTTGCCGACGTCGCCATGCGCTTGCTTGTCATCAAAAAGTCCTCGTGGGGGTACCTACACATCATAACGTATCGTGCCGCATTAAAACCCAATTCAAAACCAAAACGACACGCTAAAAGCCTATAGGTTAGAACCTACGGACTACGCCTTTCAAACCACCAAACAACCCTTGATATCATCGTACAAACGTCAAGTGATCGAGATAAAACACAAATACTAAAATCAAGAATCCAAAATATGAAAAATATAACCCTAAATCAAAACCGCAACACATGAAATTTAGTCCCCGATTTTACCCTAGGTCAAATTGGCAATTTTTGCATTTGTAAAGGGTCTAGTTTACTGGAGATGGAGCTACAGGAGAAGAACGAAGCCCATTGCTCAAGATCTGGCCACAAATTGCGGCCAGAAAGGTTTTATTCATAGCCCGGATGAGGGTGTAGGTGCTGGGGTCTTGGGGTTAGCTTCCTAGGTGCCTGCACACTCCTCTGTATTTGCTAAATAATTTTTCAGGTCTCCGGGTGTTAGCAGATGTCAATATACCCTCACAGAATCCACAATTCTCCGATATCGGGTTTCTAAGTTCGTATTCCGAGGTTTAAGTTTGAGGTTCAGTCCACTATATCATCATAACAGGGGTTGTAGTCTCTAATTACACCTCAATTGCACCTTTGGAATCAATTCAAACCCTAATCCCTAACTTGGAATTTTCAAAGTTCACTAAACTACACAATATCAATTCTAAACTTGTATGGATACTTAAGGAATTGAAATAATATTATGATGGTGCAGAAATTATCTCATTTGGCAACTCAAGAAAGTTCTTGAGTTGCCCCAAGTCTTCAAAATTGGATTTTTCTTGGTCCAAAAGGTTTGTGAGAAGCTTGTGAATGATTTTAATGAAAGGAGTGAGGTGTTTTGAAGTGGGAAATGAGGTGTTTTGAGGATGAAGAGGAAGGGGGAGAGGGAGAGGCAGCCATGGAGTTAAGGGAGAGAGAAAGAGATGAAGAAAATGAGGGGGACAAATGGGTATGGTTCTCTCTTGACCCTCACACTCGCCCATGCTTCATTTTTTAATTCTTTTCCTTTTTCTTTCTTTTCTTTTCTTTTCTTTTCTCTTTAAAAACAAACCATGCATGAATAAAGAGAAAGAAACCATGAAATAAAATGTGACAAGGTGTAAAAATGACATGGTGCATGTTTTGCACAAACAAGCTTAATACGCGATTAGCGATATTTAACCGCGATTAGCATTAAAATAGTGTATAATAAATCATAAAATTTCATAATTTGCTTAAATCCAATAAAACATCCTCTTTTTAGTAATTTCTATAATTTTCCAATTTTTTCACGATTTATCGGTATTTAATTATACCTAAATATTAAAATATTCATTATATTTATTATTTAATTATAAAAATTCTCAAAAATAATATTTTATTTTTCTGAAATGTTACAGTCTACTCCTTTAAAGAAATTCGATCCCCGAATTTAAATTTAAACTCCCCCCAATTTCTAAAACATTTCAGCAAAATGATCATGTCGTCGGCGCTCCGAAATCATAAATACATAAAACACATCGCAGCGCAATACACGCGCATGAAAAATGAGTATATAAATTAAAATCAAAACTTTGTCAAGTATCCCACAATCATCGGAGTCATGGTGAAAACATAAATTTCCTATCTAATACGAAAACAAATATGATATACGTCAAAACTATACAAGTAAACATCTGAAAGAAATGCATGCCAAATCTTTCATGTTGCTGTGCGATGCGCGTATCGCGGCACAGTGGCGGACGTCTATGGTAAGAAAATAACTATATATATACTTATCCTTTGTTTAATATGTACGTCCCGCCATTTTTGAAAACAATTTAGAAGGGTTTCCATGTTTTAAACGCTTCGTGTCATATCAGACACGTAAGTAAATACTGAGACTATATCTCGCTTTTTCGGAAATCTCTTCGATAACTATCAATGCATGCCAAATATATCCAGGTACTGTCCTCTGACTAGTCCTGCTCAGTACGAAAACAAATAGCAAATATCATAAAAACGTACTGCTCTATAAGAAATCAATCCCAAAATGTGCATATGAATGCTACGTGCGTCTGATGCGCACGAAAATAAAACCCCATGAATGTGCCATACATGTCCACAGAAACAACATCTAAGTGCATCGGGTGTGCACGAAACATCTGTCAAGGGCAACGGGTGTGCCTGACAGCAATATCAGGTGCATCTGATATGCACGAAGAATCTTGATTTAGTGTATCTCGTGTGCTCCAAAATCGCATCAAGCGCCCAAGTATGCGCAAGAATCCAAATCAAATACACAGAGTGCAGGAAATCGACATCAATATCATAATCGAAATCGACGGTATACAATAAAGCACAATCCAAATCAGGTATACCGCGGTGTATAATCTCATAACCATGTGCATCAGCGTGCACAAATCAAATCAAAACACTAAAAGTGCATGAAAACTATGCCGAAAGCATAAGTCAAATCACATGTTTAACATAGGCATGGAATCAAAATCAACATATCGAATGACATCAAACCGAAGTCAGGTGCAACTGTGGTGCACAAAATACATATCAATGTACTGCAAGCATATGTGAACTGTACCGAGTGCAAAAACCAAATCGTGTGCGTGCCATATGAACAAAATCAACCCAACTGTATAAAATCCATGAAATCATAAACATGTGCAGCCAAGGCACAAAAACGATATTAAGTGCAATAACTGTGCACAAATCATAAATCAACACAATGGTGTATAGAGCATATCTCAAGTGTAATAACTATGCACAAGATATGAATACCAGTAGGTGCAACCGTGGTGCACGAGAAAAAATATCATGAAACTCAGTCATCAAAACTCAATCATGCGAATAGATCGCCCAAAATAGCGAAATCCAAAAATGACGGTTGCGTGATATTCGAATCACCAAATCCTAGATCGTAAACACTGTCGTCGATATGTCCTTCCTTCAAAGTCGAGAAGGTATCGGTGCATCCAATGCTTGCAAAGCAAGATATATACTTGCCTCCTGTTCATGGTCTGGCGCCTGGTGCTTTTAGGCTCTAGTCTCTCACTGTGAATTGCTAGATATATAACTCCTCGGCTCAACGGCCCAATATGGAATGACGACGGAAACAGTCTTGCTCTGGCACGTCCTCTAAAAATCTCTGGCCAATTATCATGGTCACTCATAACATGTCTCATCGACGGTGCCAAACTCTGGCCTGCTGGGTGTACGTAATAGGACCGCTCCTGGGTCCAAGTATTTTTGTATAGTATTCCAGAAAGGTTCTGTCGAGGTCTCTCCCAAAACTCGTTTCTGCTGAACTGCCCAGAAGTTATTATCTTTTACTAAATCTGTATCTTGTTCCGGAACAGCTGCATACTCATCGCGACTCCTTCTGGAAGATATATCCATATACAACGCCATTGCATGCGTATCATATCTCTGATGTCGGTGGAGTGGAACGTCATCTCATAAAGATCTCGTACGAACCTTTTACTCCACTTTTCTCTAATGTCGACTGCTTCGGACTCGTCTCTTCGTGGCTGCATGGACTGTGCTCCAACGGCTATACTCGTATCTGGAGTCTCCCAAGCAATGTATCCCATCACATGATATCCGAATGATGTTGAACCTTTCGATCTTTTCGTCAAAGTTCTATAATCCCCCAAGAGCCCAACATCTTGGGTACAGTTTAATAGTATTCCAGTACATGCCACAGTACCTGTAGACCAGCCGTAGAAGGGCAAACCCAAGCCTCACTAATGGCACCGCTGAACTGCCGCAACCCTAAGGTTTCAAAGCGTTCTCATGGTCATTATGTCTAGTTAGGGTTTCATTCTTCTAGAGGGTCCATAGCATTACTTGCATTTGTCTCTGAATACTTTAAACTTGGAAAATGGGCTTCTGACATTCGATCGTCTCTATCGACTCCCAACGAACCTGGGTGATGTCGTCTCTAGCTGGAATCAATCAATCTGATGACCTCGCATCGAGTAGGCAACGTATCACATGTCCAAGTCCTTCCTCCATGGGTGACTTGCGATCTTCTATAATATCTCTTAGTATACTCATGCGGCAACAGCTTCCACAACTGGGGCGATATCTCATCATTCGCAGCAGCAACTGGCTTATTCGTCCGTAGGCTGAACAATGCCTCAAGCATCAAAAGAATCGGTGTATCGACGGTCATCACATTCTGGCTGGCCCCTATCTATAGCCTAATCATCTGGTGCTGATCTGCACGTCCGAGAAATCTTGTAAAAGCGATCCATCAAACGCTCATGGCGCGAAAACACAATAAAACGACACCTCTATGCAATCATAAGTCCCTAAAATCATGCCGTGGTCAGTCCTCATTCGTGACGAGCTCATGCTGACCGCAACTCTATCCCTAGCTCTCTCTGCCCGTGTAATAATGGCAGCAAAACCCATAACCAATAACGATGAGGATAGATCATAGCAATGAATATAATAATGTGCAAGGAAATGTACATTCTAAGGCTTCTTAAGCGGAGTAGCGTATCGTAAGTATGCCGCGGAACATACACATGGTACGTCACTCTTCTTAAGTCACCTACTCCATCAACCAAGGTCAACCTACACGACGAAAGTTCGGGTATAATACCCCCTCGACTAAGTCTAAGTTCCGTAAGGTCAAGCCTAAGTTCCGAATATATACAAACGCTCTAGGCTCCGCATAGTCAAACTTAGACTCGAACCAAGGTTAACCTAGCGCTCTGATACCAACTTTGTCACGACCCGAAATGGCACGCGACTGGAACTTGAATCATATGAAGTCTATATGACCCCATCTAATTCAACTAAACCAAGAAATCCAAGAAATCTAAACCATTTAAAGAAGGAAGTGAAGAAAACATGTTTTTAAAACAATGGGGTTTTAATAACATAAGCCGAAGTATGCTTTTTTAAAATCTCAAGTCTTTTCTGAAAATTTTGGCATGAGTTTCCTTTGTAAATACTGGCCCCCAAACGGGATACAACATGAATAATATATGCACAATGATAAAGGCATCCCCAAGCGGGAGCTAGCTTTTCGTCAATTGACGGTCACAACCATGCAAGCAATATAATATACAACGCCAAAGGGAGAGGATCAAAACTCAAAAGAAACTCAAATCATCAAGAAAACCATAATAATATAACGCGCGACTCTAAGATCGAAGTAATAATAACTGGTCTTCTAAGTCTAAAAATTATACAAGTCTGGTTGATAGAGTTTACTAGATATAACTGAATAAATAAAATACAATGGTGGTCACGATGCAAGTGAACCCACCTACTAAGCAATCATCCAGAATGGAAGCAGTGTGCCAGAAAGCCGCAATGAAACCTGTACGGCAAGACCTGCAAGAAACTGCAGCACAACGGGGGTGGGTTGCCACCTCGGGAGTAGAAAACATCACAGAGCAGAAATCGTATGCATGACTCAATCCTAGGTCAATACGATCAGTAATATATATATCTTCAAAATGATAAAGTCTGAAGCATGATAAGGTGGCAAGGGTAACATCTATACATCAGTATAATACCAAGTGCTCGTGTCAGTGCCTCAGGTAGCAACATATTATAAACATGAGTTGTGATCAATGTAATCATCATGAAATCAGTGTCAACTATATCATGAAGTCTATAAGTATGTGGATGTCATCCAACTATGTAATCAATACCTGTATGCATGTGGATTTCGTCCATGTGTCAACCAATGGCATAACAACATCATGCATGTAAAAGTCATAAAAGCATATGCATGAAAGTATGAGAATATAAATTAACGTGTGTCCCTCACGACACATCAAAATCATGTAACCTG
This sequence comes from Agapanthus africanus, assembly GCA_030015575.1. Taxonomy (NCBI): domain Eukaryota; kingdom Viridiplantae; phylum Streptophyta; class Magnoliopsida; order Asparagales; family Amaryllidaceae; genus Agapanthus; species Agapanthus africanus. The sequence continues at coordinate 395,970,411 of CM057340.1, forward strand.
AGTGTCCAGCATCGACACTGGAAACATCATGAAAGCCGTGCCCAGCACCGACACGTAAATCCTCATATATCGAGCTCCGTCGGACCGGATCGGCCTATGAGCTCCGTCAGTCCGGATCGGCCCATATCATCTCTCGACTCCGGTCGGTATCCTCCGGATATCCGCCGAGCCCGAATACTATCACCGGTAGTTAGTGGTCCCTTTGGCAGGCTCATCGTCATCCACACGAAATCTCTCTCTCGCCACGGGGTACCATACTGGGTCCTACATGAACCCGCAAACGGATCATCCGCCTCCTCGAATAGGGTATCACGTGTCACACGTCTCAGAACCGAGAAAACGCATGGTGGACGCACTGAAATATCATATCAAGAAAAACTGGGTTTTTAAACCAGCGCATACTCTCTTTTTGAAATAACCACGGTTCCAAAATCCAGAATTCTCATGAAAACAACATATCTCAATGAGTATAATCATAAAGCATGTTGTATGCGACATATAACAGAAATGTAAGCATATCTGTATATCATGCAACATGGAACAACAATATGCACATATCAAGGGAAAATCGCTCTTTTAAATGAATCTAGTTTTAAAATATATCTTGCGGTTCCCAAATATCTAAAATCAAGACAGAATCATCTATGCATGTGCAAATACGTATATATGCAAGTATGGGTGTACAATATGTGTGTGTACGCAAATATGAGTGTACAATATGCCTGTGCGCCACTATTGATGTACAAGTAGGTATATACGCAGGTATGAGTGCACAATATGCCTGTGCGCCAATATGGATGTACAAGTAGATATATACGCACGTATGAGTGTACAATATGCCTGTGCGCCAATATGGATGTACAAGTAGGTATATAAACAAGTATGAGTGTACAAGAAGCCTGTGCGCCAATATGGATGCAAAAGTAGCTATATACGGAAGTATGAGTGTAAAATATGCCTGTGCGCCATTTTGGATGTACAAGTAGGTATATACGCAAGTATGAGTGTACAATATGCCTGTGCTCCAATATGGATGTACAAGTAGGTATATACGCAAGTATGAATGTGCTATATGCCTGTGCGCCAATATGAATGTACAAGTAGGTATATACGCAAGTATGTCGTCCAAGGAGACATATCCTGATGCAACAGTCCTACTGTGGCGTGACATGGCAATTATCGATGATGAAGTATGTGAGCCGGCAAGCAGGTGTACGTGGAACATACGCATCATCGATAATGGTGCTGGTGTCCTGACAGCATGGGTTTAATATAACAATAAACACATTTAAACATGCAGTGCGGTGCGAATAGCAAGAATATGCGGAAAATGAATAATAAACACAACAGTGAAGAATCTATATAAAAATATGTATATCATACAGTTTTTTCATTTGAAATAACACGAATCGTGGTGTTTAGAAAAATAAGGGCTACTGTGTTTTTAAGAAAAGATGCGTCTTTTGAAAATATCCGTAGAATCCCTTGGCGTGTATTTAAAATACTCAGGATTCGTTAGTTTTGATATAGGTATGACTCGAGTCTTGTCTAACATCAAGTAAACTACAGGACTAATCGAAAGGTAAGGAAATCACCTAATCTAAGTCGATACATATAAATATAATAATCGGTTGTCCCGCTTCAATAGTATCACATGCGATATAAAATACAATATGACGTTCTCGAGTCAAGAGTGCGGATCTATCATCAATATATACAACTCGTATGTAAATCCGTCGTACGGCATCCCAAATCTGGGTACGGGTCTAATCTCACATTCATCACATCATTTATCTGGTATCCTTATCATCATATCTCATGAATTGGGGGTACTGATCTAAGTATAGTACAAACTTATACCTTCTGCAAATATATGCATGTATGAAAATACACGCCTAAAGGCCCGCTATAATCTTATGTCATATCTCCTAAAACGAATCAAAACATATCACCGATCTCATGGCATCATGCCCAATCTCATCGACTCATCTCCAAATACCATGTACAATCCTCATCATCCATGTATTAGTGTATATATATATATATATATATATATATAGACACACACACACACACACATAATCCCATATCTATGTGTGTATATATATATATACATATCCCCTTATACGCACAAGTAAAACAAAGTAAGCATGTGTGTTCGTGTGGGTGCAAACCTTATTCTAGGGCTCGCGACTAAACTAACTAGCGACACCATCATCCAATGATACTAAAATTATCCATGGCTCCCAAGTCTATCTAGATACTCATAATATCAAAATAAACATATGAATATATCCATAAAATATGTATCATACACTACACTACGAACTGCGGGGGTGCTATACGCCATCCACCCGACTTCCCCCGTAGATATAATCTACTCATCTTGCTCTTCGCTAGCCATTTCCGACGTCGCCGCGCGCTTGCTTGTATTCTCGAAGTCCTCGTGGGGGTACCTATACATCATAACGTATCGTGCCTCATTAAAACCCAATTCAAAACCAAAACGACACGCTAAAAGCCTATAGGTTAGAACATACAAACTACGCCTTTCAAACAACCAATCAACTCTCGATATCGTCGTACAAACGTCAAGTGATGGAGTAAAACACAAATAATAAAATCCAGAATTCAAAATACGTAAAATATAACCCCGAATAAAAACAGCAACTCATGAAATTTAGTCCCAGATTTTACCCAAAGTCAAATTGGCAATTTTCGCATATGTAAATGGTCTAGTTTACTGGAAATGGAGCTACAGGAGAAGAACGAAGCCTATTGCTCAAGATCTGGCCACAAATTGTGGCCAGAAAGGTTTTATTTGCGGCCCAGATGAGGGTGTAGGGGCTGGGGTCTTGGGGTTAGCTTCCTAGGTGCCTGCACACCCCTCTGTGTTTGCTAAATAATTTTTGAGGTCTCCGGGTGTTAGCAGATGACAATATACCCTCACAGAATCCACAATTCTCCGATATCGGGTTTCTAAGTTCGTATTCTGGGCTTTAAGTTTCAGGTCCACTATATCATCATAACAGGGGCTGTAGTCCCTAATTACTCCTCAATTGCACCTTTGGAATTAATTCAAACCCTAATCCCTAACTTGGAATTTTCAAAATTTGCTAAACTACACAATATGGATTCTAAACTTGTATGGATACTTAAGGAATCGAAATACTATTATGATGGTGCAGAAATTACCTCATTTGGCAACTCAAGAAAATTCTTGAGTTGCCCCAAGTCTTCAAAATTGGATTTTTCTTGGTCCAAAGGGTTTGTGAGAAGCTTGTGCATGATTTTAATGAAAGGAGTGAGGTGTTTTGAGGTGGGAAATGAGGTGTTTTGAGGATGAAGAGGAAAGGGGAAAGGGAGAGGCAGCCATGGAGTTAAGGGAGAGAGAAAGAGATGAAGAAAATGAGGGGGACAAATGGGTATGGTTCTCTCTTGACCCCTCACACTCTCTCACTTGCCCGTGCTTCATTTTTTTATTCTTTTCCTTTTTCTTTTGTTTTCTTTTCTTAACTTTTCTCTTTAAAAACAAACCATGCATGAATAAAGAGAAAGAAAACATGAAAGAAAATGTGACAAGGTGTAAAAATGACATGGTGCATGCTTTGAACAAACATGCTTAATGCGCGATTAGCAATATTTAACCGCGATTAGCATTAAAATAGTGTATAATAAATCATAAAATTTCATAATTTTCTTAAATCCAATAAAACATCCTATTTTTAGTAATTTCTATAATTTTCCAAATTTTTCCCGATTTATCGGTATTTAATTATACCGAAATATAAAAATATTCATTATATTTATTATTTAATTATAAAAATTCCCAAAAATAATATTTTATTTTTTTGAGATGTTGCATTTAGATTTGTCGATATCTGCTTTTTGTGGATTTAGTGAGTTTATATAGGAATCTGGAGTATTCCGGGGACACCAAAAATCATTTAGCAAAGACAGTGAGATGGGCAGGTGATTGTGAGTGTACCCTAGAGACCCGAGACCCCAATTCAAGATCTTGGCAACAGATATATTCCTTGTGGCCGCAAATTGCGGCCACACCAGAGTGGAATCTAGGGATTTTTGGTGGGTACCCTTGTTTTGTGATATCTAGACTGACCCTATGTGCAAAATCGCTTAGTTTGTCCTATTGAGAAATCATGGAGGGGTTTTCCTAGGTTGTTGTTTTCGTGTTTTGCGATGCTGAAACTTGGATTTTGGTATTTCATATTGTTTGGGTTGTTGAGCGTTTGTATATCAACAACAAGGATTTGTTGATTGTTTTGCATGCGAGGCTATGGGTTCTAACCTATAAACGCACCGTGTGCCATTTTGGTTTTCCGGATTTGGTATTAATAGCGATTTCGATTGTGTATCCTTATAGGTAGCCTCGTGTGGATTCCGAAGCGACGGAGCATGGCGTCATCGACTTCGGCAAGCAAGGATCAAGATGAGTAGATCTATATCTACGGGGGAAGTCGAGTGGATGGCGTATAGCACCCCCGCAAATTTTTAAATGGAAACCGATCTCTAGGATACAGTCGTAGAAACCTAGATTTGGAAACTAGGAATATGGTTTAAAGGATAGTTAGAGATGATATTAGTGATATGATTTATAAACATGTAGTTGCAATATAATAGGTATGAGTTTTAGGATAGCATGACACTTGATGTATAAGGTAATTTGTATATATAAAATTGACTTGATATGAGATATTAATGTGATGGAAAAGGGTTTACATTGTGATATGACGACTTGGTGTGATATGTCGTTATAAGGATACGAGTCAATATGTGATAATAGATACCTTTGCCGGTCCCATGATCTGAGATTGATACGGATGTGACCTGAGAGATAGGTATATATATGGATAATGTTGTGAATCTCGAATGATAAGCCGTACGAGACATGAGGTCCGTACCCTCCTTCTCACATAGGTTGTTAGGATCCTAAATTGTTTTATGACGCCGTACGATGAGTTACCGTACGTGATGAGTTAATTGATGATTGATCCATACCCTTGACTAGAGGAGGCCGATTGATAGATTCACCGACTCGGTCATGTTAGATAGGTATACCTTATACCTTTTAGCTGCCGATTTACTTTATGCTACGTTCATGTCATTACTATTAAATTTCATATACCTGTGCTAGTACACCTGCACCATTATCGATGATGCGTATGTCACACTGACACAGATTGGCCGGCTCACACACTTCATCATCGATAATTTCCATGTCACTACACAGTAGAATTGCTGCATCAATATATGACTCCTTGCATAATTTACTTGCTATAGTTGCATATACACCTTTATATGATATTGCATTTGACCTTGGAGGAATTGGGAACCGCAGGATACATTTTAAAACTGGATTCATTTTAAAGAGCAGTTTTCCCTTGATATATGCATATTACTGTTCCATGTTGCATGACTTATGGATATACTTACGTTCTATTATATGTCGCATACATCATGCTTTACGATTTTACACATTGAGATACGCCGCTTTCATGAGATTTCGGGAATTGAGAACCGGGGTTATTTCAAAGAAAGTATGTATTGTTTTAAAATCCCAGTTTCTCTTGATATGATATTTAAGTGCGTCCACCATGTGTTTTCTCGGTTCTTAGATTGTCATGTTTCACCCGATTTAAGGAAGAGGAGGAACTGTCTGCGGGTGCATGGTGGACACGGTGAGGTACCCCGGGACAAGATGGTCGCAGATTCTGGCGTTGAGCCTGGTAGTGGAGCACTACCTACCGGTGATAGCATTTGGACTCGGCGGTTTATCCGGAGGATACCGACCGGAGTAGAGAGATGGACATGAGGGCCGATCTGAGGATGCGGCGCCTATGATATAAGGATTTACATGTCGATGCTGGACATGGGTTTCATGATATTTCGAGTGTCGGTGTTGGACACCCAGTTTCCAAGTGTTAGTATGTCATTGATGGACATACACATTCTTGATATCCACATATATTTACATGCATATACTTTTATGATGTTTCGAGTGGAAGAGGTCCACATGCATACAGGCATTCGTTATATTGTTGGATGATATCCACATGCATACTGCATTCACTATTGTTAGCACATATTTATACATACTGCCACCATAAATATCATAGTATTACCTTTATGATATAGTTGACCTAGGAAATTGTTATTTTATTCGATTTCTACCTGTTGATGTTTTCTACTCATGAGTTGGCAACTCACGCCCGTTGTGCCACAGTTATTGCAGGTTGACCGCATGGATCGGTAGCGGCATCGTTAGCACACAGCTTGCTTTTGGGTGATTTGCTTTGGTAGGTGGTACATATCGGATCGTGCCACTATTGTATTTATTATTCGTTTGTATCTAGTCAACTCTATCAATCAAACTAGTATTTGTATAAGCAATGAGACTTAGCAAGACTCGTAGTCGCGAGATTTGAGCGATGGGTTTTATGTTCGGTTATTGGGTTAATGTCTTGCTTTATTTATTATCTTTTGTGTTGATCTTCGCCATTGGGTGTTGTATACTTGCTTATTACTTGCGTGGTTGTGAATCAGCCGTTTAGCGAAGAGCTAGCTCCCGCTTGGGGATTCCTTTTATATTATCATATATTTGTAGTTTTGGATCAAAATATACAAAGGAGGTGCTGCCTAAAATTTTAAAAGACGAAGAAATTTTATAATATTAAGATAAACTTGCATTTTCATGTTCCCTTTTCTATGCATGTAAGAAAACATTTTTCTTCATTATACCTTGTTTCAAAACTGCACCTCTTTTATTTCTTTAAAAAGGTTTAGATTTCTGGGTTTCAGCTTACTTGGATTACGTTACGCTTTTAGACGTTGCGTGATTTAAGTGCTGGTCATGAGCTAATGTTTTGTGTCGTGAAAAATACCCCAGGTGGAGTTGGGGGTGAATACCACCTACCCCGTGAGAAGTGAGTTGTTATCCGATATCGAGGTAAGGATATAACCGATATGGATGTACATGGGGACCCACCAGAATAATAGGGAGTATCGAATTCCATTCCGAAATAGGGCACGATCTGATCTATAAAAGGAATGATACCACTCTTATAACACAGAGGAGTCTTTTGGAAGAAAGGGAACTCCGAAGTTTGGAAAACTCCGTAGTTAAGCGTGCTTAAGCCAGAGAAATTCTGGGATGGGTGACCTACTGGGAAATTAGCCCCGGGTTCATTCAAAGGGACAAAACTGTGCGGCTTCGGCCATAGCAGACAATACAATCTGTGTTTGGGGGTGGGTCGTGACAAATATAGCATCAGAGCCGGTCCCTCAAAAGTTGGTCTGTGGTTCGAGGACGAACCATTGTTCTATGGGGGGAATGTAATACCCCAGGTGGAGTTGGGGCTGAATACCACCTACCCCCTGAGAAGTGAGTTGTTATCCGGTATCGAAGTGGGGATGTAACCGATACGGATGTATACGGGGCCCACCAGAACAATAGGGAGTATCGAATTCCATTCCGAAAGAGAGCACGATCTGAACTTTAAAAGGAATGATACCACTCTTATAACACAGAGGAGCCATTTGGATGAATCGGAACATCGGCCTACTAGGAAGTAGCCCCGGGTTCATTCAAAGGGACAAAACCATGCGGCTTCGGCCAGAGCGAACAATACCATCTGTGTTTGGGCGTGGGTCATGACACCCGATAAGTCGTGTCTGAGTCTAGCTCATCACCAACTGAGATACTACTGATCAACTACCAAAAAAACTCGCATACCGTAGCCACGGATTTCTCATGATAGCCAACCGAGCACAGCGCTACATCGACTCCTAATACCAGGAGAGACGAATCCTTGACAGTCGACCACTGCTCCATGTGGCTCGGGACTGTACCCAACTAAAACCTATTTGCTTGACTCATTTGAGCCGTGGTAGGGTAGTAATCAAAATACTGTGGGAACTCACACAAGACAAATGACGACTTCAGGTCAAAGGACTAACTTGTACTCATGCCACCTAAGAACTTCTATCTGCCAGAGAAATTCCGGGATGGGTGACCGACTAGGAAGTAGTCCCGGGTTCATTCATAGGGACAAAACCGTGCGGCTACGGCCAGAGCGAACAATACCATCTGTGTTTGGGGGTGGGTCGTGACACCCGATAAGTCGTGTCTGAATCTAGCTCATCACCAACTGAGATACTACTGATCAACTACTAGTAAATCTCGCCTACCGTAGCCACGGATTTCTCGTGATAGCCAACTGAACACAGCGCTACATCGACTCCTAATACCAGGAGAGACGAATCCTTGACGGTCGACCACCACCTCCATGTGGCTCGAGACTGTACCCAACTAAAACCTGTTTGCATGATTCCTTTGAGCCATGGTAGGGTAGTAATAAAAATACAGTAGGAACTCACACAAGACAAATGACGACTTCAGGTCGAAGGACTAACTTGTACTCATGCCACCTAAGAACTTCTATCTGATGATTGGTATAATACCATCTAGAAGTTCTCGGTTAGTCCGTCTAGTGTACTCACCTCCAGTGAGCACCTATATACTATCTTAGATAACACAACATCAATGGCTTGTGAGACCGGCCACCGCCCCTCGTTGGTGTCTCGACGCGTATACACTAGTCTACTCCAGAATATCGATGCCCAGTCTCGATACTCATACGACTAGGGACATTTAAGGATGTGCTTATAGGCTACTCAGCTCTCACGTATATGATCGCCATCATAATTCTGGTAGTCAATCAAGAATCCTATGGGCTCTATCAACATGTAATAGTGATCTGCAATACCACATAATGCATGTACATGATGATAAAGAAAAACCAGATAGCATACTATCATTTTGAGTAAGACTATCCTACCCCGTATAGGTCCTCCGTCAATCATCACAATCGCGTGCCTGCGATTACAATAATTTACTTGAGGGCACTATATCAAACAATCTCCTACTTGCACTTAAGGCTAATTATTGCGGTATCGCATACCCACAACTTGTGTGCTACCGAATACCCAACTTCTCTACTAATCAGTTTCTCAAATTTCGTTTGAGGAATATCCGTGTTCGAGAAATAGCCTCAGTGAGTGGATCCGCTATAATGTTTCAACATCTTCTCTCTATATCTCAACTTTGCAGAGATCAACAATCTCCCAAACTGAGCGATACACAGCCATAAGAATTTGTCTAGATACCTGATGGGACCAAGTTCATTAATGAACAACTCCAATCTAACAAACTTCTTGGGCTGTATCCTCTGTTGTGTTAAACTAGCATCCAGCAGCATGATTACCTAAGTATCCTTTATTAGTGTATATGCCCTAGAGGCCATTACTGTATCATACTAGTTTGTATATTACTTAATGGAAGCTTGGGATATTCACAGTTGTATAGACAATCTTGCTCAAAATGGTAGTATACTACTTGGTTTGTTTCTACTTCAATATGTGCGTGTGTTTCTTTTAGCATATCGCTTATACATATTAGTGGAGACCTTAGGATCTTTGCTTGATTACCAGCGTTATGATGGCAGTCACACTAGTGGGGGCTGGGTAATCTATAAGCACATCCTTATACATGTCCCTAGTCGTAGGATTATCGAGACGGGGCATCGATACTCCGGAGTAGACTAGCGTATACGCTTCTCATCCCAGCAGGGTAAATGGTCTGTCCCACAGCCATTAGTACGTCGTACTGGAGATAGTATGCGGGTGCTCGTTAGGTTACGGGTACACTGGACAGGACTCGTCAGGAACTGTTGGTTGGTAATATACTTATCGTCAGATAACAGTTCCCAGGTGACAGGAGTACAGCTTAGTCCGTTGACTTGACACTGCTACTTCGCCTCGATTGTGTTCCCACTGTACATTGTTTACTATCCTACCACGGCTCAAAGGAGTCGTGCAAACAGGTAGTAGATGGGTGCAGTCCCGAAGCACTTGGAGGCAGTGGCGGTTAGATAGGATTCGTCTCTCCCGGTATTGGGGGTTGATATCGCGCTGTGTCTAGGAGAGCCATTACACAAAGTCCCTAACCAGGGCAAGCTAGAATTACTGGTAGTGTTTCCAGTAGTTTCTTACGGTGTTCTGGGCTACACTCCGGCACAACTTGTACCGCTATTAGGGGTCTGACGTTTACCGCACCCTTGGCCCGACATGCGATATTTTTAGAAGAATAGACCGGAATGTACGGAGATTGTCACATTCAGGCTCAGTAGGAGTTCGGATGGGTTTACCTCATCGGCCTTCTTATCGACATCTACCTGGGGACCGTTACGTACAGCTAGTGCCGCTTGCGGTCTGTGGTTAAACCCACTGCCAGCGTAGTGTCGAGTCTTTAGAGTCCCATATAGAGAGTTTCCCTGCACTGGGCAAAAGGTGTAGAGGCTGTATGGTTTTACGGAAATGCTACGATCACTTACGTGCACTTGTGCGCGTATGCTGTTCGGGCAAACAATACTAGTGGCCTTTGGTTTAAGCCGGATCCTAGTATTGTATGGGTGGATTAGTTTGCTCTTCTGTGCATTCGCATTCTACGGAATACGGATGCGGGTGTGTATTCACGGATGTGAGGAGAGAAGAAGAAGGAGGTGCCTCATTAGGGTTTTGACCGTTGGTTCGGTCAAAACCATTATGAGGTGAGGAAAATATTTACTAATCTTTTAAATGATAATTGTGTCATGGCTAATTGCTTTGACCATTTGACCTAGTTGACCATGGTTGACTTGGACATTTCTTGAGAGCACTAGATCCTTCTTTTGCTTTTGGATTTATTTTTATGATGATAATGGTCAAATCTGTTGGGTTCCTAGGCACACTAATGAGGTCTCACAAGGCATCAACCATGCCAATTTCAAAATTTTCCGGTGCCGAGAAACCCTAATACGGATCGTTGACTAGAGATTAGGCGAAACAAAATGCTACTAAACTACTTTAGTGCTAAGTGAACGGAAATACAACCTTTGTAGATTCGGTCCTCCACCTCCATAGCTCCGCGTTGACGTCCTTCTGCTGCGATCATCGGATCCCGGACTCTAGTAATGGTTTCGTCGAAAAAATGATCGGGCTAGGTCGTCGACTTTGATGCCGAAGATGATCTACGTCGAGGCAACACAAGATCAAGCTCCAACTTCACCAAGCCATGAAACTTGTGAAGAAAACACCCTATACTACTTGGCAAGTGGTAGAGGATGAAGAAATAGGAAGTGGGTTCACTTTAGAATTGGATTTCTCACTCTTTTTCTCATTTCACCATTGAAGCTTGCAAGCTTTCATAAAGCTTGATGAAGATGATGAAGATGATGAAGATGAAAGAATAAAAAGGATTATCTTAAAAAGGAAATCCCATTCATTCTTATCATAATCCAACCATGGTAGAGTGTAGAGAATTAACTAGGGTTTAGTTAAATGGTTAGGTTAAGAGATGGAGACAAAATGGTCACTTAGTCAAAGATGCATGAAGCATCAAGAAGCATCTTGTATCAAACAAAAGCAACCATTTAGTTTCCTTTTTCTTTAAACCAAAATAAATAAAGTAAAAACCTTAACCATTTATCTAAACATAGTGTATAGTACACACACACCCAAGTTTGCATGTATCATCAAACATGATACAAACTAGTGCACAAATACTAGTTAATGTAAAGTAATATATCAAATATATAATTATACATCAAATCATTAAATCAACACTTGATTTAATGATCCGGTCATATCGCATATAACCGACTAATATCAAGTGTATCAATTTATCGAATCAACACTTGATTCGGTAACCCGGCTATATCACATATAACCTGCCGATGATACAAATCGCGAGAATAGAATCCAGTATCACATACTGGTATTATTCTCGGTCCCGCACATATTTCATATGCGCTCCTATTTCGTTTCGCTTGAGCCAGGAAAGCTCTGTGTAGGACTCTAAAGACTCGTCAATACGCCGGCAGCATGTGATGATCATATCAAATACCCACAAGCCGCAAGCGGTCTGCTAAACGTAACGGCCACCCGGGTATTGAGCGATCAGAAGATCGACAAGCAAGCCCGCTCATACTCCTGTGAATCCAACCAGTAACACTTACCGTACAGTCCGGTCTCGTCGTCTGATATGTCGCATATCTCGCCTAGGGGTGGTAAACATCAGACCCCAATAGCTCGATAAGTCGTGTCGATATGAGGTCTATAACAGTTCGAGAAACTACAGGTAACACTTACCAGTAAATCTCAGCAACCCTGGCCAGGGATTTCCGGTTATAGCCAATCGAACACAGCGCAACATCAACTCCCTATACCGGGAGAGACGAATCCCCTCCTATCGCTCATTGCCACCATGTGATTCAGGACTGTACCCAAAAACCACCGTTTTGCACGCCCTCTTGGACGTGGTAAGGTGGAAATCAAAGCACAGTAGGAATCACACAAGACTCTATGACGATCTCGGGTCAACAGAATACTCTGTACCAGTGTCACCAGAGAACTGCTATCTGACGTAAGGTATAATACCATCTGGGAGTTCTCGGCGAGTCCGTCCAGTGTACCCAGTGTAAGTTCGCGGCGGTGCCCCGGTCGTCGATCCGATGCCGGAAATGCGGAAACGAAAACTTTGCAAAACTTGCAACCGGCACCACCGCGCACTATTAACCCGGATCGGGCCATTAACCTAGCAACTAGCAAACTAGAAAAGAGTAGAGAAGCTATACCAAGCGATCCGTGTCCTTTGGTCTTCGTCTCCACTCCGATCTCCCGCGGAATCTCCGTCCGTCACCTCCTCGTCGGAAAGGGCACCACGTAGCCGGATTCTTTTATGGGCTCCCACCTCTGGACCGAGGCAACTCGGGCGCGAAGTTGGCTAGCCGACGCGTCCAGGATTTGCTGTAGACTAGAGTAGTAGGTTGTCTCTTTGGGGTATATATAGTTGCCATTGATGGAGGAATCAATATGAACTTTGGAGAGGTGAGAAGGATTTTGTGAGCAAGCCAAAATGAGATAATCAAATTTCCCTCATCCCAAAATGAAAACCTCTCTCTCATCTCCTCTAATGAAGTGGCCGGCCCCCTCTCAAAGAAATGGTGGAGGGAAAAACAAAACAAGAAGAGAGGTGAGTGTAGGAGATCAAGGGCGGTGACCACATCAAAAGCAAGCTTCACATCATACACTAAATCAATCTTAATCTCATTAATGCATGAAATGATGAAAGAAAAGAATAGAATAAAAAGGATGCTATCATAATCAATCCATATGCAAGAAACCCCTTCTACTAATGTTATTTGCAAACTTGCAAATAACCCCCTCCATCGAAAAGTCCGGCCGTGAAGGAACAAAGGAAAACCGGCCGGAACGGAATGCAAACTGGCAACTTCAGAAAACTGATCCCGTAATAAATTACAGGAAAACCCCGCGACTGCATATACATGCCTGCATTTGTATTCGCACTGAACACAAATGCAAAGAGACAAAACTACACTATCTAATACTAGGATCCGGCTTAAGCCAAAGCCGGCTAGTAAAAACCGTCCGATCACTGCCTCCATGTGGCTTGGGACTGTACCCAACTAAAACCTGTTTGCATGTCTCCTTTGAGCGTGGTAGGGTAGTAATCAAAGCATAGTGGGAACTCACATGAGACAAATGACGATCTCAGGTCGATGAACTAACCTGTACACATGTCACTAGGGAACTGCTATCTGACATCAGGTATAATCCCAACAAGCAGGTTCCCTGCGAGTCCTGTCCGGTGTAATCATAACCCAATGAGCACCTGTATACAACTTAGGTGAACCAACTGACACCAGTGGCTTGTGAGACCGGCTACTGCCTCTCGTCGGGGTCTCGACTGTATACACCAGTCTACTCCGGAGTATCGATGCCCTGTCTCGAAACTCCCACGACTAGGGACCTTTTAAGGATGTGCTTATAGACCCCAGCTCTCACGTATATGATCGCCCTCATACTGCTGGTAGTCATGCAAGAATCCTAGGGGCTCTATCAACGTGTAATAGCGACTCGTAAGGTCACCTAAAGCAGTACACGATAATAAAGATAAACCAGATAGCATACTATCATCTCGAGTAAGACTGTCCTACCGGGATAGGTCCTCCCTCAATCATTGCAATCACGTGCCTGTGATCCAATAATCGACTCTGAGGGCAATATCTCCAACACCCAGTCTCCACTGAGCACCCGTATATCATCTATGATGTCAAACACCAATGGATATGGGATCATCCATCGTCCATCTGTATGGGTCGAGAAGGTATACGCTAGTCTACACTGGTATATCGATGCCCCGTCTCGATACACCCACGACTAGGGACCTTGAAGGATGCACTTATGGACTACCATGTCCCCACTAGTATGATCCGCATCATAGTCCAGGTAGTCAAGTACACATCCTAAGGGCTTTACCAACATGTAACAGAGAGACAATCAGTGTACACGTTAAGGTAAAGAGCAACCAGATAGCATACTATCATGTCGAGCAAGAAAGTCCTCCCTATATACGTCCAAGCATCCACTACAATATACATCCTATGTATAGTAATGGCCTCTAGGGCATACATATAACTAACAATCTCCCACCTGCACTAGGGCCATCTGATAGCAGTGGTTGTAGTATCTCATACTCAACCATCCCATAAAAGTCTCTCTCTGGGAAAAGGCCTTTGTGAGTGGATCCGCCGTGTTGTCCTCTGAGTCTACTCTCCAAACCTCGATCTCCTTGGAGATCAACCATCTCCATGATCAGGTGATACTGCCTTAGAATATGTCTGGATCACTGATGGGACGGACGTTCCTTGGCATAAGCCCCAACTCCATTGTCACACAATGGGAGGAACTAAGTTCATCTCATGAACAAATATACATCCAGACTGCCTCTTTGGTAGCATCTTAAGTAGCGATGTATCCAGCCTTTATCGTGTAGTATGCCACGGTATCTAGCTTGGAACTCTTCCAACATACCGTCCCTTTACTGAGGGTAAAGACAATGCCTGTGACTGACATTCAGTCGTCCTTATCACCCTGGAACCTTTCCGGTGATTCTCCCCAGGATCAACTGATACCATCTCACTACAACTAGTGGGTATCCTAACATCCAATTAGATCTATCTCATAGATCCAGAACCCAGGATTTAGGAGGTATCACTTTGATCCTATATGGAGAATCATTGTGATAAGCGGAGATTGACTGAGCGTAGCATAGGAAACTCCTTTCTTATCAAGAGTATGTCATCCACGTACTCTACGAGGATCACCACCATACTCCCTACTACCTTTTTGTATATACAAGGTTCATCTACCATTTTGATGAAGTCAAACTATTTGAGTACTACATCAAAACAGATGTTCCAACTCCGCGATGCCTGCTTTATCCTATAAAGCATCTTGTACACGTTTCTGTTGCTCTCACTGTTTACGAAGCCCTCTGACTGTGTACTTATAGGCTCTTTCTTCTAAAACATCATTTAGAAAAGCAGTCATGACACCCAACCGCCAGATATCGTAGTTATGGTATGTAGCCGTGGCAAGTAGGATCCGGATGGACTTAAGCATAGCAACTGGAAAAGGTTTCATAATTATCCACGCCTGGTCGATGACGAAAACCTTTAACAAGTCTAGCTTTGAAAGTCTCAACTTTTCCATCTACACCAAGTAATCTTCTCAAGATATACTTGCTCCTGATGGGGATTTAACCCTTCAGATATAGCAACTAAAGTCCATACTTTGTTGGTGTACATGGATTCCATCTCAGATCACTAAGCATCCAGCCATTCTTACAGAGTCTTACTCCTGATGGCCAGCTCGAAACTAGTTGGGTCATCATCTCATGATGCAATCCTCGCTCCTACTGTCATAGAGAAACCGAAGTATCTCTCAGGTGGGTGAGGAACCCTACTAGATCGGCGGAGAGGCTGAGGTTCGTTGGTATCTACTGAATCCTCTGGTTCTACCAAATCATCTGCTGTAGTATGTATAGCTGGAACCTTTCCAGTTCTACATGACTGACCTTGCCTCGAGCTTGTCCGGATTTTGCTTTTAGACATAGGCCGGACAACCCCAAATCTTAACTAGCTTAAGACATGGGCTCTTCCCATACCATATCTCATATGGAGTGGTAGGCTATGATCTGATTCGAACCTAATTCAATAAGTATGCAGCTTCTCAAGTGCATAACCCCAAAAAGGAAACAGGTAACTCAGTAGTACACATGATAGAGCGCACCATATCGAATAGGGTGACATTGCTCTGCCCCGATATACCATCGTGCTATGGTGTATACGGAGGAGTAATGCTGAGAGAGAATCTCATTCTCCTTTAGAATAGTCCAGGATTTCCATGCTCAAGTATTCTCCTCCCTGATCACATCAAAGGAAATAATACTTATACCTGTATTTTGGTTCTCTACTTCTAACTTATATTATGTGAATATCTCAAAAGGTTCGGATTTGTGTTTGAACAGGAACATATGACTGAATCTTGAGAGATCATCAGAGAATGTAATGAAGTACAATGAACCGTTCCTGGCATGTGTAGACGGGAGACCTTACATACATCAACATGTATCATCCCAAGAGTTCACTAACTCTTTCTCTGTTTTCAGTAAACAGAGCTGTGGTCATCTTATCTTTGTGACATGACTGGCAAGTTTTCACAAGATGTAAATTCAAACAGATTTAAATATGCATCTATATGTAACTTCAGCTAGTCGGGTCGCATTGATATGACCTAGTCTACAATACCTCAAGAAGGATCGGTTCATTTCTGAACTCTTCCTCTTGTGTGTGTTCCGTATACTAAGAACTGTAGTTTGATTTAGAACATTAATGCTTTTAGATAACGTACCTGAACCGATCAGCTCTTGATATAAGAAATGTTCAAAACATTATCCAACAATACAAAATTATATCCTTTCTTTACTAATAAAGAGACTGATATGATTTTGTATATCGGGTTCGGTATCTAATAACATTCGTTCAGAATCATTTTATTGGTAATACAGGGTGACAGTGACCAACAGACATGGCTGCAACACTTGCCCCGTTTTCTGTCTCATGAAACTTATCACCCGTTCTTTGTTTTTTACTTATCTGTAGCCTTATGTAACAGATTACATATCTGGGATCCTGATCCGGTATCAAATACCCAGGACGTAGAGGATACAGAGAAACAGTTCTGTATAATGAACATACCCGAAGGAGATGCATCACATGCACTTTCTTCGTTTGGGCGGCATAAGAATTCTGGTATTCCCCTATTTCCTGCTCTGTCTTATAACAATTATAAGTTGGAGCGGGACCAACGTTCCCCAGCTCAGTATAACAAGCGGGTTCGGTCAATAATCCGTACTATTATCTTGATTAAGGCGTGACATGGTCGCTACCTCGAGAGAGAGAGAGAAGAAAACACTCTGCATGCGCTCTTTAAAGAATAGATTGGTTATTATTTTATCTAATCAGGATGGTTCCCACTGTTTTTATCAAATCTTCCTTCAAACCCTAAAAGGAAAGACTGGCCGGGATTAACTACACGCTACAAGTTCGCCAATCTTTCAGCCAGGCCAGTGTCGGTACTTTGAGGGAGGTCCCCCGTGCTTTCGCACGAACCTAATTAAAGTAAACCTCGTTTTTCCAGAGGCGTAACCTCGTTAATACCTTTCTAGACACCTACTTGATCGGCTAATTGTAATGTGTAAAACTCTCCCAGGAGTAACTCTTACTCGCAGCGGGTATCGGGATCCAACTATCTCATAAAAGGTATGCAATCTCATTGCAAATTTCAACACTTGAAATTCCCGATAATTTTTCCCCTAACCTCTTATGACCTTGACAAAGGCCAACAAACTATAGGATGCTAGTCAAGTTCAACCCGTCATTTCCTGATTGTATTAAACCCAACCGCACGACCCTTGACAAAGGCCAACAAGGTCGCACGACTACCCTAACCCAATCTGCATCATATGCATAAGCAGATAAGCACCAGTCAGCTACCACACACTACGCCTTGACAATGGCCAACAAACGCAGCACGAATACTAACTACTACTTATCTGAAATGACGGAGGGCTACGACAGATTTTTCTGAAAACCTATTGCGTAATGAACTTGATATCGTTGTAGAATCAAATGATTTTAAAATGGAGTGTTTTTTAGGCTTTTCTAGTTTTGCTAAAGAGATCACTCCCGGTGAAGGGATCGTTGGCCCTTTCCTCATCGAATGAGGTGCGGGATATATCACATATATCACTGTGCAAAGCAGAAACTATAGAAGCTGTCAAAAGACAAACAGAGTGTGTAGCATCTGCCAGTTATTGCTAAAGGGGTCACTCCCGGTGAAGGGATCATCGGCCCTTTCCTCATCGAATAAGGTGCAGGATATATCATATATACCACTGTGCAAAGCAAGAACTGTAGCTACCTGTTTTATTTTTGAAATTCAATTCTACAACATCTTTAGGTTTCTTTTACTTTCATTAATCATATTAATGAAGTCCCATCATTTAATCACCTAAACATCACAGATAAATACGACGTACACTTATGCCATCCGCATTCGCCTCGATGTCACCTCGTGCACCGTTAGGTTAGGTAACTAACGACAAAGCGGGGCAGGGACAGCGTGGGTGTAAAACATAAGTAACGTCTATATAATATATCATATATACTATATACTGTATCCATCACAGAACATATCACATGATCACATCACAGATATCGCAGCAGAAGAATCATATGAAACATTGGATATACTAGGACGTCCGTGTTTTCAATACGAGCCAGTATAAAGCACGAATTCCACGATCGCGATGAATAGCCAAACCCACACCCCTAGACCCCTACGAGAGCGGCAAGAAACCCTACCAATTCTAGAGTTAGGAGACCCGGACCCGACTCCCCGAGTCGGTCTCCCACTGGACTCCAGAACCCGGTTATTTATGCTCCCCTCCTTGGGTCTATCCTAGTGCGGAAAATTAAATAATATACAATGGGTGACATCTTCCGCAACCTGGAAGTGCCCCAATAAAAGAATATTACATACAAGTTTTTACATGAATGAAAATGACAAACACTCATCTCACATAAAAACCCCCCGGCTATTCAAACACGACGATCTAATATAACATATCCAGCAACACATAACATCACATGTCATCAACGTAAGTAAATATGTCCATCCCAATTGTCATTGACATATAGCAATGAAACCGGCAATATCACATATTACACTTACGGTCGCAGAAAAGAAAGTGTAAAACTACAACAGTTGGAATCCGCAACCTCTTTAGACATCGCATGCCTAATCAAATGAAATACTTAGACATCGCATGCCTAACAATTATAAACCCCGCATTTTAGTCTCATTATCGAAAACACTTTTCAATATCAAGTCGGGCAATTCAACAAGATTCCCGACATTCAGATCGAATGCTCGTCGCAAAATTCAGTAGACGGCCGCACCCCCGACGCCGTCGACGAAGTGCACCAAGGCGGAACACTGCTGCCGCGAGCACCCGAACGGATGCTTTCGGCGACGAGGTTCTCCTACAGTCACTTGGTCGGGACTATGGGGTGAGGCTGTCTATTAAGTCTACCCGGCGAGTATCCGCGTACGCTACGTGATTGCGACGGACTTTTGATCACATCAAAATTCTGTGGCAACCGATCAAGTGAGACTAAACCACTATGTTTATAACATTCGTTCAGTTATCTCATAACTTCTTGTGAATTTCAATTATTGTATCCCATTCCAGATAAATAGAAAATATTAAACTTTCCGATCGAACATTCAAACACCCAAGTTTTCCCGAAACAGCTCAACACATGAAATAAGTTTAAAAACATCCAGTTCATGCCTCAGTACCAACGGTCCAGCCGTAGAGGGGTCAAGCCAACGCCTCACATGTGGCACGCCGTACTGCCCCAAACCCGAAGGTTCAAAGGGCAGTTCAAGACGGTCACATAATCGAGTTAAGGTTTGTTGTCTTATAGAGGGACCATCGCGTTACTTGCACTACTAGAACGTCTTTAAACCATGGAAAAATCCAACACTTGGAAATTTCCCGACAGGGGAAAAATTGGGTATTTATATCCGGTCGAACTTTTTAACATATTCTAAAATTACCCGGGAAAACACAGACAAACTTAACGATTCCGATCAAATCGTCGAACTCTCAATACAACCCAGAAAACTCAACACTTGAGTGAAAATTAAAAAGTCCCAGAAAATACAGCACTTAAATATAGAAATTACTCTGCAAGCCACGTGGAATGGTTCATCAATTTGGCCGCGGAACCGCCGCCCAAGCCAGGGTGGGGCCACGGTTCTGCGGCGCTTTAGACGATTTAGGTGTCCCGATTTATACAGTAATTCCTACAAAACCCTGCTTATTTTTCTGAATATTTTTAATTTACAAAAATCCAAAATTCTAGAAAATGTCCAGAGAGTGGTTTGAGTTAGGGTTTCGGTGTTCGTTCGGATTTCTAATTTCGTCTACACTTCGCCTAAGGCTCTAGCTAGGCTCTGATACCACTGTAGGGTTCCTAGGAACACTAATGAGGTCTCACAAGTTATCAACCATGCCAATTTCAAAATTTTCCGGTGCCGAGAAACCCTTATACGGATCGTTGACTAGAGATTAGGCGAAACAAAATGCTACTAAACTACTTTAGTGCTAAGTGAACGAAAATACAACCTTTGTAGATCCGGTCCTCCACTTCCATAGCTCCGCGTTGACGTCCCTCCGCTGCGATCATCGGATCCCGGACTCTAGTAATGGTTTCGTCGAAGAAATGATCGGGCTAGGTCGTCGACTTTGATGCCGAAGATGATCTACGTCGAGGCAACACAAGATCAAGCTCCAACTTCACCAAGCCATGAAACTTGTGAAGAAAATACCCTATACTACTTGGCAAGTGGTAGAGGATGAAGAAATAGGAAGTGGGTTCACTTTAGAATTGGATTTCTCACTCTTTTTCTCATTTCACCATTGAAGCTTGTAAGCTTTAATAAAGTTTGATGAGGATGAAAGAATAAAAAGGATCATCTTAAAAGAAAATCCCATTCATTCTTATCATAATCCAACCATGGTAGAGTGTAGAGAATTAACTAGGGTTTAGTTAAATGGTTAGGTTAAGAGATGGAGACAAAATGGTCACTTAGTCAAAGATGCATGAAGCATCAAGAAGCATCTTGTATAAAACAAAAGCAACCATTTAGTTTCCTTTTTCTTTAAACCAAAATAAATAAAGTAAATAAAACCTTAACAATTTATCTAAACATGGTGTATAGTACACACACACCCAAGTTTGCATGTATCATCAAACACGATACAAACTAGTGCACAAAACTATATCATATATACAATGTGCACATCAAGTGAGAAAATCCATCTTAAGTGAAAAAATACTAGTTAATGTAAAGTAATATATCAAATATATAATTATACATCAAATCATTAAATCAACACTTGATTTAATGATCCGGTCATATCGCATATAACCGACTATTATCAAGTGTATCAATGTATCGAATCAACACTTGATTCGGTAACCCGGCTATATCACATATAACCTGCCGATGATACAAATCGCGAGAATAGAATCCAGTATCACATACTGGTATTATTCTCGGTCCCGCACATATCTCATATGCGCTCCTATTTCATTTCGCTTGAGCCAGGAAAGCTCTGTGTAGGACTCTAAAGACTCGTCAATACGCCGGCAGCAGGTGATGATCATATCAAACACCCACAAGCCGCAAGCGGTCTGCTAAACGTAACGGCCATCCGGGTATTGAGCGATCAGAAGATCGACGAGCAATCCCGTTCATACTCCTATGAATCCAACCAGTAGCACTTACCGTACAGTCCGGTCTCGTCGTCTGATATGTCGCATATCTCCCCTAGGGGTGGTAAACGTCAGACCCCAATAGCTCGATAAGTCGTATCGATATGAGGTCTATAATAGTTCGAGAAATTACAGGTAACACTTACCAGTAAATCTCAGCAACCCTGGCCAAGGATTTCCGGTTATAGCCAATCGAACACAGCACAACATCAACTCCCTATACCGGGAGAGACGAATCCCCTCCTATCGCTCATTGCCTCCATGTGATTCGGGACTGTACCCAAAAACCACCGTTTTGCACGCCCTCTTAGACGTGGTAAGGTGGAAATCAAAGCACAGTGGGAATCACACAAGACTCTATGACGATCTTTGGTCAACAGACTACTCTGTACCAGTGTCATCAGAGAACTGCAATCTGACGTAAGGTATAATACCATCTGGGAGTTCTCGGCGAGTCCGTCCAGTGTACCCTGTCTCCACTGAGCACCCGTATATCATCTTAGATGTCAAACACCAATGGATATGGGATCATCCATCGCCCATCTGTATGGGTCGAGAAGGTATACGCTAGTCTACACTGGTATATCGATGCCCCGTCTCGATACACCCACGACTAGGAACCTTGAAGGATGCACTTATGGACTACCATGTCCCTACTAGTATGATACGCATCATAGTCCAGGTAGTCAAGTACACATCCTAAGGGCTTTACCAACATGTAACAGAGAGACAATCAGTGTACACGTTAAGGTAAAGAGCAACCAGATAGCATACTATCATGTCGAGCAAGAAAGTCCTCCCTATATACGTCCAAGCATCCACTACAATATACATCCTATGTATAGTAATGGCCTCTAGGGCATACATATAACTAACAAAATCAAGGGTAGCCATCAACTTTATCTTGATAAGAGATGAGTAATTATTATGTTTATGGATCATTATCTCTTGCCCATTCTCTCTCATCCAGGAGAGAGCTCCCATGGTTCCTCCTTCTTCTTCCTCTCTAGATTTCTCTTTAGCTCTCATGTGTTGAGAAAATAAGGATCTAAATAGACAAACAAATCCACCACCATATTCTACATCACCTAGGACATCAAGAGTAGCAAACTTGTTGTCCTAGTTACCTCGGCTTGAGGTGGAGCTCGGACTACAGACTCTCAGGTGGATCGTCTTCGACTCAAGGAGGCCGCGGAGGTGACCAAGATCCGGATCGATCCTCGGAGCTTGCATGGACGAGAAGGACAGCGGAGAGAAGACCCGAAGGACTTGTTGAATGAGGTATAATCTCCTAAGCATAGTAGATAGAACCTCTTGTAGTTTGTTAGCAAAGGTTTGGAAAAGATCCTAAAGTTTTAGTCCATGTTACCTTGTGTTAAAAATTTGATTTTTACCTATTCCGCCTCCCCGTAAGCACCGGGGTGGGTAACGTGGACTTACATCCTTATTAGAACACTATCCACTACACTGATCATCGGAAGAGGATAAACTCTTAACTCTGACAACATCTCTGTCATCCACATCACCTTGGAAGCCATAACCGATAACCGCCTCCCGGAGGAGGCTGCCGTTACCAAATACCAAGAACATCCTCTTATGTTCTTTACTGCTTCCCTTTGTTTCTCTAGCATTGGATTAATATTTGTTTGTTGCAACTAGTGCAAAAACAATATCTGGTGTTGTATAAGAGTTTGCATGACTGCCTCAATTGCCTAAGCAAATGATATATCATTCATGCCCGTCCCTCTCTTCATCAGTCAAAAAGACATCCTTTTAGAGAGGGTGACTCCATCACCTACGGGTACACCACCATGCTAGGAGTCGTCTATTCTAAAATACTTTTAGAATGCTATCTAAGTAACTGATTTGGGAAACTTCCCAAATCTAGATCTAAAACCATAGATCTAGTCCCCAGAACTCATGATATACTATCCATATCCAATCGTTGAGAAAACACCATGTGACAACCAAAATCTGACCAACTGTAGTATAGAAATATCACTTCCTATCTAGAGTATGTCATCCAAAACATGGACAATACTCCCTACATCCTTTTTACTATTTTCACCTTTTTTTTACGAAGTCAATCACTTTGACTTTCACATCAAAATAGATGATCCGTCTCCGCTATCCTTGCTTTAGTCTAAGAATAGACATAAGCATCTTGCACACTTTCTGCTGCTCCCACTGACTATGATAACCTAATGGCAGAGTCATAAATGCGTGCACTTCCGAAATTCCATTTAGAAATACGTTATAGTCAATCACCTGCCAGATATCATAGCCAGAACCACATCAGCACCAAAACATATCCATATAGACTTCAGCATAGACATGGAAATAAAAGTCACATCACAATCCACAACTGATAGTTGATGAAAACCATTTACAACAAGTCTAGCCTTATTAGGTAAGCACCTTTCCACCTGCACAGATCTCGAAAGATCTACTTGCTCCTAATTGGTTTTACCCCTTCAGGAGCACCCAACAAATTCCAAAATCCATGATTTGCTGAACTGCATGGAGTCTATCTTGGGTATGAATAGCTGGTCACCTGGAAGTTACCACTTCCTATGACCTGCTGATAACAAGTAGGGGAATAGTAGTGTCAAGTCATATCCATATGGACTTCAGCATAGTACCTTTCCACCTGCACAGAGCTTGAAAGATCTACCTGCTCCTAATAGGTTTTACCCTTAAGGAGCACCTGGCAAAATCTATAATCTGCTGAAGTGCGTAGAGTCCATCTTGGATATGAAACATCTGGTCACCTGGAAGTTTCCACATCCTATGACCTGCTAACAACTAGTAGAGGCATTATTACCATCATGCTGACCTCTCTGTCACCGTCTACGAGAAAAACGAAGCATCTCTTGCGTATCTAAGGTCACCTACTAAAATCTGCGGAGTGGCTAATGGTTTGTCAAGTCTAATTGAATCCTTAGGTCCTACTAAATTTTCGGTAACCGTTTGTGGTCCTGGAATCACTTTCAATTCTACCATACTCCCACCAGTTTCTTTTGCAAAAAGATCTTTTTTATAAAAATGTGGCAAGTCAAGAACAATATAGCTATTGATCTTGAAAATGGTAGAAACAAAATCCTAGCGAATGCTTGGGATAATCCACAATCTTCCATTACCGAAGCGTGCCTCGAGTTTGTCCAGATTCTGCTTTTAGACAGAAACCGAATAACTCCATATCTTAACAACCATAAGATATCCAACCATTCTATATCCATATAGAATCAAGGCATAAATTTAGATGGAACCAGATTCAAAAGTCATGCAGCCGTTTCCAGTGCATATCACCTAATGGAAAAAGGAAAATACAACATTAGTTATCATGGAGCGCGTCCACAGATGAGTAAACTGTAAGAGAATCAAGTTCTCTATATTACTATAATGGAATACCTAGTATAAGTATCTACATCTTCAATCACCTCGAAGAATACCGATACTTCCAACATATGGTTCTCTACTTTATTCTTATATCTACAAATTTTCAAAATCTTTGACCTTGCATTGCTACGAATGCGTGTCTAAAACTGGAGAACTCATAGGTAATTCTGAATGAAGTAATAGTACCAACCCTTTATCCCGAAGGACACTGGACAACATATACCTCCATGTATAAGTCCCAAGAATATACTAACTCAAATTCTATGTCTTGTAAATTGAAAACTGTATCTTGGTTAAGAATGTCTTACACCGTTATTCAATGCACCTTACCTTATCCTCAACTGATAAAGGTAAATGTTTACAACAAAATTTTCAAAATGTATATCTCACTTTGTAAAAATAAAGGTACAGATATTTCATTTTAAAATCTGGTGCATAACAACAGTTATTAGAAACCAAATATTTGTCGTCAGGCAAAAGCCAGACGATTTAATCCAATATCACCAATTACAACGAATTCCGATATTGTAGATCAAATTGCCCATTTCCTAATATTCTGCTCCTACTCATCATCAGTAACACCGTACAGATGTGAGATCCAAAACTGGTAATTACATACCCTGGAGTCAGAATTAAGTGGCAAAACGGTTCTCTATTACATGTATACAGAAAAACTGAAACTTGAAAATGTTTCATAGGGATGGTCAGGTATTCCTAGTAATGTTTTTTCAATTATCCAGATTCATGACAGCAGTCGCAATTTTCTTTATCCTCACTTCAGTCCCTTTATATGTCTCTACATCTTACCTTCTTCACACCATCCTTGTGCTAACTGGTTTTCTTCTTTCCCACCTTTCGGCACCAGCCTAAGGTTTGGAAGAAGACTATCCAATAAGCGTAACAGGTGTACTCTCCTAATCAAGGAGCCCTCGCAACCTGAGGGAAAGTAAAGGGAAGAGAAAACCGAATAATCCTATTCAATTTCTTCAAAACCAGTGGCCATCCTCTACTGAAGTAACTTCTTCGAGTTCGTTTGTAACTATATGATGTCCGTTCCAAGCAATATGGATCATCGTATTGATACGACGTGTTCTGAAGAAATGCAAAGGGTAAAGTAGGAGTGTTAAGGATATATACGACTTTGTCGCGAATCAAGACAAGCTAAAGACAATGTAAGAAAGCTCGGTCAAATTGGTTCATGAGTTTTAAGGTATGTCATGGGTCGCTGTAACAGAGAGAGAGAAAAGAAACACCCAGTGTGCACTCTGTCAAGATCAGATTGGTTATCACTTTATCTAATCAGGATGGCTCCTACTGTATCCTCGAATCCTCTTTCAAACCCTAAAAGGAGAACTAGTCAGGATCATTTACACTTTACACTTCAAACCCTAAATTGAAAAATCTCCTGAGGAGTAATACATACACATCAGTAGGTATCGGGACCTAACTATCATCATGTGATTACTTGACAGAATCCACTCAAGTCACCACACTCCAGAAGATATGCGCATGCCTGGAAAGTTTCCCGTATGTTTGAAACTCCCGATATGTTTTTTGCCCCTAACAACTTATGACCTTGACAAAGTCAACATATCATAAGTTGCAAGTCTAGGGTTAATTAGCAAGGAAGCAATGTTTTTGGGTGGCATCGACCATGCCGTTTTCAAAAAATTTCCGTTCTAAACAACCCTAACCAAGAATCTTAACTAGAGATATAAACAAAACATCATGCAAACAACTTTGCAAGTCTAGTGAATGAGGAATACAACCTTTGTAGACTGGTCCTTCACTTCAAATGCTCCATCTAGAAGTCCCTTCGCTGCGAGTAAGAATCTCCCGAACTCTTGAGAGGCTCCACAAGATGAAAGATGCAAACTTGCTCGATGTCTTCGAGGCCGAAGATGATCTACGTCGAGGAGACTCAAGCTCATGCTACCTCTTCACTAAATTAGGGTTTAGTGAAGAAAACACCCTAAAATAAATGGTTAATGGTAGAAGATGATGAAGTAGGTATTGAGCTCTCTTTAGTTTTCTTTTTCTCACAATATTTTCTCACTTTGGAAAAAGCTAGTGAGCTTTTTTCATGAGGAAGAAGAAGCTCAAGTGATGAATGTGAGAATGAACTCATGAGGTGAGAATATGAACCATTGGTGAGTTAGTGTCATACACTAACCCTTGTAGAGACTTGGCTATGGTTAGTATAATGGTTGGGTCAATAAATATCTATAGGAAAACAAAAAGAGTGGAATTGGTCAATGGTTATCCATAAGCTTTCTTAAAGCTTCCACCATGACAAATTCCACCAATTTAGAATTAATTTGAAAAATAACAACCCTAGGATTATGATAACTATAGTGTAATTCTCATATTCCCATGTTTCATGTATCATCAAGCATGGCACAATAAAATGTACATTAATATATATCACATATATACTATATGCACACAAGTGAGAAAAAGAATACTTAGTAAGCAAATATTAGTTAATGTAAATTAATATATCAAATATATAATTATATATTAAATTATCAAATCAACACTTCATTTAATAATCCGGCTATATCACATACAACCGACTAATATCATATGAATCAACTTATCGAATCAACACTTGATCCGATAACATGGCTATATCTCATATAACCTACCGATATCACATATCGCGAGAATAGAATGCGGTATCACATGCGCGCATTAATCTCGGTATCGCACATATCACATATGTGCTCCTACTTCTTTTCGCATGAACCACGAAATCTCTGTGTAGGACTCTAAAGACTCGTCAATACACCGACAGTAAGTGATGATCATATCAAACACCCACAAGCCGCAAGTGGTCTGCTAATAGTAACGGCCACCTCGGTATTGAGCGATCAGAAGATCAACAAGCAAGCCTGCTCGTACTCCTGCGAATCTAATCAGTAACAAAACTGTACAGTCCGGTCTCTTCGTCTGATATGTTGCATATCACAGCCTGGGGCTGGTCTAACGTCAGACACCAATACCCTGATAAGTCATGCCGATGCAAGGTCCATAACGGTTCGAGAAACTACTGATAACACTTACCAGTAAGTCTCAGCAACCCTGGCCAGGGATTTCATGTTATGGCCAATCGAGCATAGCGCAACATCAACCCCCAATACCAGGAGAGACGAATCCCCTCCTATCGCTCATTGCTTCCATGTGTCTCGGGACTGTAGCCAAAAAACACCTTTTTGCATGATCTCTTGACCTTGGTATGGTGGAAATCAAAGCACAGTGGGAATCACGCAAGATTCTATGATGATCTCGGGACGACAGAGTCACCAGAGAACTGCTATCTGACGATAGTTATAATACAATCTAGGAGTTCTCGGCGAGTCCGTTCAGTGTATCCAGTCTCCACTAAGCACCCGTGTGCCTTCTCTGATGTCGAACACCGGTTGATGTGGGATCATCCATCACTCATCATATGGGTCGAGAAGCGTATACGCTAGTCTACTCTGGAGTATCGATGCCCTGTCTCGATACTCCCACGACTTGAAACAATTATAGGGTGCACTTGTGGACTACCCTTAGCCCTACTAGTATGATCTCCATCATAGTCCTGGTAGTCAAGTACACATCCTAAGGGCTTTATCAACATGTGAGAGCAAGACATCATCACTTATACAAGTCAACATGTTAAGATAAGGAGCAACCAGATTGCATACTATCATGTCGAGCAAGAATGTCCTCCCTATATATGTCCAAGTATCCACTACAATATACATCACTTGTACAGTAATGGCCTCTAGGCCATACATATAACTGACAATCTCCCACTTGCATTAAGGCCATTTGTTGCAGTATCTCATACTCAACGATATAGCAGTGGTTGTAGTATCCCATACTCAACCATCCTAAAATCTCTCAAATAGTATTTGGGGAAGCAGGCCTTGGTGAGTGGATCCGCCGTGTTAACCTCAAAATCTGCTCTCCTTACCTCGATCCCTTGGAGATCAACCATCTTCCTGATCAGGTGATACTTGCTTCAAAATATGTCTGGATCGCTGATGGGACCGGCGTTCCTAGGCCAAAGCCACAAGTCCATTGTTGTCACAATAACAGTTATTGGACACTCAATGGTAGGAATCTTGTTCATCTCATGAACAAGAAATGTCCAGACAGCCACTTTGGTAGTATCAATAGGTAGCAATGTATTCAGCCTTTATCGTTTAGTATGTCACGGTATCTATCTTGGAACTCTTCCAACTTACCGTCCCTCTACTGAGGGTAAAGACAATGCATGTGACTGACTTTCATTCGACCTTATCACTCTGGAAGCTCGAACTAAGAACATTCATTTAGTGCTTCTCAATTACTTGAGAATGTCCTCCACAGCTATCCAGTGATTCTCCCAAGGCCCGATTGATTCCTGATCACTACACCTAGTGAGTCATCGACATCTGGTACATAATATCACATACTCTGATTGAGCCTACTGCCGAAGCATAGGTTATCCCTTGCACACAAGCTCTCTCCAAATCAGTCTTGGAAGACATCTTTTGGAGAGAGTGATTCCTGTGTAAGTGGACGAGCCACCATGCTTAGAATCCTCCATACTAAACCCCTTTAGTATGGTGTTAATGTACCTGGATTTGGGACACTCCCAACATCCACTTAGATCTATCACCATAGATCATAATCCACAAGATGTAGTAGGTATCATCCAGATCTTATATTAAGAATTTTCATGATAAGAGGAGCTTGACCGAGTGTAGCATAGGAATCCATTTCCTATCAAGAGTATGTCATCTACGTACAATATGTGTAAGACAACCTCACTCTCTACAACCTTCATGTATATACAAGGTTCATCTACCATTTTGATGAAGTCAAACTCTTTGACTGCCACATCAAAACAGATGTTCCAACTCCGCGATGTGTGCATTGATCCTGATGGACTTAACCAAAGATTTGAAAGTCTGAACTTTTCCATCTACAACAAGAATATTCTCAAGATTCATTTGCTCCCAATGGGTTTTACCCTTTCAGGTGCAACAAGCAAAGTCATTCTTCGTTGGTGTACATGGATTCCATCTTTGATCGCATAGCATCCAGCCTTTTCACAGGGTCTCCACTCGTGATGGCCTGCCTGAACCTAGTTGGGCCATCATATACCATGATGCAATCCTCGCTCCCACTGTCACCGAGAAGACCGTAGTATCTCTTAAGTGGGTGAGGAACCCTACCAGATTCGCGGAGACGCTGTGGTTCGTCGAAGACTATTGAATCCTCTGGTTTTACCAAATCATCAGCTGTTAGTTTGTTTAGCTAGAACTCCTTCCAGTTCTACCTCATGACCACAAATTTCTTCACAAGAAATTCCTTTTCTAAAAAGATGGCATCCTGAGAAACAAAACACCTTTTGCTCCTCAGAGTGGTAGAAGATATTCCCTCACTAATGTTTGGGATATCCTAACAAACTTAAAGAACTGACCATGCCTTGAGCTTTTCCGGATTCTGCCTTTCAACATAGGCCGGACAACCCTATATCTTAACTCGTTTAAGACATGGTCTCTTCCCATTCCATATCTTATATGTAATGGTAGGCACTGATTTGGTTGGAACCCCATTCAATAGGTATGAATCTTCTCAAGTGCATAACACCAAAAGGAAACAGGTAACTCAGCAATACTCATCATAGAGCGCGCCATATCTCATAGGGTGCGATACCTCCGCCCCGATACACCGTTGTGCTGTGGTGTATATGAAGGAGCAAGCTGAGAGAGAATCACATTCTCCATTTAGAAACTCCAGGAACTTCATGCGCAAGTATTTTCTTCTTTGATCACATCGAAGGACTTAATACTTCTATCTGTCTGGTTCTTTAACTTCAATCTTATATTCCTTGAATTTCTCTAAATTTTCAGACTTGTGTTTCAACAGGAACATAGGTCCGAATCTTGAGAGATGGTCAGTGAAGATAATGAAGTATGAAGAACCAACCTTGGTATTTGTAGACATAGGACCGCATACATCATCATGTATCTATCCCAAGAGTTTAGTAACTCTTTCTCTGTTGCCAGTAAACAGAGTATTGGTCACTTTACCTTTGAGACATGACTGGCAAGTAGCATAAGATGAAAATTCGAACAGATTCTCATATTAATCCTTATGTAACTTAGCTGGTCGTGTCACACTGGTATGACCTAGTTTACAATGCCACAAGAAGGATTCGTTCATTTCTGAACTACTCCTCTTGTGTGTGTTCTAGATACTTTGAACTGTGGTTTGATTTAGAACGTATATGCTATTACATAACGTGCCTGATCCAATCAACTCTTGATTCAGGAAAATGTTCACAACATTATCCTCCAATACAGAATTATATCATTCTTTAACTTAATAAAGAAACCGATGTAATATTGTATATCAGGTTCGGCATTTAATAACATTTGTTCAGAATCAATGTATTTATACAAGGTGATGTATGCCAACTGACTTGGCTGCAACAATTGCACCATTCTCTAACACTTAGAGACATATCACCCATTCCCAGTTCTCTACCTTTCTGAACCACATGTAACATATTACATATGCATGATCCTGATCCGGTATCACATACCCAGGACGTAGAGGATCCTGAAAAACAGTTCTTGGTAATGAACACACCCGAAGAAAATGCATTAACATGCACTTTCTTCGATTGGGTGGCATGGGAATCCAGATATTCCCTTATTTCCTACTCAGACTTATAACAATTATAAGTGGGAGAGAAACCAACGTTCTCTAACTCAGTATAATAAGAAGGTTCGGTCAATGCATCCATATTTATTATCTTAATTAAGCCGTGACATGGTCGCTACCCCGAGAGAGAGAGAGAGAGGGAGAGAGAGAGAAGAAAACACTCCGTGTGCGCTCTTACAAGATCAGAATGGTTATTATTTTATCTATTCAGGATGGCTCCCACTATTTTTATCAAATATTCCTTCAAACCCTAAAAGGTAAGACTAGCCGGGATTAATTACACTTTACAAGTTCGTCAATCTTTCGGCCAGGCCATTGTCGGTACTTTGAAGGAGGTTCCTCATGCTTTCGCACGGACCTAATTAAAATAAACCTCGTTTTCCCAGGGGTATAACCCTGTTAACACCTTTCTAGACAGCTACTTGATCGGCTAATTGTAATATGTAAAACACTCCCAGGAGTAACTCTTACTCGCAGCGAGTATCGGGATCCAACTATCTCATAGAAGGTATGCAATCTCATTGCAAATTTCAACACTTGAAATTCCCGATAATATTCTGCCCCAAGCGATGTATGACCTTGACAAGGTCAACAAAACGTAGACCGCAATTCAAGTTCAACCCGTCATTTCCTGATTGAATTAAACCCACCCGCACGACCGTTGACAAGGTCAACAAGGTCGTTCGACTACCCTAATCTAATTGCATCATATGCTAGCAGATAAGCACTAATTAGCTACCGCACACTACGCCTTGACAAGGTCAACAAACACAGCACGAATACTAAATACTACTTGTCTGAAATGACGGAGGGCTACGATAGGTTTTTAAGAAAACTCTTTGCGTAATGAACTTGATATCGTTGTAGAATCGAGTGAATTTTAAAAGGAGTGTTTTTAGGCTTTACTAGTTTTGCTAAAGAGGTCACTCCCGGTGAAGGGATCTCGGCTATTTCCTTATCGAATAAGGTGCATGATAGTTCACAAATACCACTATGCAAAGCAAAAACTATAGAAGCATTCAAAAGACAAACCGAGTGGGTTGTAGAATCTGTTAGTTTCGCTAAAGAGGTCACTCTCGGTGAAGGGATCTCGGCTCTTTCCTTATCGAATAAGGTGCTGGATATTTTACAAAGAATACTGCTATTCAAAGAAAGAAATAGAGCAACCAATTTTAAAATAAGTTTCTACAAAATCTTTTGGTTTCTTTTATTTCTTTAATCTCATTAATGAAGTCCCATTAATTAGGCTTCCCAAGCATCTCATATGAAACGAAATCAGCAATATTAATTAAATTTCATATATATAATATATGCATTCGTCTCAGAACATATCAAGTGATCACATCACAAAATATCAGCTGCAGAAGAATCACAAATGAAATATTGGATATACTAGGAATTCCGTGTTTTAATTAAGCCGATAAAAAACGCGGATTCTACGGTTGCGATGAATAGCCAAACCCACATCTGTAGACCCCTACGAGAGCGGCAAGCAACCCTACCAATTCTAGAATTAGGAGACTCGTTCTCGACTCCTAAAGATGGTCTCCCATTGGACCCTAGAACCCGGTTACTTGTGCTACCCTCTATGGGTCTATCCTAATGCAGAAAAGTAAATAATATACATCAATGGTGACATCATCCTCAACTCGGAAGTGTCCCAATAAAAGAATATTACATACAAGATTTTACATGAATGAAAATGGAAAACTCTCATTTCGCATAAAACCCCCCAGCTATTCAGAATACGACGATCCAATATAACATATTACAATAACACATAACATCATATGTCATCAACGTAAGTAAATCTGTGTATCCAAGTTGTCGTTGACAAATAGAACCGAAACCGGCGATACACTACATATTACACTTACGGTCGCAGAAAAGAAAGTGAGAAACTACAACAGTTGGAATCCGCAACCACCTTAGACATCATAAATCCAATGTATCACATACTTTGGATTTTATGCCTATCCAAATGAATTCCTTAGACATCACATGCCTAACAATTATAAACCCCGCATTTTAATCACGATATTGAAAACACTTTCCAATAGACTGTCGGGTAATTCAACAAGATTCCCGATAAGCTGATTGAATGCTCGTCGGAAACTTTAGTAGATGGACGCACCCCCGATGCCGTCGACGAAGTGCACTAAGGAGGAACACCGCTGCCGCGAGCACCTGAACGGATGCTTTTGGTGACGGGGTTCTCCTACAGTGACTTGGTCGGGGATATGGGGCATGGCTATCTAGTAAGGTTATCCGGCGAGTAT
Source organism: Agapanthus africanus (assembly GCA_030015575.1). NCBI lineage: Eukaryota > Viridiplantae > Streptophyta > Magnoliopsida > Asparagales > Amaryllidaceae > Agapanthus > Agapanthus africanus. Next base: position 396,004,633 of record CM057340.1, read on the forward strand.
CCGTGTACACTACGTAATTGCGATGGACTTTTGATCACATCAAAATCCCGTGGCAACCGATCAATTGAGACTAACTTTCTAGATTTATAAAATTCAAACTAGTTATCACATAACCAATTATGTGTATTCCAAATATTGTATCATAAATACAGATAGCTAGACGAAGTTAAACTTTTCGATTGAATAAGTAAACACCCAAACTTTTCCTAAGAGCTCAACACTTGAGCGGAGTTCAAAAAGTACCCAGAAATTGCCACAGCTCCTATGAACCATCCGTAGAAAGACCGACCCATGCCTCACTCATGTCGCCATTGAACTGCGGCAAACCCTAGGGTATCACCGTGGTTCCGCGATCCAAAAGGTCGAGTTTGGGTATCGTTCTTCTAGAGGGTCCTCATAATCGCCTGTATGATTTTCTGAAAATTTTAAACTCATAAAAAATCCAACTCTTGGAAAATTTCCAGCGGGGAAAAATTGGGTTATTGATATCCGTTCAAACTTTTTAAAATCGTCTAAATAATGCAAATACATGATAGGATTTCGATTACGAAACACTCCGAGTTTCCTTTGCAGAAAGTAAACATCACATGGAAATTTAGCAAAAACAAACAACACCTGAAACACCAAAACCCAGAGACTGGAACACCCTAAAAATTTGAAGCCAAAACTCCCAAATTGGGCTGAGCTCGCTGGTTTTTGGGGTGATATGGCTGGCCACTTTGAGGCCAAATGCCTTAAAATTTTCACAGTGTTCATTTTATATCTCATACAACATTCTGCAGTTGTTTAAAAAAATTTTAGAGCCCTCTAAAAATTCGACAGAAACTAGGTATTGGTGTTGCAACTTTCGGAGTAGTTTCGGTTTCATAATCTAACAAACATCGTTTAAATCTCTAGCTTGGCTCTGATACCACTGTAGGGTTACATAGCAAGGCAGCATGGTTTCGGGAGGCATCGTCCATTCCGTTTTAAAAAATGTGCCGTTCTAAACAACCCTAACCAAAAATCTTATCTAGAGATATAAACAAAACATCATGCAAACAACTTTGCAAGTCTAGTGAATGAGGAATACAACCTTTGTAGACAGGTCCTTCATTTCAAATGCTCCATGTAGAAGTCCCATCGCTGCAGGTAAGAACCTCCCGAACTCTTGAGAGGCTCTACAAGGTGAAAGATGCAAACTTGCTCGAAGTCTTCGAGACCGAAGATGATCTACGTCGAGGAGATTCAAACTCATGCTACCACTTCACTAAATTAGGGTTTAGTGAAGCAAACACGCTAAACTAAATGGTTAATAGTATATGATGATAAAGTAGGTATTGGGCTCTCATTAGTTTTCTTTTTCTCACAATATTTTCTCACCTTGGATAAAGCTAATGAGCTTTTTTCATGAGGAAGAAGAAGCTCAAGTGAAGAAGAGAGAACGAACTCATGAGGTGAGAATATGAACCATTGGTGAGTTAGTGTCATACACTAACCCTTGTAGAGACTTGACTATGGTTAGTATAATGGTTAGGTCAATAAATATCTATAGCAAAATAAAAAGAGTGGACTTGGTCAATGGTTATCCACAAGCTTTCTCGAAGCATCCGCCATTTCAGAATTAATTGGATAAATAAAAACCCTAGGATTATGCCAACTATAGTGTAATTCTCAGACACCCATGTTTCATGTACCATCAAGCATGACACAATAAAATGTATATTAATATATATCACATATATACTATATGCACACAAGTGAGAAAAAGAATACTTAGTGAGCAAATATTAGTTAATGTAAATTAATATTTCAAATATATAATTATACATTAAATTATCAAATCAACCCTTGATTTAATAATCCGGCTATATCACATACAACCTACTAATATCATATGAATCAACTTATCGAATCAACACATGATCCGATAACCCGTCTATATCTCATATAACCGACTGATATCACATATCGCGAGAATAGAATGTAGTACCACATACGTGCATTAATTTCGGACCCGCACATATCACATATGTGCTCCTACTTCGTTTCGCATGAACTAGGAAACCTCTGTGTAGGACTCTAAAGACTCGTCAATACGCCGGTAGTAGGTGATGATCTTATCAAACACCGACAAGTCACAAGCGATCTGCTAAACGTAACGGCCACCTGGGTATTGAGCGATCAGAAGATCAACAAGCAAGCCTGCTCGTACTCCTGCGATTCCAATCAGTAACACTACTGTACAGTCCGGTCTCTTCGTCTGATATGTCGCATATCACAGCCTGGGGGTGGTCTAACGTCAGACCCCAATAGCCTAATAAGTCATGCGGATGCAACGTCCATAATGGATCAGAAACTACTGATAACACTTACCAGTAAATCTCAGCAACCTTGGCCAGGGATTTCATGTTATGGCCAATCGAGCATAGCGCAATATCAACCCCCAATACCGGGAGAGATGAATCCCCTCCTATCGCTCATTGCCTCCATGTGACCCGGGACTGCACCCAAAAACCACCTTTTTGCACGATCTCTTGACCGTGGTATGGTGGAAATCAAACAGTGGGAATCACGCAAGACTCTATGACGGTCTCGGGTCGATAGACTAACCTGTACCAGTGTCACCTGAGAACTGCTATCTCAGGATATGTATAATACCATCTAGGAGTTCTCGGCGAGTCCATTCAGTGTACCCAGTCTCCACTGAGCACCCGTGTACCTTCTCTGATGTAAAACACAAATGGATGTGGGCTCATGCATCGCCTATCATATAGGTCGAGAAGCGTATACTCTAGTCAACTCTGGAGTATCGATGCCCTGTCTCGATACTGTAAGTCTACGGTAGCGCCCCGGCCGTTATTCTGAGGCTAAAATGCGGAAACGAAAATTTTTCTTAACTTGGAAACCGGCGCTATCGTATGCTTAAAACCCGGATCGAACCATTAACCTACAACTAGCAACTAGAGAGAGGGTTGGAAAGCTATACCGATCGATTCGTGTCCTTCGGTCTTTGGCCACCATCCCAAGCTCCTCGCGGCATCTCCGGTCTTGATCTCCTCGTCGGAAAAGGCACCACATCTTCGAGTCCTTTTATGTGCTCCCGCTTCATCCGTAGCAACTCGGGCATGAAGTGTGCTAGCCGACGTGTCCAAGGTGTTATAGAGAATGTTTGTGATCACTTTGTTACTTGCATCCATTGCATGGATGGAGGTTGAAGGTGTTGCCATTAATGGAAATGGTGAGCTAGAGAAGAAAGAGGAAGAAGAAGAAGTTTCCTCTCTCTTTTCTTTTGTTGTTGCAATGATAATATGAGAGAGAGTTAGAGATCAAGAAGGAATAATACAAGAGCAAACTACAACCATATGGTTGCCTTTCTCTCTCTCCTTATCATTTCAACTCACAAATCGAACACTAATGTGACATTAGCATAATAAAAGAGACAATGAGTCACCAAAATGTCCATGTCATATTTAATTCATCACATGATGAATTCTAGCTCATTATTTCCATATACAAACATTAATCCAAATGTTTGCAAAAATAAAAAGATACGGCAACATCTAAAGTAAACTCGTGAGGATCACAAGGATACCCCTCACCTGTATATACATACCTGCATCCGCATTCCGACCGAATGCGAATGCGATGAGAATAAAGTAATCCAACAAATCTAATACTAGGATCCGGCTTAAACCAAACCCCACTAGTATGATCCGTCCGATCATGATCCGTGCACTACTGCACGTATATGATCGGACCCTGCTATATATCATACGGCCTCTACAACGTTTCGCCCGAAACATGAAAAACTGTCTGTGTGGGACTCTAAAAACTTGTCAATACATTGGCTGTAGATTTAAACACTACCACGTCAGAGGTACTAGCCGTACGTAACGAGCTACCAGGTATTGAACAAAAAGGAGGTCGATGAGCGAACTCAACCTGACACCCTGCTGAGCCTGTTAGTGACAATATCCGTACAGTCCGGTCCGTTCGTCTATGAGCATCGCATGGCGGGCCTAGGGGGTTGGTAAAAGTAAGACCCCCAAAAGCAGTACAATTCGTGTCGGAGTGTAGCCCAGAACACCCTGAGATACTACTGGAATACCTACTAGTAAATCTCCTGCCTTGGCAAAGGACTTCGTGTAATGGCTCTCCTAGACACAGCGCGATCTCACCTCCAATACCGGGAGAGACGAAATCCCTGCCGATCCGCTCACTCCCTCCATGTGGCTCGGGACTGTACCCAACTAAAACGTATTTGCACGACTCCTTTGAGCCGTGGTAGGGTAGTAATCAAAGCACAGTGGGAACTCACACGAGACAAATGACGATCTCAGGTCGATGAACTAACCTGTACACATGTCACCAGGGAACTGCTATCTGACGTCAGGTATAACACCAACTAGCATGTTCCCAGCGAGTCCTGTCTGGTGTACTCATAACCCAATGAGCACCTGTATACATCTTATGTGATCCAACTGACACCAATGGCTTGTGAGACCGGCCACCACCCCTCGTCAGGGTCTCGACTGTATACACTAGTCTACTCTGGAGTATCGATGCCCTGTTTCGAATACTCCCACGACTAGGGACCACTTTAAGGATGTGCTTATAAACCCCAGTTCCCACGTATATGATCGCCATCATACTGCTGGCCATCAAGCAAGAATCCTATGGGCTCTATCAACATGCAATAGTGACCGGTAAGGTCACCTAAAATAGTACACGATGATAAAGATAAACCAGATATCATACTATCATCTTGAGTAAGACTGTCCTACCGGTATAAGTCCTCCCTCAATCATTGCAATCACGTGCCTGTGATCCAATAATTGACTCTGAGGACACTATATCGAATAATCTCCCACATGCACTCAAGGCTAATTATTGCCATGTCTCATACTCACAGCCCGTGTGGTACCGAACACCCAACTCCTCTACTAATCAGTCTCACAAAGTTCGTCTGTGAAACTATTGCGTTCGAGGAATAGCCTCGGTGAGTGGATCCGCCAAGATGTTTCATTCTATGTCTCCCATTTTTTTAAGTTCGCGGAGAAAGCCATCTCCCGAAATGAGCAATACCTGTCTTAGAATATGTTTGGATATCTGATGGGACCTAGTTCATAAATGAACTCCAAATCCAAACTTCTTAGACTGTATCATCAACTGAACTTAATCAGTATCCTGCGCCATACCTCCCTCAGTATCTGCTTGGACCATCTGTCCAAACTACTGCCCCTCGTCAGAGGGAAAACTATAACTCTGACAGTCGCTCTGTCATCCAGGTCACCTTGGAAGCCTGGAATGATAACCGTCTCTCGAAAGAGGCTGTTGTTATCATATCCCTAGAACATCCACTTATGTTCTAAAACTGCTTCCGAATGTCTCTCCAGGATAGGATTAATATAAACTTACTGCATTTCGTGCAAAAACAATATCTGGTGTGGTACTTGACATCTCATGATTGACTCAATTGCCTAATCAAGTAATCTGCCAATCATGCACATCCCTCTCCCCTTTAGTCTGTAAGACATCTTTGGATAGGGTGACTGCATCACCTGCAGGTACACTACCGTGCCAGGAGTCGTCCATTCTAAAACACCTTTAGAATGTTGTCTAAGTACCCAGATTGGGAAACTACGCAAATCTAGATCTAAAACCATAGATCTAGTAACCAGAATATCTGATATAATATCCATGTCCTATGTGGAGAAACCACTGTGTGACAACCAAAGTATAACCGATCGTAGTATAGGAATTTCACTTCCTAATCTGTGTATGTCATTCAAATACAAGGACATCACACCCTACTACCTTCTTAACAGATCCATCCCCTATTCTGAAGAAGTCAAACCCATGACTGTCACATCAGAAATAGATGATCTATCTCTGTTATATCTGCTTTAGTCTATAAACAGACATAATCTACTTGTCCACTATTCTTCCGCTGCTCCCACTGACTACGACAACCCTCTGGCAGAGTCATATACACGTACACTTCTAAAGCTAGTTTAGAATGACGCTATGGTCATCCTCCTGCCGGGTCTCACAGTCTGGAACAACAACAATGGCAAGTCTGGGTAAACAAGGACCTCCCTGTCACCGTCTTTGAGCATACCGAAGTACCTCTCGAGTGCCTGAGGTTACCTATCATATCTGCGGAGTGTCCAATGGAATGTCAATCCAGATTGAATTTTTAGGTTCTTATCAAATTTTCAGTAATCATTTGCGGTTCTGGAATCGCTTCCAGTTCTACCATACTCCCACTGCTGTTTTCTTAAAAAAATCCATTTTTATTAAAACTGTGGCCAGTCAAGAACAATATCACTATTGATTTTCCAGATGGTAGAAAGTTAACCCTCGTCATAGCTCGGGTCAACCCACAAACAGCCATTACAGAAACGTGCCTTGAGTTATCCAGAGTCTGGTTTTAAGCATAAGCCAGAAAACTCCCCGTACCTTAAAAATTTTAAGATATGAACTGTTCTATATCCAATATAGAAACAGAGGCACTGATTTAATTGGAACTAGATTCAAATAATGCAGCTATCTCCAGTGCATGTCAACTAGATGGAAGGAGGCACATCAGCGTTACTCAACTTAGGAATGCATCCAGATATGAGTAACCTGAAAGAGAAACAAGTTTTCCAAAACCATTATTATCAAATGAATACTATACACAAGTATCTATATCTTCGATCACCTTGAAGAATCACGATATTTGCAACATCTGGTTCTCTACTTTACTCTTATACCTATAACTTCTCAAAACTTGGACCTTGTGTTTCTACGAAACACTTGTCTAAGAACTAGAGAAGTCAAAAGTAAACAGAATATAGTACGAGTACCAACCCCTCTGTCCTAATGGACACAGAACAACATACAATACTCTGTATAAGTCCCCTGAGTCGAATAGCTTAAACCCTGTGCGTCGTAGGTTGAAAACTGTACTATGGTTATGAAGAATTACACCGCTTTTTATTGTTCCTTACCTAACCATCAACTGATATAGGTAAATGTCATCGACATAATTTCAAAAAGTTATATCTCACTTTATAAAAATAAACGTACAAATATATCAATTTGAAATTGGTGTATAACAACGGATATTCGAAACCAAATATTTGCCGTCCGGCAAACCACCCAGGAGATTTCCTCAAATATCACCAATTACAACGAATCCCGATATAATGAGGATCATCACCCAATTCCCAATAACTTACTCCTACTCATCATCTGTAAAACCATACAGATGTGAGAATCATACTTGGTAAATACATAGCCTGGAGTAAGGATCTAATTGGGAAATCAGTTTTCTATTAACAATACACAGTGAAACTGAAACATGAAAATGTTTCGTAGGGGTATCCGGGTATTCCTAAATGCCTCTTTCATTATCAGATTCACAACTGTAACCGTATATTTCTTTGCCATCTCTCTAAATCCGTTTATATGTCTTTAGTTATTACTTTCTGTACACCCTCTTAGGCTAAATGGTTTTCTTCCTTCCCTACCGTTCGGCACCAGCCTATGATTTGGAAGAAGACTATCCAATAAGCCTAATAGGTGTACTGTCCTAATCCTAGGAGCACTCGCAGCCCGAGAGAAGGTAAAGATAAAAGACAACTGAATAAACCTTATTCCTATTTCTCCCGAACCAGAATCCATCCCCGAACTGGAACAAGTTCCTTCGAGTTCGTATATAACCATACGATGGAGTATCCAATAAACTGTGGTTCTTCGTAGTGATACGGAGTGTTCTGGATAAATACAAAGGTGAAGTAGGAGTGGCGATGAAATACTTTGTTTGGTCGTGAATAGCAGTCGCAGTTTACTTTGCCCTCTTTCTGATCCCTTTATTTGTCTTAACTTATTACCTTCTGTACACCTTCATTAGGCTAATTGGTTTTCTTTATTCCCTACCTTTCGGCACCTGCCTATGGTTTGGAAGAAGACTATCCAATAAGCGTAATAGGTGTACTGTCCTAATCCAAGGAGCACTCGCAACCTGAGAGAAGGTAAAAGGAAAAGACAACTGAATAGTCCTATTCGTTTTCTCCAGAATCGGAAACCATCCTCGAATAAATTCCTTCGAGTTCGTATATAACCATACGATGGTTTTATCCAATGGAAATGGATGTTCATAGAAATACAGGGTGTTCTGGAGAAAATGGTAAAAGTAGGAGTGGCAATGAGGTATGAAACTCTGACAATCCAAAAGCCAGTGTTTTAAGAAGGTTCGGTTAACTTGGTCACTGAGTCATAGTCAAGGGTCGGGTCATGGTCGCTGCCAAAGAGAGAGAGAGGAAAGAAACACTATGCGCGCACTCTAACCTAGATCAGAATGGTTATCAATTTATCTAATCAGGAAACCTCTCACTGTATCATCAAATTCTCCACCAATCCTGAAAGAAGAATTAGTCGGGATCACCCGTGGAGTAAACCAACTCATCAGTGGGAATCGGGATCCAACTATCATCGCATGATAACATGATGGAATCCACTCACGTTATCACACTCCAGAAGGTATGCGTATATCTGGCAAGTTTCAGTTTCTTTAGAAACTCCCGATGTAATTTTTACCCCATGCTCTTATGACCTTGACTTTGGCCAACAAAACATAAGTCACATGTCAAGTTCTACCCGTCATTATCCAGGTTAATTTGAACCCACCCATACCTACACTTGACTTTGGCCAACAAAGCTATACGACTGTCCCAAACCAACGCATCTATCTATGCAGCAGAAAGATAACAAATAGCTACCATACACTATGCCTTGACTTTGGCCAACAAACATAGCATGAATACTAAGTGCTACCCGTCTGAAATGACGGAGGGCTACGAATGGTTTTTTGGCGAAAAACCTTTAACATAATGAACTTGATATCGTTGAAGGAACCGAATAGCTTTTTATAAAAGTATAGTGACGAAAACCTTTGCTAAAGAGGTCACTCCCGGTGAAGGGATCTCGGCTCTTTCCCCGTAGAATGAGGTGCAGGATATTCCAACTGAATACCACGATGCCAAGCAAAAAGTAATTGGCTATAGTGAAGTTATTACCCTGACGCAAACTTCTGTCCAAGGGGTCACTCCCGGTGAAGGGATCTCAGCCTTTGCCTCGTCGACTGAGCTACTGGATATTCATAACCGAATACCACTGTGCAAAACAAAAGAGAACGTCCTTGCAATAACAGCTTTTTCTGAAAAATGTTCCAACAACATCGAACATGTTTGTTTAGCTTGCATTGATCCGAATCAACGCAGTCCCATCAATTAATCACACCAAAAAATAACGAAAATACGATGTACGTATATGCCATCCGCATTCGCCATTGGGTCCCGTCATCACCCATTAGGTTACTTAACTAACGACAGAGCGGGGACTGGACTAGCGCGGGTGTAAAACATATACAACATCTACTAGTATATATATCCATATATAATATTCGCTCAAGGCGTGATAAAATGCAACATCATAGAAATGTAATAAGCATCACAGAACAATACAGAAAATCTGGGATCCCCGGGTTTCATAGAGCCGCTACTGAAACCCGACGTTCCCCTGGTCGTGTGTATAGCCTGTGCAATGAAATCGTAGACCCCTACGGGCGTGGCAAGTTACCCGCTAAAACCTGATGCGAGGCAGCCCCCTTCGACAATGTGAATTGACCACCCAGTACTTCACGGAATCCGGTAACTTGAGCACCCCTCCTTGGGTCAACCTGTACCCCCTACGAGTACGGTGAATAGCCTGCCAATTCTAGAGTGAAGCCCCCTCCGTCTCAAAACAATGAGATGCGGGCCCGTTGTCCTCTAGAACCCAGCTACCCGTGCACCCCTCCGCGGGGTAATTTTAGTACAGAAAGTAAAATATATACTACGGGTACATCAACCTCAGCCCGATCATGCCCCAAAAGAATAATATACAAACATGCAGTGACGGTAGTCCACATGTCGGACGCTCGCCCCGCAATATCAAATGTACAAATACAACCAAACTGTACTACCATTGCATCCAGGCTATCCACCACGATAAATCCGCAACATCACAGCACAACACAGAATATCAACGTGAATGTCACGTTCGCAAATCCGTCTAAAAGAACTATAGCAATTAGACAGGATTTACCGATCAAATGACATTCACGGTCGCAGATATAATTTAAATACTGTGAACTAACATGTTTAAAATTTTTGATCGACAAAATTTCCCGAAGTGGGCCCCAAGTACAACTGCAGCACTCAAAATAATTTGGGCCAAAAATAAACATTCCAGAAACCACAATTCCAAGTCAGAGACTACTGTACAAAATGTGGTGCAGTGATGACACATTCTTGCGGCGGAACCGTGGCCAAAACATGGGTATGGCCGCGGTTCCGCGGCGACACTGTAGCCTCATGGTACAAATTTTTTACAGAACTCCTAAAAAACTCTGCCTGTTTTTCTGCAGCACACTAAATAATTTTTTGACCACAAGAAAAATTCGACAGAAACTGTGACTTGGAAATGCAGTTTTTAGAAAATTCGTTCGATCGATATTCTAAACACGCTAGAGCAAGCTAGTAAAGGTTAATGGAGTGGCTCTGATACCATGTAAGTCTACGGTAGCGCCCCGGCTGTCATTCCGAGGCCAAAATGCGGAAACGAAAATTTTTCTTAACTTAGAAACCGGCGCTATCGTATGCTTGAAACCCGGATCAAACCATTAACTTACAACTAGCAACTAGAGAAAGGGTTGGAAAGCTATACCGATCGATCCGTGTCCTTCGGTCTTTGACCACCATCCCAAGCTCCTCGCGGCATCTCCGGTCTTGATCTCGTCGTCGGAAAGGGCACCACATCTTCGAGTCCTTTTACGGGCTCCCGCTTCATCCGAAGCAACTCGGGCACGAAGTGTGCTAGCTGACATGTCCAAGGTGTTGTAGAGAATGTTTGTGATCACTTTGTCTCTTGCATCCATTGCTTGGATGGAGGTTGAAGGTGTTGCCATTAATGGAAATGGTGAGCTAGAGAAGAAAGAGGAAGAAGAAGAAGTTTCCTCTCTCTTTTCTTTTGTTGTTGCAATGATAATATGAGAGAGAGTTAGAGATCAAGAAGGAATAATACAAGAGCAAACTTCAACCATATGGTTGCCTTTCTCTCTCTCCTTATCATTTCAACTCACAAATCAAACACTAATGTGACATTAGCACAATAATAGAGACCATGAGTCACCAAAATGTCCATGTCACATTTAATGCATCTCATGATGAATTCTAGATCATTATTTCCATATTCAAACATTAATCCAAATGTTTGCAACAATAAAAAGATACGGCAACATCTAAAGTAAACTCGTGACGGATCACAAGGATACCCCGCACCTGTATATACATACCAGCATTCGCATTCTGACCGAATGCGAATGCGATAAGACTAATGTAATCCAACAAATCTAATACTAGGATCCGGCTTAAACTAAAGGCCACTAGTATGATCCGCCCGATCATGATCCGTGCATTACTGCACGTATAAGATCGGACCCTGCCATATATCATACGGCCTCTACAACGTTTCGCCCGAAACTTGAAAAACTGTCTGTGGGGGACTCTAAAGACTCGTCAATACATTGGCTGTAGATTTAACCACTAGCACGTCAGAGGTACTAGCCGTACGTAGCGGGCTACAAGGTATTGACCAAAAGGGAGGTCGATGAGCGAACTCATCCTGACACCCTACTGAGCCTGTCGGTGATAATATCCGTACAGTCCGGTCCGTTCGTCTATGAGCATCGTATGGCGGGCCTAGGGGGTTGGTAAAAGTCAGACCCCCAAAAGCGGTACAAGTCGTGTCGGAGTGTAGCCCAGAACACCCTGAGATACTACTGGAATACCAACCAGTAAATCTCCTGCCTTGGCCAAGGACTTCATGCAATGGCTCTCCTAGACACAGCGCGATCTCACCCCAATACCGGGAGAGACGAAACCCATGCCGATCCGCTCACTGCCTCCATGTGGCTCGGGATTGTACCCAACTAAAACCTGTTTGCACGACTTCTTTAAGCCGTGGTAGGGTAGTAATCAAAGCATAGTGGGAACTCACACGAGACAAATGACGATCTCAGGTCGATGAACTAACCTGTACACATGTCACCGGGGAACTGCTATCTGACGTCAGGTATAACACCAACTAGCATGTTCCCAGCGAGTCCTGTCCGGTGTACTCATAACCCAATGAGCACATATATACATCCTAGGTGATCCAACTGACACCAATGGCTTGGGAGACCGGCCACCGCCCCTCGTCAGGGTCTCGACTGTATACACTAGTCTACTCTGGAGTTTCGATGCCCTGTCTCGAATACTCCCACGACTAGGGACCACTTTAAGGATGTGCTTATAGACCCCAGCTCCCACGTATATGATCGCCATCATACTGCTGGCCGTCAGGCAAGAATCCAATGGGCTCTATCAACGTGCAATAGTGACCGGTAAGGTCACCTAAAGCAGTACACGATGATAAAGATAAAGCAGATAGCATACTATCATCTTGAGTAAGACTGTCCTACCGGTATAGGTCCTCCCTCAATCATTGCAATCACGTGCCTGTGATCCAATAATTGACTCTGAGGGCACTATATCCAACAGATACTCCCACGACTAAGAACAATTATAGGGTGTACTTGTGGACTACCCTTGGCCCCACTTGTATGATCTCCATCATAGTCCTGGTAGTAAAGTACATATCCTAAGGGCTTTATCAACATGTGAGAGCAAGACAATATCACTTATACAAGTCAACATATTAAGATAAAGAGCAACCAGATAGCATACTATCATATCAAGAAAGAAAGTCCTCCCTATATATATCCAAGCATCCATTACAATATACATCACATGTACAGTAATGGCATCTAGGGCATACATATAACTAACCGTAAGTCAAGTTCAACCCGTCATTATCCTGGATTAATTAGACCCACCCGTACGAGCACTTAACTAGATCAACATGACCATACGACTGTCCTAAATAGACGCATATCCATGCAGCAGAAAAGTACTACAGTGCTACCGAACACTATGCCTTGACTAGGCCAACATATGTAGCACGAATACTAAGCAATACTAATCTGAAATGACGGAGGGCTACGGCTGGTTTTTGGCGAAAAACCTTTAACGTAATGAACTTGATATCATTGAAGGAACTCGTGTGGCTTTGAAATGGAGTGGCTTAAGCTCCACATTTTAAAACTAGTAACATAAAATTTTGCTTAAGAGTGAACTCCCAATGAAGGGATCAATGCTCTTCCCTCATAGAATGAGGTGCGGGATATTCCTAACCGAATACCTCTATACAAAGCAAAAGAATACGACCATAAGTTTTGAAGAAAACCGAGTAGTTTTAAAATTGGTTCCGACAACATCATTTAGGTTTATTTTTTCTTTCATTATATCGATAATGCGTTCCCATCATTTTATGTTTCCAAGACACAAAAGAAACAACCAAAATAACATGCTTTTTATATGTCATCCGCATTCTCCGCGGGGCCCTGTCATGCACCGTCAGGTTACTTAACTAACGGCAGAGCGGGGGTTGGACTAGCGCGGATGAGAAACATATAAAAGCATATATTATATATATATATATATTTCAACATCGCAGGCAGATTAAATCATCACAAGCATGCGAACAACAATATGGAATAGCGGATAATCTAGGAGTCCCGCGTTTCATTTGAGCCATAAATGAGACGCGACATTCCCCAGTAGTAAGGATAGCCAGTGCAATGAAGATCCTAGACTCCTATGAGTGCGGCAAGTTACCCGCCAATTCTCGAAGTGAGGCAACCCCAATCAACAAAGTGAGTGTGCCACCCATCACTTCACAGAATCCGGTAACTTGAGCACCCCTCCGTGGGTCAACCTATACCCCCTACGAGTGCGGCGAATAGCCCACCAATTCTAGAGTAAGGCCCTCCGGTCTCAACTCCATGAGATGCGGGCTCGTTGCTCTCTAGAACCCGGCTATTCGAGCACTCCTCCGTGGGGTAATCCTAGTACAGAAAAGAAAATATTTATACAATGGTGACATCGAGCTCAACCCGGTCGTGCCCCAACAAAAAAATATACAAATAGGCAGTGACGGCAGTCCACATGTCAGACGGTCGCCCCGCAATAAATAATATACAAATGAATCTGAACTGTACGTCTAACATTGCACACAAGGCTATCCATCATGACAATCCACACAACCATAACCGTATATATATATATATATATATAAATAACCGCAGAAGCAAGCAACACCAGATTGTGTGCAACCCCTTCTAAATGAACATATAGCAATTATACAATGTTCATCAACACATATATCACATTACAGATACTGACAATGCAAAAGTTTTGAGTGTTTAAAACTCTCGAGTTGGCCCAAAGCAAAGATGACACAAAGTGAAATCTGGACAAATTAAACAACACCAAAAACACCAATTTACAAAACCCAGCAGACACCATGAAAACGAGTTCCAAAGCGAACAATAAAAAAGGTGGAGCCAGCCAAAATGATGTTGGAGATAGTGCCCTCAGAGTCAATTATTGGATCACAGGCACGTGATTTCAATGATTGAGGGAGGACCTATCCCGGTCGGACAGTCTTACTCGAGATGATAGTATGCTATCTGGTTTACCTTTATCATCGTGTACTGTTTTAGGTGACCTGACAAGTTGCTATTACACGTTGATAGAGCCCCTAGGATTCTTGCTTGACCACCAGCAGTATGAGGGCGATCATATACGTGGGAGCTGGCAGTCTATAAGCATATCCTTAAATGGTCCCTAGTCGTGAGAGTTTCGAGACAGGGCATCGATACTCCAGAGTAGACTAGTGTATACAGTCGAGACCCCGACGAGGGGTGGTGGCCGGTCTCACAAGCCACTGGTGTCAGTTGGATCACCTAAGATGTATACAGGTGCTCATTGGGTTATGAGTACACCGGACAGGACTCGCCGGGAACATGCTAGTTGGTCATATACCAGACGTCAGATGGCAGTTCCCTGGTGACATGTGTGCAGGTTAGTTCATCGACCTGGGGATCGTCATTTGTCTCGTGTGAGTTCCCACTGTACTTTGATTACTACCCTACCACGGCTCAAAGGAGTCGTGCAAACAGGTTTTAGTTGGGTACAGTCCCGAGCCACATGGAGGCAGTGAGCGTATCTTCAGGGGTTCGTCTCTCCCGGTATTGGGGGTGAGGTCATGCTGTGTCTTGGAGAGCCATTACACGAAGCCCTCGGCCGAGGCAAGGAGATTTACTGGTAGGTATTCCAGTAGTATCTCAGGGTGTTCTGGGCTACACTCCGACACGACTTGTACCGATTTTGGGGGTCTGACTTTTACCAACCCCCTAGGCCCGCCATGCGATACTCATAGACGAACGGACCGGACTGTACGGATATTGTCACTGACAGGCTCAGTAGGGTTGTCAGGCTGAGTTCGCTCACAGACGTCCCTTTTAGTCAATACCTGGTAGCCCGTTACGTATTGGCTTATACCTCTGACGTGCTAGTGGTTAAATCCACAACCAAGGTGTTGATGAGTCTTTAGAGTCCCCCACATTCTGTTACTCAGGTTTCGGGCGAAAGGTTGTAGAGGCCGTATGGAGATATGGCAAGGTCCGATCAGATATGTGCGGTATTGCACGGATCAGGATCGGACAGTTTGTACTACAGGCCGTATGGGTATATGGCAGGGTTCGATCAGATACGTGCGGTATTGCACGGATCAGGATCGAACGGATATTACTAGCCGGCTTTGGTTTAAGCCGGATCCTAGTATAGTACAGTGTAGATTTTGTCTCATTGCATTTGTATTTCGGTCGGAATACAAATGCGGGTGTGTATGGACAGTATCGGGGTTTTCCTGTAATTTATTACGGGACCAGTTTTCTGGAGTTGCCAGTTTGCTTTTCGTTTCGGCCAATTTCCTTTGTATCGTTCATTGGCCGAAGATTGGTGGAGGAGGGCTTATTTGCATTGTTGCAAATAAGCATCTTGTGGAGGGGTTCTTTGCATCTTGTTGCTTCATGATGACTTCCCCATCATTGACTTGTTTTGACTTCATCATGGTAGCACCATACCTTGACTTCTTGATTTCATGATGGTTCATGATGGGTGGACTTTGTTTGTGGTTGGGTGTGGGTTTAGGTTTGTGATGATTTCCTTTCATGATATCCTTTGACTCTCTCTCTCTTGCATGATAAGAGTATGGCTCACATTTTTGATACATGATTCTCTCTTTCTCTCCACTCTTTCCATATACATGGCCGGCCAAAGCTTGGGGAGGGGCTGCCAATTCATTGGGTGTGGGATTTTATTCATTTAGCTTTGCAAAAATCCCACAAGAACAATCTCCAAAAACTCCAAGTATCATCCCTCCACCAAAGGCAACTTCCTACAACCCCAAATGAGACTTGCTCACTATACATTCTACAGCAAACCTTGGGCACGTCGACTAGCCAGCTTCGTGCCCGAGTTGCCTCGGCATTGAGGTGGGAGCCCGTAAAAGAAGTAGGCGATGTGGTGCACTTCCGGCGACGAGGAGGAGACGGGACATTCCGCAGGAGATCGGGACTATGACGAGAAGACCGGAGGACTTGGATCGTCGGTATATCTCTATTCCCTTTCTTGTAGATAGCTAGGACTAATTAATGGTTCGATCCGGGTATTAGTGCGCGGCGGTTTGCCAGTTCAAGAAAATTTAAAGTTTATCACCGCTTCCGCATTTGGCCGTCGGATTGACGGCCGGGGCGCCGCCGTGCAATTACAGTGGTATCAGAGCCTCGCCATTAACTTAGTCTAGCTTGGTTTAATGTGTTTTGCATTTCCGATCGACCAAAATTCCAAAATCTACATTTTTGTTCACGACAGTTTTCTGTTGAATTTTTTTGGTCTCCAAAAATTTTTCAGGTTGTAAAACATTGATGTACTGGAGACCACTAGGCTACTGTAGAAATTCGACAGGGTGAATCGACAGTAGAGGCGCGGAACCGCGGCCAAAACCCACTTTGGGCCGCGTTTCCGCCGCGCACTGTGTAGATCCCTGCACCAAATTTCTACAGTGTCTTTGTGGGCTTAAAATATGGGTTTTGGAATATTAAAATTGGGCCCAGAATTTCTGTGAGTGCTACAGTATTGCTTGGGGGCCCACTTGTTAAAATTTTGATTGATCGGATATTTTAAACACATTATTTCACAGTATTTACATTATATCTGCGACCGTGAATGTCACTTGATCGGTAAATCCGGTCTAACTGCTATAGCCCGGTTAGACGGATTTGCGAACGTGACTTTCACGTTGATGTTCTGTTTTTGCTGTGATGTTGCGGATCGGTCGTGGGGGATAGCCTGGATGCAATGCTAGTACAGTTTTGTTGTATTATGTACATTTGATATTGCGGGGCGAGCGTCCGACATGTGGACTGCTGTCACTGCCTGATTGTATTATTTTTTTGGGGCACGGCCAGGTTGCGGTCGATGTACCCGTTGTATGTATATTTTACTTTCTGTACTAGGATTGCCCCGCGGAGGGGTGCACGGATAGCCGGGTTCTAGAGGGCAACAAGCCCGCATCTCATGGCATTGAGAGGGAGGGGGCTTCACTCTAGGATTGACAGGCTATTCGCCGCACTCGTAGGGGGTACAGGTTGACCCAGGAGGGGTGCCCAAGTTACCGGATTCCGTGAAGTGCTGGGTGGTCCATTCACGGAGCTGAAAGGGGCTGCCTCGCTTCAGGTTTTGGCGGATAACTTGCCGCGCCCGTAGGGGTCTAGGTTTTCATTGCACAGGCTATCCACACGACCAGGGGAACGTCGGGTTTCAGCGGCTCTGTGAAACCCGGGGATTCCAGATATCTGTATTGTTTCTGTGATGCTGTACATTTCTGTGATGTTGCATTTCTTTCACGCCTTGAGCGAATATAATATATTGGTATATATATTAGTAGATGTTGTATATGTTTTGCATCCGCGCTAGTCCAGTCCCCGCTCTGTCGTTAGTTAGCTAACCTAACGGGTAATGACGGGACCCAGTGGCGAATGCGGATGGCATATACGTACGTCAGTATATTTTCGTTCTTTGTGGTGTGATCAATTGATGGGACTGCATTGATTCGGATCAATGCAAGTTAAAAACAAACCTAATCTGATGTTGTTGGAACACTTTTCAAAAAGCTGTTATTGCAAGGACGTTCACTTTTGTTTTGCATCGTGGTATTCAGTTGGAATATCCTGCTCCTCAGTCGACGAGGCAAGGGCCGAGATCCCTTCACCGGGAGTGACCCCTTGGACAAAAGTTTGCGTCAGGGCAATAACTTCACTATAGCCGATTACTTTTGCTTTGCACCGTGGTATTCAGTTGGAATATCCTGCACCTCATTCTACGGGGAAAGAGCCGAGATCCCTTCACCGGGAGTGACCTCTTTAGCAATGGTTTTCGTCACTATATTTTCAAAAAGCTATCCGTTCCTTCAACGATATCAAGTTCATTACGTTAAAGGTTTTCGCCAGAAACCATTCGTAGCCCTCCGTCGTTTCATATGGGTAGTCAATAGTATTCAAGCTGTGTTTGTTGGCCAAAGTCAAGGCACGGTGTTTGGTAGCTATTGGTTATTCATATGCAGCATAGATAGATGCGTTGGTTTGGAACAGTCGTACTGCCTTGTTGGCCAAAGTCAAGGGTAGGTACGGGTGGATTCAAAACAACCTGGAGAATGACGGGTAGAACTTGACATGTGTCTTATAATTTGTTGGCCAAAGTCAAGGTCATAAGAGCATGGGGTAAAAATCACATCGGGAGTTTCAAAAGAACTGAAACTTGCCAGATATGCGCATACCTTCTGGAGTGTGATGACGTGAGAGGATTCCGTCACGTTGTCATGCGATGATAGTTGGATCCCGATTCCCACTGAAGAGTTGGTATACTCCTCGGCTGATCCCGACTAATTCTTCTTTCAGGTTTGGAGGAGAATTTGAGGTACAGTGGGAGGTTTCCAGATTAGATAAATTGGTAACCATTCTGATCTAGGTTAGAGTGCACGCTGAGTGTTTCTTTTCTCTCTCTCTTTGGCAGCGACCATTGACCCGACCCTAAGACTATGACTCAGTGACCAAGTTGACCGAACCTTCTTAAACACTGGCTTTTGGATTGTCAGAGTTGCAAACCTCATTGCCACTCCTACTTTTGCCCTTTTCTCCAGGACACCCCGTGTTGCTACGAACGTCCACTTCCATTGGACAAAACCATCGTATGGTTAGATACGAACTCGAAAGAATTTATTCGAGGATGGTTTCAGGTTCTGGAGAAAACGGATAGGATTATTCAGTTGTCTTTTCCTTTTACCTTCTCTCAGGTTGCGAGTACTCCTTGGTTTAGGAGATAGTACACCTATTACGCAAATTGGATAGTCTTCTTCCAAACCTTAGGCTGGTGCCGACCGGTAGGGAATGAAGAAAACCAATTAGCCTAACGATGGTGTACAGAAGGTATTAAGTTCAGACAAAGCAAGGGATTAGTAAGAGGGCAAAGTAAATTGCAACAGATATTCACGACCAAACCAACTATTCCTTCGTCAATCCTAAATCACCTTTGTATTTCTCCAGGACACTCCGTATCACTACGAAGATCCACAGTTTATTTGGATACTCCATCGTATGGTTATATACGAACTCGAAAGGAACTTGTTCCAGTTCGGGGATGGATTCTGGTTCAGGAGAAATAGGAATAAGATTTATTCAGGTGTCTTTTATCTTCACCTTCTCTCGCATTGCGAGTGCTCCTAGGATTAGGACAGTACACCTATTATGCTTATTGGATAGTCTTCTTCCAAACCATAGGCTGGTGCCGAACTGTAGGGAAGGAAGAAAACCATTTGGCCTAAAGGGGTGTGCAGAAGGTAAAGACTAAAGACATATGAAGGGATTTGGAGAGGTGGCAAAGAACTATACGGTTACAGTCGTGAATCTGGAAGAGGCATTACTAGGAATACCAGAATACCCCATCGGAACATTTCAATGTTTCAGTTTAACTGTGTAATGTTAAAGGAAAACTGATTTCCCGATTAGATACTTACTCCAGGGTATGTATTTACCAGGTACGATTCTCATATCTGTATGGTTTTACAGATGATGAGTGGGAGTAAGTTATTGGGAATTGGGTGATCATCCTCATTATATCGGGATTCGTTGTAATCGGTGATATTTGAGGAAGTCACCTGGGTAGTTTGCCGGTCGGCAAATATTTGGTTTTGAATATCCGCTGTTATGCACCAATTTCAAATTGATATATCTGTACGTCTATTTTCATAGAGTGAGATATACCTTTATGAAATTATGTCTACGACATTTACCTATATCAGTGGATGGTTAGGTAAGGAGCATTAAGCAGCGGTGTAATTCTTCTTAACCATAAGTACAGTTTTCAACCTACGACACACAGTGAATGAGTTATCAGACTCAAAGGACTTATACAGAGTATTGTATGTTGTCCAGGGTCCATCAGGACAGAGGGGTTGGTCCTCGTACTATATTCGTTTTACTTATGACTTCTCTAGTTTTTAGACAGGTGTTTCGCAGAAATACAGGGTCTGAATTTTGAGAAGTTATAGGTATTTGAATAGAGTAGAGAACCAGGTGTAGCAAGTATCGGGATTCTTCAAAGAGATCGAAGATGTAGACACTTGTGCATGGTATTCAGTTGATAGTAATGATAAAGAGATCTTGCTTCTCTTTCAGGTTACTCATAATTGGAAGCATTCCTAAGTTGAGTAACGCTGATCGACCTTCTTCCATTTAGTTGACATGCACTGGAGACAGTTGCATGATTTGGATCTGGTTCAATTAAATCAGTGCCTCTGGTCCTATATGGGATATAGAACAGTTCATATCTTAACGATGTTAAGGTACGGGGAGTTGTCCGGCTTATGCTTAAAACCAGACACTGGACAACTCAAGGCACGTTTCTGTAATGGCTGTTTGTGGGTTGACCCAGGCTATGACGCGGGTTGATTTTCTACCATCTGGATGAACAATAGCAATATTGTTCTAGACTCGCCACAGTTTTATTAAAAATGGATTTTTTCAGAAAAACAGTAGTGGGAGTATGGTAGAACTGGAAGTGATTCCAGAACCACAAACGATTACTGAAGATTTGATAAGGAACCTAAAGATTCAATCTGGGTTGACATTCCATTGGCCACTCCGCAGATAAGGTGGGTAACTTCAGGCACCCGAGAGGTACTCCGGTAGCCTCAAGGACGGTGACAGGGATGTTCTTGTTTACCCACACTTGCCATTGCTGTTGTTCCAGACTGTGAGACCCGGCAGGAGAATGAGTATAGCGTCGTTCTGAACTCGCTTCAGAAGTGCACGTGTATATGACTCTGCCAGAAGGTTGTCGTAGTCAGTGGGAGCAGCGGAAGCATTGGTGGACAGGTAGCTTATGCCTATTTATAGACTAAAGAAGATATAGCGGAGATAGATCATCTATTTCTGACGTGACAGTCATAGGTTTGACTTCATCAGAATGAGGGATGGATCTGTTGAGAAGGTAGTAGGGTGTGATGTCCTGGTATTTGGATGACATACACAGAGTAGGAAAAGAAACTCCTATACTACAATCGGTTATACTTTGGTCGTCACACAGTGCTTTCTCCACATAGGACTTGGACTTATATCAGACATACTGGTTACTAGATCTATGGTTTTAGATCTAGATTTGGGTGGTTTCCCAATCAGGGTACTTGACAGCATTCTAAGAGTATTTAGGATGGACGACTCCTGGCACGGTAGTGTACCTGCAGGTAATGGAGTCACCCTCTCTAAAGGTGTCTTACAGACTAAAGTAGAGAGGGATATGCATGATTGGCAGATCACTTGCTCAGGCAATTGAGTCAATCATGAGATGTCAAGTACCATACCAGATGTTGTTCTTGCACTAGATGCAATAAGTTGATATTGATCCTATCCTGGAGAAACAGTCGGAAGCAGTTTTAGAACATAAGTGGATGTTCTAGGGATATGATAACGACAGCCTCATTCGGGAGACAGTTATCATTCCAGGCTTCCAAGGTGACCTGGACGACAAGGAGGTTGTCAGAGTTATAGTTTTCCTTCTGACGAGGGGCAGTATTTTGGACAGGTAGTCCAAGGCAATACTGAGGGAGGCATGGCGCAGGATACTGATTAAGTTCAGTTGACGATACAGTCTAAGAAGTTTGGATTTGGTGTTCATTTATGAACTATGTCCCATCAGACATCCAGACACATTCTAAGACAGGTATTGCTCTTTTCGGGAGATGGCTTTCTCCGCGAACATGAGATTTAGAGAGACATAGAAAGAAACATCAAGGCGGATCCACTCACTGAGGCTATTCCTCGAACGCAATAGTTTCGCAAACGAGCTTTGTGAGACTGACTAGTAGAGGTGTTGGGTGTTCGGTATCACACGGGCTGTGAGTATGCGACATCGCAATAATTAGCCTTGAGTGCAAGTGGGAGATTGTTGGAGATAGTGCCCTCAGAGTCAATTATTGGATCACAGGCACGTGATTGCAATGATTGAGGGAGGACCTATCCCGGTCGGACAGTCTTACTCGAGATGATAGTATGCTATCTGGTTTACCTTTATCATCGTGTACTGTTTTAGGTGACCTGACAAGTTGCTATTACACGTTGATAGAGCCCCTAGGATTCTTGCTTGACCACCAGCAGTATGAGGGTGATCATATACGTGGGAGCTGGCAGTCTATAAGCATATCCTTAAATGGTCCGTAGTCGTGAGAGTTTCGAGACAGGGCATCGATACTCCAGAGTAGACTAGTGTATACAGTCGAGACCCCGACGAGGGGCGGTGGCCGGTCTCACAAGCCACTGGTGTCAGTTGGATCACCTAAGATGTATACAGGTGCTCATTGGGTTATGAGTACACCGGACAGGACTCGCCGGGAACATGCTAGTTGGTCATATACCAGACGTCAGATGGCAGTTCCCTGGTGACATGTGTGCAGGTTAGTTCATCGACCTGGGGATCGTCATTTGTCTCGTGTGAGTTCCCACTGTACTTTGATTACTACCCTACCACGGCTCAAAGGAGTCGTGCAAACAGGTTTTAGTTGGGTACAGTCCCGAGCCACATGGAGGCAGTGAGCGTATCTTCAGGGGTTCGTCTCTCCCGGTATTGGGGGTGAGGTCGTGCTGTGTCTTGGAGAGCCATTACACGAAGCCCTCGGCCGAGGCAAGGAGATTTACTGGTAGGAATTCCAGTAGTATCTCAGGGTGTTCTGGGCTACACTCCGACACGACTTGTACCGCTTTTGGGGGTCTGACTTTTACCAACCCCCTAGGCCCGCCATGCGATACTCATAGACGAACGGACCGGACTGTACGGATATTGTCACTGACAGGCTCAGTAGGGTTGTCAGGCTGAGTTCGCTCACAGACGTCCCTTTTAGTCAATACCTGGTAGCCCGTTACGTATTGGCTTATACCTCTGACGTGCTAGTGGTTAAATCCACAACCAAGGTGTTGACGAGTCTTTAGAGTCCCCCACATTCTGTTACTCAGCTTTCGGGCGAAAGGTTGTAGAGGCCGTATGGAGATATGGCAAGGTCCGATCAGATACGTGCGGTATTGCACGGATCAGGATCGGACAGTTTGTACTACAGGCCGTATGGGTATATGGCAGGGTTCGATCAGATACGTGCGGTATTGCACGGATCAGGATCGAACGGATATTACTAGCCGGCTTTGGTTTAAGCCGGATCCTAGTATAGTACAGTGTAGATTTTATCTCATTGCATTTGTATTTCGGTCGGAATACAAATGCGGGTGTGTATGCACAGTATCGGGGTTTTCCTGTAATTTATTACGGGACCAGTTTTCTGGAGTTGCCAGTTTGCTTTTCGTTTCGGCAAATTTCCTTTGTATCGTTCATTGGCCGAAGATTGGTGGAGGAGGGCTTATTTTCATTGTTGCAAATAAGCATCTTGTGGAGGGGTTCTTTGCATCTTGTTGCTTCATGATGACTTCCCCATCATTGACTTGTTTTGACTTCATCATGGTAGCACCATACCTTGACTTCTTGATTTCATGATGGTTCATGATGGGTGGACTTTGTTTGTGGTTGGGTGTGGGTTTGGGTTTGTGATGATTTCCTTTCATGATATCCTTTGACTCTCTCTCTCTTGCATGATAAGAGTATGGCTCACATTTTTGATACATGATTCTCTCTTTCTCTCCACTCTTTCCATATACATGGCCGGCCAAAGCTTGGGGAGGGGCTGCCAATTCATTGGGTGTGGGATTTTATTCATTTAGCTTTGAAAAAATCCCACAAGAACAATCTCCAAAAACTCCAAGTATCATCCCTCCACCAAAGGCAACTTCCTACAAACCCAAATGAGACTTGCTCACTACACATTCTACAGCAAACCTTGGGCACGTCGACTAGCCAGCTTCGTGCCCGTGTTGCCTCGGCATTGAGGTGGGAGCCCGTAAAAGAAGTAGGCGATGTGGTGCACTTCCGGCGACGAGGAGGAGACGGGACATTCCGCTGGAGATCGGGACTATGACGAGAAGACCGGAGGACTTGGATCGTCGGTATATCTCTATTCCCTTTCTTGTAGATAGCTAGGACTAATTAATGGTTCGCTCCGGGTATTAGTGCGCGGCGGTTTGCCAGTTCAAGAAAATTTAAAGTTTATCACCGCTTCCGCATTTGGCCGTCGGATTGACGGCCGGGGCGCCGTCGTGCACTTACAAATGAGATTCTCGTCGGTCCAATCATGATCAAATTCGCTCGTTTTCATTGTGTGTCACTATCTAGTCTAGACTAAGCTTCTGCACTTGTTTAAAAAATTTTTATAGACCAAAAAATTTCTATACAGAAACTGGGTTTTGAAATCGAAGTTTTCGGTTTTGAATCTAAAGCATCGTCAAACACTAGTTTTTGGTGTTTGGGTGGCTCTGATACCATGTTGGGATTCGGCGCCCACACTGCGGAGGCTACGGGCGATGCAGAAGAGAGAACAAAAACTTTTTGCAGGCACCGGACGCTCACACCCGCTGGAATTGTAGCACTGAGATGGTCTCCGTCTTCTCCGCGCCCGTGTTCACCGCTGGATTCAAAGCAAACACCCTAAACTAGTAAGCTAAAACATGCAAGGTTAAGAAATACAACGTTTGTCGCGTGTCCACCCAATTGTGGAAGACCCCTCCAAGCTCGTAGCTGCCGGGAATGCGCTTGAGCATCGATATCCCTTGCCGAAGACGATCCACCTGAGGGAACGCGGAGGAGGCGCAAACCGATGGTCCAAAGTTGCTAGGTTTGGATGGCCGGTGCTGTAGGAATACTCCACTATATCTTTCTCTCTAGGATCCTGCTCAAAAAATGGAAGCAAGAAGAAGGAGATGAGCTAGAGGAGATGAAGCATGGAGCATGGTGGAGGAGAGATGAAGAAAAAATCTCATCAAGTGATCATCTAGAAAAAATATGGCTACAAAAATCAACCATGATCAGATAGTGCAACCAAATGAATTTTCCAATATAAAATTCCAAGCCATACCTTTCTACATGGATACACCATGCTTCAGAACTTTCCATTTTCCACCTCATCACCTTTTTTGTTTTTCTAAAAAGAAAAACAAATATGAGGTGTCCAACTTCTAGAAGCATTCCCGTTTAAATACGGAATACTTCACCTGGTATATGTATCGTTACACATACGCGTATCCGTATAAAAATACGAATAGTACCAAAGAGAGAAAATGAATAGTGAACAATAATACTAAAATACATATATAAATTATTAAATCAAAACCTGATTTAATAATCCGGCTTAATCCTAAGCAGGTTAGTATTATCAACCGTCCAATTAAAGTCCATGTGCTGCATACACATAATTAATCGGACCCCTGCACGTGCCACCATACGGCTCTTACATCTGTCGCCTGAATCGGAAAAATCCTTTGTGTGGGACTCTAAAGACTCGACAATACGCTGGAAATGGGTGTAACCACAAGCACGTCAGCGGCACTAGCTGTACGTAATGGATACCTAGGTACTTGTCGAAATGTGGGTCGACAATCAAGTACGTCCTTACCTTACTGAGCCTGAATGTGACAATCTCCGTACAGTCTGGTCTCTTCGTCAAAGAGTATCGCATATCAGATCTAGGGGGTGGATAACGTCAGACCCCTACAAACCAGATAAGTCGTGTCTGAGTCTAGCTCATCACCAACTGAGATACTACTGATCAACTGCCAGTAAATCTCGCCTACCGTGGCCAACGAATTTCGGGTGATAGCCAACCGAACACAGCGCGACATTGACTCCTAATACTAGGAGAGACGAATCCTTGATAGTCAACCACTGTCTCTATGTGGCTCGGGACTTTACCCAACTAAAACCTGTTTGCATGACTCCTTTGAGCCGTGGTAGGGTTAGTAATCAAAGTACAGTGGAAACTCATATGAGACAAATGACGACTTCAGGTTAAAGGACTAACGTATAATCATGCTACCTGAGAACTTCCATCTGACGATAGGTTAATACCATCAAGAAGTTCTCGGCGAGTCCGTCCAGTGTACTTACCTCCAGTGAAGACCTGTATATTATCTTAGGTGACACAACACCAATGGCTTGTGAGACCGGCCTGTAGGGTTCCTAGGCACTCTCAAGAGGTCTCACAAGGCATCAACCATGCCAATTTCAAAAAATCTAGGTGCCGACAAACCCGACTACGGATCCTTTGCTAGAAAACTAGGCGAAAATGCAAACTAGTTAACACTTAACTATGAGAATACGGATATACAACCTTTGTAGATCCGGTGCTCCACCTCCACGGCTCCGCAATGAAGTCTCCTCGCTGTCCAAGATGGATCCCGGGCTCTAGCGTCGGCTTCATCGGAGAATGGACGGGCTAAGTCATCGACAACGTACCGAAGATGATCTACGTCGAAGCATCACTAGATCAAGCTCCACCTTCACCAAGTCTTGAAAACTTGTGAAGGAAACACACTCTACTACTTGGCAAGAGGTAGAGGATGAAGAAATAGGAAGTGGGTAGACTTTAGTTTTGGATTTCTCACTCATTTCATCAATCCACCATTGATGTAGTCAAGCTTTTCTTCTTGAAAAATGAAGAAGAAGAAAGCAAGAAGATGATCATTATTATGATAAGTTATTAAAGAATAAATAAAAATCCATTCTTATCATAATTCTCACCATGGTTAGGTGTAGAGAATTAACTTGAGTTAATTGAATTGGTTAGGGTTAAGCATGAGACAAAATGGTGACTAAGTCAAAAGTTCATGAAGCTTCATGAAAGAAAACAAAAGAAGCCACCATTCTATTTTATGCAATTTATTTTCCAAAAATAAAAACAAATGAATAAATGAATAATCAAATAAAAACCCTAACCATTTCTTTAACCAAGGTTTAATTCTTTACACAAACCCTAATTTGCATGTATCATCAAAGATGATACAAACAAGTGCACAAAATCATATCGCATATGCAATGCGCACAACCGAGCGAGAAAATCCATTTAAAGTGAACCGATACTAGTTAATGCAAAGTAATATATCAAATATATAATTATGCATTAAATCATTAAATCAACACTTGATTTAACGATCCGGTCATGACGCACATAACCGACTGGTATCATTAGTAACATCTTATCGAATCAACACTTGATCCGATAACCCGGCTATATCGCATATAACCGATCAATGTCACATCGCGAGAATCGAATACAGTATCACATACTCGTATTATTCTCGGTCCCGCACATATCTCATATGCGCTCCTATTTCGTTTCGCTTGAGCCAGGAAACCTCTGTGTAGGACTCTAAAGACTCGTCAATACGCCGGCAGTGGATGATGATCATATCAAACATCCACAAGCCGCAAGCGGTCTGCTAAACGTAACGGCCACCCGGGTATTGAGCGATCTGAAGATCGACGAGCAAGCCCGCTCACACTCCAGTGAATCCAACCAGTAACACTACCGTACAGTCCGGTCTGATCGTCTGATATGTCGCATATCTTGCCTAGGGTGGTAAACGTCAGACCCCAATAGCTCGATAAGTCGTGTCGATATGAGGTCTATAACACTTCGAGAAACTACTGGTAACACTTACCAGTAAATCTCAGCAACCCTGGCCAGGGATTTCCTGTTATAGCCAATCGAACACAGCGCAACATCAACTCCCTATACCGGGAGAGACGAATCCCCTCCTATCGCTCATTGCCTCCATGTGACTCGGGACTGTACCCAAAAACAACCGTTTTGCACGCCCTCTTGGACGTGGTAAGATGGAAATCAAAGCACAGTGGGAACCACACAAGACTCTATGACGATCTCGGGTCAACAGACTACTCTGTACCAGTGTCACCAGAGAACTGCCATCTGACGTGAGGTATAATACCATCTGGGAGTTCTCGGCGAGTCCGTCCAGTGTACCCAGTCTCTACTGAGCACCCGTATATCATCTCTGATGTCAAACACCAATGGATATGGGATCATCCATCGCCCATCTGTATGGGTCGAGAAGGTATACACTAGTCTACTCTGGTATATCGATGCCCCGTCTCGATACACCCACGACTAGGGACTTTGAAGGATGTACTTATGGACTACCATGTCCCCATTAGTATGATCCGCATCACAGTCCAGGTAGTCAAGTACAGATCCTAAGGGCTTTACCAACATGTAACAGGGAGACAATCAGTGTACACGTTAAGGTAAAGATCAACCAGATAGCATACTATCATGTCGAGCAAGAAAGTCCTCACTATATATGTCCCAGCATCCACTACAATATACATCCTATGTATAGTAATGGCCTCTAGGGTATACATATAACTAACAATCTCCCACTTGCACTAGGGCCATCTGTAGCAGTGGTTTGAAGTATCTCATACTCAACCATCCCATAAATGTCTCTCTCTGGGAAAAGGCCTTTCGTGAGTGGATCCGCTGTGTTGTCCTCTGAGTCTACTCTCCTAACCTCGATCTCCCTGGAGATCAACCATCTCCATGATCAGGCGATGCTGCCTTAGAATAAGTCTGGATCACTGATTGGACCGGCGTTCCTCGGCATGAGCCACAACTCCATTGTCTCACAATGGTAGGAACGTAGTTCATCTCATGAACTAATATACACCCAAACATCCTTTTTAGTAGCATCTTAAGTAGCGATGTATCCTGCCTTTATCGTCTAGTATGTCATGGTATCTAGCTTGGAACTCTTCCAACATACCGTCCCTCCACTGAGGGTAAAAACAATGCCTGCGACTGACATTCAGTCGTCCTTATCACTCTGGAACACTTCCAGTGATTCTCTCCTGGATCGATTGATACCATCTCACTACAACTAGTGAGAATCCTAACATCCATTTAGATCTATCTCATAGATCCAAAATCCAGGAGTTAGTAGGTATCATTATGATCCTATATGGAGAATCATTGTGATAAACGGAGATTGACCGAGCGTAGCATAGGAAACTCTTTCCCTATCAAGAGTATGTCATCCACGTACTCTACGAGGATCACCACCATACTCCCTACTACCTTTTTGTTTATACAAGGTTCATCTACCATTTTGATGATGTCAAACTCTTTGACTAATCCATCAAAACAGATGTTCCAGCTCCGCGATGCCTGCTTTATCCTATAAAGAATCTTGCACACGTTTCCGCTGCTCCCACTGTCTACGAAGCCCTCTGGCTGTGTACTTATAGACGCACTCTTCTAAAACATCATTTAGAAAAGCAGTCATGACACCTAACCACCAGATATCGTAGTCATGGTATGTAGCCGTGACAAGTAGGATCTGGATGGACTTAAGCATAGCTACTTGAAAAGGTTTTATCATTATCCGTACCTGGTCAATGATGCAAACTTTTAACAAGTCTAGCTTTGAAAGTCTCAACTTTTCCATGTACACCAAGTAATCTTCTCAAGATATACATGCTCCTGATGGGGATTTAACCCTTCAGTTATAGCAGCTAAAGTCCATACTTTGCTGGTGTATAAGGATTCCATCTCAGATCACTAAGCATCCAGCCATTCTTACAGAGTCATACTCCTGATGGCCAGCTCGAAACTACTTAGGTCATCATCTCATGATGCAATCCTCGCTCCCACTGTCATAGAGAAACCGAAGTATCTCTCAGGTGGGTGAGAAACCCTACTAGATCGGCGGAGAGGCTGAGGTTCGTTGGAATCTACTGAATCCTTTGGTTCTATCAAATCATCTTCTGCAGTTTGTATAGCTGGAACATTTCCAGTTCTACATAACAGACCTTGCCTCGAGCTTGTCCGGATTTTGCTTTTAGACATAGGCCGGACAATCCCAAATCTTAACTAGCTTAAGACATGGGCTCTTCCCATGCCATATCACATATGAAGTGGTAGGCAACTGATTTGATTGGAACCCTATTCAATAGGTATGCAGCTTCTCAAGTGCATAACTCCCAAAAAGGAAATAGGAAACTCAGTAGTACTCATTATAGAGCACACCTTATCATATAGGGTGAGATTGCTCCGCCCCGATATACCATCGTGCAATGGTGTATACGGAGGAGTAATGCTGAGAGAGAATCTCATTCTCCTTTAGAATAATCCAGGATTTCCGTGCTCAAGTATTCTCCTCCCCGATATCATCAAAGGACATAATACTTATACCCGTTTTGGTTCTCTACTTCTAAATCATATTCTGTGAATATCTCAAAAGGTTCGGATTTGTGTTTCAACAGGAACATATGTCTGAATCTTGAGAGATTATCAGAGAATGTAATGAAGTACAAAGAACCGGTCTTGGCATGTGTAGACAGAGGACCTTTATACATCAACATGCATCATCCCAAAATTTCACTAACTCTTTCTCTGTTTTCAATAAACAGAGCTGGGGTCATTATATCTCTGTGACATGACTGGCAAGTTTCACAAGATGTAAATTCAAACTAATTTAAATATACATCTAAATGTAACTTCAGCTAGTCGGGTCACATTGATCTGACCTAGTCTACAATACCTCAAGAAGAATCCGTTCATTTCTGAACTCTTCCTCTTGTGTGTGTTCCATATACTAAGAACTGTAGTTTGATTTAGAACATCAATGCTTTTAGATAACGTGCCTGAACCGATCAACTTTTGATATAGGAAATGTTCAAAACATTATCCAACAATACAAAATTTTATCATTTCTTTACTAATAAAGAGAGTGATATGATTTTTTATATCAGGTTCGGTATCTAATAACATTCGTTCAGAATCAATGTATTGGTAATACAGGGTGACAGTGACCAACAGACTAGGCTGCAACACTTTCCCCGTTTTCTGCCTCATGAAACTTATCACCCGTTCTCAGTCCTCTACCTTTCTGTAGCCCTATGTAACAGATTACATATCTGGGATCCTGATCTGGTATCACATACCCAGGACGTAAAGGTTACTGAGAAACAGTTCTCTGTATAATGAACACACCTGAAGATGATGCATCAGCATGCACTCTCTTCGTTTGGGCGGCACGGGAAATCTGGTATTCCCCAATTTCCTGCTCTGTCTTATAACATTTATAAGTTGGAGCGGGACCAACGTTCCCCAGCTCAGTATAACAAGCGGGTTCGGTCAATAATCCGTATTATTATCTTGATTAAGGCGTGATATGGTCGCTACCTGGAGAGAGAGAGAAGAAAACACTCAGCGTGCGCTCTTGCAAGAATAGATTGGTTTTTATTTTATCTAATCAGGATGACTCCCACTGCTTTTTATCAAATCTTCCTTCAAACCCTAAAAGGAAAGACTAGCCGGGATTAATTACACACTACAAGTTCGCCAATCTTTCAGCCAGGCCAGTGTCGGTACTTTGAGGGAGGTCCCCCGTGCTTTCGCACGAACCTAATTAATGTAAACCTCGTTTTCCCAGAGGCGTAACCCCGTTGACACCTTTCTAGACACCTACTTGATCGGCTAATTGTAATGTATAAAACTCTCCCAGGAGTAACTCTTACTCGCAGCGGGTATCGGGATCCAACTATCTCATAGAAGGTATGCAATCTCATTGCAAATTTCAACACTTGAAATTCCCGATAAATATTTTGCCCCTAACGTGCTATGACCTTGACGAAAGCCAACAAACCATAGCCCGCTAGTCAAGTTCAACCCGTACATTTCTTGATTGAATTAAACCCACCCGCACGACCCTTGACGAAAGCCAACAAAGCCGCACGACTACCCTAATCCAATCGCATCGTATGCCAGCAGATAAGCAGCATATAGCTACCGCACACTGC
Source organism: Agapanthus africanus (assembly GCA_030015575.1). Taxonomy (NCBI): domain Eukaryota; kingdom Viridiplantae; phylum Streptophyta; class Magnoliopsida; order Asparagales; family Amaryllidaceae; genus Agapanthus; species Agapanthus africanus. Next base: position 396,036,954 of record CM057340.1, read on the forward strand.
ACCTTGACGAAAGCCAACAAATGCAGCACGAATACTATATACAACTTATCTGAAATGACGGAGGGCTATGACAGGTTTTTCTGAAAACCTATTGCGTAATGAACTTGATATCGTTGTAGGATCGAATGAATTTTGAAATGGAGTGCTTTTGAGGCTTTTCTAGTTTTGCTAAAGGAGTCACTCCCGGTGAAGGGATCGTCGGTCCTTTCCTCGTCGAATGAGGTGCGGGATATATCATATATATCACTGTGCAAAGCAAAAACACTTAAAAGCAATCAAAAGACAAACCGAGTGTGTAGCATCTGCCAGTTATTGCTAAAGGAGTCACTCCCGGTGAAGGGATCTCGGTCCTTTCCTCATCGAATAAGGTGCAGGATATATCGTATATACCGCTGTGCAAAGCAAGAACTGTAGCTACCTGTTTTATTTTGAAATTCGATTCTACAACATCTTAGGTTTCTTTTATTTCATTAATCACATTAATGAAGTCCCATCATTTAAATACCTAAACATCACAGATAAATACGACGTACACTTATGCCATCCGCATTCGCCTCGATGTCCCCTCGTGCACCGTTAGGTTAGGTAACTAACGGCAGAGCGGGGCAGGGCTAGCGCGGGTGTAAAACATAAGTAACGTCTATATAATATATCATATATACTATATAAAGTATCTATCACAGAACATCACATGATCACATCACAGATATTGCAGCAGAAGAAACATATGAAATATTGGATATACTAGGACGTCCGTGTTTTCAATACGAGCCAGTATAAAACACGGATTCCACGGTCGTGATGAATAGCCAAACCCACACCCCTAGACCCCTACGAGAGCGGCAAGCAACCCTACCAATTCTGGAGTTAGGAGACCCGGACTCGACTCCTTGAGTTGGTCTCCCACTGGACTCCAGAACCCGGTTACTTGTGCCCTCCTCCTTGGGTCTATCCTAGTGCGGAAAAGTAAATAATATACATCAACGGTGACAACTTCCACAACCTGGAAGCGCCCCAATAAAAGAATATTACATACAAGCTTTTACATGAATGAAAATGGAAAAACACTCATCTCACATAAAAACCCCCGGCTATTCAAACACGACGATCCAATATAACATATCCAGCAACACATAACATCACATGTCATCAACGTAAGTAAATATGCGCATCCCAATTGTCGTTGACATATAGCAACGAAACCGGCGATATCACATATTACACTTACGGTCACAGAAAAGAAAGTGTAAAACTACAACAGTTGGAATCCGCAACCACCTCAGACATCGCATGCATGACCAAATGAATTCCTTAGACATCGCATGCCTAACAATTATAAACCCTGCATTTCAGTCTCATCATTGAAAACACTTTTCAATATTAAGTCGGGTAATTCAACAAGATTCCCGACATCCTGATCGAATGCTCGTCGCAAACTTCAGTAGACGGCTGCACCCCCGATACCGTCGACGAAGTGCACCAAGGCGGAACACCACTGCCGCGAGCACCCGAACGGATGCTTTCGGCGACGGGGTTCTCCTACAGTCACTTGGTCGGGGCAATGGGGTGAGGCTGTCTATTAAGTTTACCCGGCGAGTATCCGCGTACGCTACTTGATTGCGACGGACTTTTGATCACATCAAAATTCCGTGGCAACCGATCATGTGAGACTAAAGTGCTATGTTTATAACATTCATTCAGTTATCTCATAACTATTTGTGAATTCCAATTATTGTATCCCATTCCAGATAATTAGAAAATGTTAAACTTTCCGATTGAACATTCGAACACCCAAGTTTTCCCGATACAGATCAACACATGAAACAAGTCTAACAACATTCCGTTCGTGCCTCAGTACCAATAGTCCAGCCGTAGAAGGGTCAAGCCAACGTCTCACATGTGGCACGCCGTACTGCCCCAAACCCGAAGGTTCAAAGGGCAGTTCAAGACGGTCACATAATCGAGTTAAGGTTTGTTGTCTTCTAGAGGGTCCATCGCGTTACTTGCACTACTTAGAACGTCGTTAAACTTCGGAAAAATCCAACACTTGGAAATTTCCCGACAGGGGAAAAATTGGGTATTTATATCCGGTCGAACTTTTTAACATATTCTGAAAATTATCCGGAAAAACACAAAGACGAAATTTGATACCCCGATCGAAACACCGAATCCCCAAAACAACTCCACAAAAATTCAACTCTTGAAAAAATATTAAAAATACCCAGGAAAACCAGCACTGAAAATTAAGAATTACTTTGCAAATTTCGAAGCACAAAACGACAACAGGGCCGCGGATCCGCCGCATGAGCCTCCTGTAAGGCCGCGGATCCGTGCCCTCTTTAAGGAATCACTTGCTCGAATTTTGCAGTAAACCTTATATCTTCCTGCTTATTTTTCTGAATATTTTTAATCTGGAAAAATCCACGTTTTTGGAAAAAGGACAGAGAGCATGGAAATTTTGCGGCTTCGGTTCGTTCGGACTTCAAATCGCGTCTAGACTTCGCCTAAGGCTCTAGCTAGGCTCTGATACCACTGTAGGGTTCCTAGGCACTCTCAAGAGGTCTCACAAGGCATCAACCATGCCAATTTCAAAAAATCTAGGTGCCGACAAACCCGACTACGGATCGTTTGCTAGAAAACTAGGAGAAAATGCAAGCCACTGCCCCTCGTCAGGGTCTCGAAGAGTATAAACTAGTATACTCCGGAATATCGATGCCCAATCTCGATACTCCTACGACTAGGGACATTTAAGGATATGCTTATCGGCTACCCAGCTCTCACGTTTATGATCGCCATCATAATGCTGGTAGTCAAGCAAGAATCCTATGAGCTCTATCAACTTGTAATAGTGATCTGCAATACTACATAATGCAAGTACACGATGATAAAGAAAAACCAGATAGCATATGATCATTTTGAGTAAGCCTATCCTACCTGTATAGGTCCTCTCTCAATCATCACAATTGCGTGCCTGTGATTACAATAATTTACTTGAGGGCACTATATCCAACACCCGGCGAGTCCTTCCAGTGCACTCATAACCCAATGTACACCTGTATACTATCTTAGGTGACTAACTAACACCAATGGCTTGTGAGAACGGTCACCGCCCCTCGTCGGGGTCTCGATAAGTATACACTAATCTATTCTGAAGTATCGATGCCCAATCTCGATATGCCCAATCTGACTATAGGTATAATACCAATTAGCAGTTCTCCGGTGACACTGGTACAAGTTAGTCTCTAGACCCGAGATCGTCATAGATTCTTGTGTGGTCCCCACTGTGCTTTGATTTCCTCCATACCACGGCTCAAAGGAGTCGTGCAAACAAGCTGATTTTGGATACAGTCCCGAGTCGCATGGTGGCAATGAGTGGTAGGAGGGGTTTCATCTCTCCCGGTATTGGAAGCTGATGTTGCGCTATGCTCGATTGGCTATAACAGTAAGTCCCTGACCAGGGCTGATGAGATTTACTGGTAAGTGTTATCGGTAGTTTTTCAAACCATTATGAGCCACACATCGACATGACTTATCAAGTTACGGGAGTCTGACGATTCCACCCTTAGACTCGATATGCGACATATCAGACGAAGAGACCTGACTGTACGGTAAGTGTTACTTATAGGCTTAAAAGGAGTTTGGACAATCTTACTTGTTGATCTTTTAATCACTAAGTACCTGGGTAGCCGTTACGTCCAGCTAGTACCACTGACGGCTTGTGGGTGACTAATGTGTGTTAGTTATATGTATGCCCTAGAGGCCATTACTGTACATAGGATGTATATTGTAGTGGATGCTGGGACGTATATAGGGAGGACTTTCTTGCTCGACATGATAGTATGCTATCTGGTTGAGCTTTACCTTAACGTGTATACTGATTGTCTCTCTGTTACATGTTGGTAAAGCCATTAGGATGTGTGCTTGACTACCTGGACTATGATGCGGATCATACTAGTGGGGACATGGTAGTCCATAAGTACATCCTTCACAGTCCCTAGTCATGGGTATATCGAGACGGGGCATCGATATACCAGAGTAGACTAGCGTATACCTTCTCGACCCATACAGATGGGCGATGGATGATCCCATATCCATTGGCGTTTGACATCAGAGATGATATACGGGTGCTCAGTAAAGACTGGGTACACTGGACGGACTCGCCGAGAACTCCCAGATGGTATTATACCTCACGTCAGATGGCAGTTCTCTGGTGACACTGGTACAGAGTAGTCTGTTGACCCGAGATCGTCATAGAGTCTTGTGTGGTTCCCACTGTGCTTTGATTTCCATCTTACCACGTCCAAGAGGGCGTGCAAAACGGTGGTTTTTGGGTACAGTCCCGAGTCACATGGAGGCAATGAGCGATAGGAGGGGATTCGTCTCTCTCGGTATAGGGAGTTGATGTTGCGCTGTGTTCGATTGGCTATAACAGGAAATCCCTGGCCAGGGTTGCTGATATTTACTGGTAAGTGTTACCAGTAGTTTCTCGAACAGTTATAGACCTCATATTGACACGACTTATCGAGATATTGGGGTCTGACGTTTACCACTCCTAGGCGAGATATGCGACATATCAGACGATCAGACCAGACTGTACGGTAGTGTTACTGGTTGGATTCACTGGAGTGTGAGCGGGCTTGCTCGTCGATCTTCAGATCGCTCAGTACCCGGGTGGCCGTTACGTTTAGCAGACCGCTTGCGGCTTGTGGGTGTTTGATATGATCATCGCCTGCTGCCGGCGTATTGACGAGTCTTTAGAGTCCTACACAGAGGTTTCCTGGCTCAAGCAAAACGAAATAGGAGCGCATATGAGATATGTGCGGTGTAAGTCCATATTGCGACCCCCGGTTCTTACGGGGAGGCGGAAACGGTATAAAAAACGAATTTTTATCGCAAGAGGCAACATGGACTAAACTATGGTCGGGATCGTTGTCTAAACTAAAACTAGCAAATTATGCTAAAGAGAGTTAGCTACTCGGATGAAGATGGTTATACCTAAACTTGAACTCCTTCTCTTCAAGCTCCGATGGTGGTTCGATGGCTCCTTCTCGTTGTCTCCGTACGCCGAAGATAGATCCACTTGAAAGCTCCAACCTTTAGCTCCTTCTTCGTTCTTTGAAGAAACTAGTTCACTTGGTTTGCTAAACCTAGTGAACTAGAATGAGTAGAGATGATTTAGAATGGGATTTTATCTATGGTTCTTGATTCTCAACTCATGAGACAAGAGAACCATAGATCAAGAGAGGGAGCAAGAGGTTGAGGGTGAGAGCAAGAGGAGAGCTCAAGAACAAGAGAGAGAATGAGCAAGAAAGAATGAGCAACTCTTTTTTCTTTCACCCTCTCATAATCCAAAGCAATGATAACTCATCATATCAACAAAAGTCTTATGTGATGGTTGAAGTAACCATAACCTTATCATGTCATGCACTCATTTTACTCAAATGAACAAGCAAGAAAAAGTCTTTGGCATGAAATGATAACCATGGTTATCATGATGGTCAACTAGTCAAGCCTAGTCAACCGGTCAACAAGTCAACAAAAGTCAACAAGTCACCAAAGTCAACAAGTCAACAAAAGTCAACAAGTCAACAACCATATCACCATAATACTTAATTAATATAATAGTTAATCACATATCATATTCTCATTAGGGTTGAGCATAAAGTCAAAAAGTCAACGGTCAACTGTCAACAACCCTAATGAGAATCCGCTGCCTCTGCCTCCCTGTCATTTGTGCATACACACCCGCATCCGCGTTCCGAGGAACACGAATGCAAACTGGATAAATCCAATCCCATAAGGTACACTAGGATCTGGCTTAAACCAAAGCCCGCTAGTGTAAACTGCCCGGACACTGTACGTGCACAAGTGCACGGATGTGACCGAACCCTGTCGCAAAACCATGCGACCTGTCGCAATACCATGCGACCTCTACTCTTTTGCCTAAAGGCGAAAAGCTTTCTGTGTGGGACTCTAAAGACTCGACACTACGCTGGCAGTGGGTTTAACCACAGACCGCAAGCGGCACTAGCTGTGCGTAACGGTCCCCAGGTAATGCCGACAAGAAGACCGACGAGGCGAAACCCATCTGAACTCCTACTGAGCCTGAGTGTGACATTCTCCATACAGTCCGGTCTGTTCGTCTGATACATCGCATGGCGTGCCTAGGGGGCGGTAAACGTCAGTCCCCCAATAGCGGTACAAGTCGTGCCGGAGTGAAGCCCAATACACCCTGAGATAACACTGGAAACCTACCAGTATATCTCGTTTGCCCTGGCCAGGGACTACTCGTGTAATGGCTCTCCTAGACACAGCGCGATGTCAACCCCCAATACCGGGAGAGACGAATCCTGTCTAACCGTCACTGCCTCCAAGTGCTTCGGGACTGCACCCAACCACTACCTGTTTGCACGACTCCTTTGAGCCGTGGTAGGGTAGTGATCAAAGTACAGTGGGAACACACTCGAGGCGGAGTGACAGTGTCAAGTCAGCGGACTAAGCTGTACTCATGTCACCTGGGAACTGATAACTGACGATAGGTATAATACCAACTAGTCAGTTCCCGACGAGTCCTGTCCAGTGTACCCGTAACCTAACGAGCACCCGCATACTATCTCAAGTACGACGTACTGACGGCTGTGGGACAGACCGTCTCCCACACTGGGATGAGAAGCGCATGCGCTGGTCTACTCCGGAGTATCGATGCCCTGTCTCGATAGTCCTGCGACCAGGGACTTGCATAAGGATGTGCTTATAGATTACCCAGCCCCACTAGTGTGACGGCCATCACATCGCTGGTAATCAAGCAAAGATCCTAAGGGCTCTACTAATGTGTATAGGCGATATACAAAAATAAACACATGTACACATTGAAGTAGAAACAAACCAAGTAGCATACTACTATTTTGAGCAAGATTGTCAATACAAGGTGAATATCCCAAGCTTCCATTAAGTAATATACATACTAGTATGATACAGTAATGGCCTCTAGGGCATATACACTAACAATCTCCCACTTGCACTAAGGCCATGTACTGGCGTATCGAAGACCTATCATCTCGATCAGCCGCTCGAACTGAGTCTGGGGCAAGGCCTTGGTGAATGGATCTGCAGTGTTATCTTCTGATTTTACTCTCTTTACCTCGATCTCCTGGCGATCAATGATCTCCCTGATCAGGTGGAACCGCCTCAAAATGTGCCTGGACTTCTGATGGGACCTTGGTTCCTTCGCTAAAGCTATAGCGCCGTTGTTGTCACAATACAGCGGTATTGGATCAACACTGGTAGGAACAACCTGAAGTTCCGTGAGGAACTTCTTCATCCAGACAGCTTCCTTTGCGGCATCGCAAGCAGCTATGTACTCCGCTTCCATGGTTGAGTCAGCAACGGTTTCCTGCTTGGAACTCTTCCAGCAAACCGCCCCTCCATTGAGGGTAAAGACATAACCCGACATGGACTTGGAGTCATCCTTGTCACTCTGGAAGCTGGAGTCAGCAAAGGCCTCAATCTGGAGGTCTTTTCCGCCATACACCAAGAACATCTCCTTAGTCCTTCTCAGGTACTTGAGAATGTTCTTTACTGCTATCCAGTGTTTCTCCCCTGGGTCCGACTGATACCGGCTTACAACGCTCAATGCGTATGCTACATCTGGTCTGGTACATAACATCGCATACATAATAGAGCCTACCGCAGATGCGTAGGGTATTGATGACATGCGAGCCCTTTCCAAATCAGTCTTGGGAGACATCTCTTTGGAGAGGGTGATTCCGTGACAAGCCGGTAGATTACCGCGCTTGGAATCCTCCATACTGAATCGTTTCAGTATGGTGTCGATGTACCTTGACTGTGAAAGTCCCAACATCCTTTTAGATCTATCACGATAGATCTGGATCCCCAGAATGTAGTTGGCATCGCCCAGGTCCTTCATGGAGAACCTCTGTGACAAGAATCCTTTGACTGACTGTAGCATAGGAATATCATTTCCTATTAGGAGAATGTCATCGACGTACAAGACGAGGAATACCACATTTCTCCCTACAATCTTACTGTAAATGCATGGTTCATCTGGGTTTTTGACAAAGTCGAATTCTTTGACAGTATCATCAAAGCAGATGTTCCAACTCCGCGATGCCTGCTTAAGTCCATAGATGGACTTGAGCAACTTGCATACTTTACCGCTGCTCCCACTCTGATTGAAACCCTCTGGCTGATCCATATAGACGCACTCTTCTAAATTTCCATTTAGGAAAGCCGTCTTAACGTCCATCTGCCAGATCTCATAATCGTGGAAGGCAGCAATGGCAAGAAGGATCCGAATGGATTTAAGCATGGCTACCGGAGAAAAAGTCTCGTCATAGTCCAAACCAGGTCTTTGACGAAAACCCTTTGCAACGAGCCTAGCTTTATAGGTTTCAACCTGCCTATCTACACCAATCTTCTTTCTGAAGATCCATTTGCAGCCTACGGGTTTTACCCCTTCTGGAGCAAAGTCCAAAGTCCAAACTTTGTTGGTGTACATGGACTCCATCTCGGTCCGCATTGCATCCAGCCATTTTACCGAGTCACCTCTCTGAATGGCTTGCTGGAAGCTAGTAGGCTCATCATAATCTATGATGCAATCCTCTCTATCCCCGTCTATGAGAAAACCGTAGTATCTCTCGGGCGGATGAGACTGCCTACTACTCCTGCGGAGCGGCGTAGGAATGTCCGGTTCCCCTGAACCTTCTGGTTCTACTAAGGTTTCAGTAATAGCTTGTGGTTCTGGAATTTCTTCCAGTTCTATTGCGCTCCCACTTATCTGATTTTCTAAAAACTCAGTTTCCAAGAAGCGGGCATGACGAGAAACAAGGACTTTTTGCTCCTCTGCGTAATAGAAAAGATACCCCTTGGAGTTCTTTGGGTATCCCACAAACTTGCACTGTACTGAGCGTGCCTCGAGCTTGTCCGCATGCTGCTTTTTTACAAAAGCCGGACATCCCCATGTCTTAAAGGATTTAAGACAGGGTCTCTTCCCACTCCACATCTGGTATGGTGTGGTAGGCACTGTCTTAGTAGGAACTTGGTTCAAGAGATGTGCAGCTGTTTCCAGTGCATAACCCAAGAAAGATCGCGGTAACTCAGCCTTACTCATCATGGAACGAACCATATCTAATAGGGTTCGATTCCTTCTTTCCGATACACCGTTGTGTTGTGGTGTGTATGGAGGAGTACGCTAAGAGAGAATTCTATTCTCTTTTAAGTAGTCCAGAAACTCGGCACTTAAGTATTCTCCACCTCGATCCGATCTTAGGATCTTGATACTTTTTCCTGTTTGTTTTTCTACTTCATTCTTATATTCTCGAAATTTCTCAAAGGCCTCGGATTTGTGCTTCATTAAGAAGACATGTCCAAACCTAGAGAAATCATCTGTGAAAGTAATGAAGTATGAATAACCGCTTCGCGCATGTGTAGACATTGAACCACACACGTCACTGTGTATAAGTCCCAAGAGCTCGCTCGCTCTTACTCCGTGTCCAGTGAACGGAGTCTTTGTCATCTTTCCCATGAGACAGGATTCACAAGTGGCATAAGACTGGTACTCGAACGGATCCAAGTATCCTTCTTTATGTAACTTAGTCAACCGTGTCTCATTGATGTGACCCAGTCTACAATGCCATAAGAAAGCCTGATTTAATTCTGGAGACTTTCTTTTAAGTGTGTTCTGGACGCTGAATATCTGAGCTTGATTCAATACGTATATACCATTATTTAATGTACCTGACCCAATCAGTGCTTGATTTAGGTGGATGTTTACTACATCGCTTACAAAAGCAAAATCATATCCTTCCTTAGAAAGTAAGGATACAGATATGATATTGCAAGTCGCACCTGGTACATACAAACAGTCACGCAGAATCAATATCTGCCCAGTTGTCAGTCCTAGGTGATATTCCCCTACGGATACAGCATCCATGCTCATTCCGTTAGCAACCCTGAGAGTCATATCACCTTTCCTGATAACCCCACGGTTTCTCAGACCCTGTAACGAATTACAGATATGAGATCCTGATCCGGTATCCAATACCCAGGAAGTAGGGTTAACTGACAAACAGTTCTCAATTACAAACACACTCGAAGCCGAAGCCACAACATGCTTCGAATTCTGGCTACTGGCTATACAAGCCCTGCAATCTTTCTGCCATAGTTCATTCCCGTTACAATAGGAACGTCCCTCTTTTACTATATCCAGTCCTGAAACTTTTGCCCTTGTTTTTCCTTTTTCTTCCCTGGTTTCTTTCAGGGTATAAGCAGAGGGCAGGGACTGTTGAATTAGGTCAGTACTTGACCCATTCGCCAACGTGGTCTCCAGGTCCGTGAGCTTAATATAGCTGGTCTCTGTAAGGACGTTGCCCCTTACAGATGACCCGACTGCCAACCTCGCTTGAAGCAATTCGTTCGAGGTCTCATATCTTGCGATACGAGATTGCTCTCCATATAAAACTTTGTTATGGAGGAAGATAGAAACTGAGTCCATCTTCTCGTGCTGCCTCTGGTTTGCACCATCAACTGAGGCTAACACGAGGCACTTGGCTTTCGCACAATCCTTTTCCGATGTCCTGCGGATGTGAACATCCGTGACAGGGGAAACTGGACCTGAGACAGCAGGGTTTAGATTAGTTAAGAGGTGTTCCAACATGTCATGGGCAATGGACATCTGGACAGACCTCTGCCAGTCATAACAGTCAGGTTCAGTCATATTTTTATCTAGATGTAACCTAGGCGTGGTCACAGGGTCGCTGCAATTAAGAGAGAGAAGAAGAAACACTCAGCATGATGCTCTTGCAAGTTTAGAGTGGTTTTTAGTTTGTCTAAATAGGATGGCTCCCACTGTTTCTCGAATCCCTCCTCAAACCATAAAGGAAGAATTAGTCGGGATCAATCCCACCGCACAATACTTGCTTAACCGTTCAGCCAGGCCGGTGTCGGTACTTCGAGGGAGGTTTTCCAACGCTTTCGCGAAGTTCCTTAATTAAAGAACCTCTTTTCCCTGGGGGCGTAGCCCCGCTAACACCTTTCTAGGCACCTACTAGGTTTATAGCATTGATCGTTTAGTGAGAAATTTTCCGAGGAGTAGCATATACTCACAGTAGGATCGGGATCCAAATATCATCGCGTGACGAAACTGAAGGAATCCTACCAGAATCATCACACTCCAAATGGTATGCAAATCTAGCAAGTTTCAGTACTTATGAAACTCCCGATGTATATTTTTGCCCCATGCTCTTATGACCTTGACTAAGGCCAACAAATCATAAGTCACATGTCAAGTTCTACCCGTCGTTGTCCAGGTTAATTTGAATCCACCCGTACATACCCTTGACTAAGGCCAACAAGGTAATACGACTGTCCCAAACCAACGCATTCTATCTATGCAACATATGAATACCCACCAGCTACCAAACACTGTGCCTTGACTAAGGCCAACAAACACAGCTTGAATACTGTTGAATATTCATATGAAACGACGGAGGGCTACGAATGGTTTTGGCGAAACCGTGAACGTAGTGAACTTGATTTAGTCGATGGAACGAGATAGCTTTTAAATGGAGTGGCTCAAACTCCGCATTTTAAAAGTTTGTTTTGAAAAGAACCGAGTGGTTTTTCGAAAATGTTCCAACGACTTATACTTGGTTTATTTTCTTGCATTAGTTCTTTTAATGCATGTTTTGCTTGCATTAGTTCTTTTAATGCGTGATATTCTTGCATTAGTTCTTTTAATGCGTCCCATCAATTAATCCTACCATTGCAGAAAACAACCAAAATATGACGTACGCTTATGCCATTCGCATTCGCCACGGGGCCCCGTCATTACCCGTTAGGTTACTTAACTAACGACAGAGCGGGGGCTGGGCTAGCGCGTCTGTAAAACATAAGCAACGCCTAAATAATATCATATATAGATATACTGCAATGATAAACATTTCAGATCACAGATAAATACATTGGATATACTAGCAATCTGTAATTTGTACGAGCCTGTAATAAAAACAGATAACACGGTCGCGGTGAATAGCCAAAACCCCACCCAAGACCCCTACGGGTGCGGTAAACTACCCGCCAAGTACCCGAAGCGTAGCAACCTCCCTCAACTCCATGAGTAGGCCACTCGACACTTCGGCATACCCGGTAGTTTGTGCACCCCTCCATGGGTCTATCCTAGGAGCAAAAACAGTAAAAAGAAATTATACAATGACGGCTACAACCCCTTCCCGGTTGTGCGGCCATACAAATAATTATTACATCAATTTACAAATTTACATGAATTGCAAGAAAAGAAAACTCTCGTCTCACAACCCCCGGCTATTCACCCGCGACAATCCAACATATTTATATACACATTCCAGCACATTACAGATCATGTATAACCCCGACCAATCGACTTATAGCGATAAGCCGACGTTCAATACATGCAAACATTACAGATATAACCATCATAGTCAAAGTGCAGTGAAGTTCGGAAAAAATACGGAATTATAGGACCCCAAAAGGAAATTTCTTTTCTGGACAATCTGGGCACATATAATATATTTTAAAAATCCCAAAACCAACACACAAACACACTGCACGAAAAACGATGCAGAGAAGACACCAAGTCGCGGCGGTTCCGCGGCGGCTAAGAAGGATCACGCGGCGGAAGAGCGGCAATTTAGGCGAATCACTGTATCGTTTTTCTTGGGTGTTCACACAAAACCCTGAGCCGAATTTACAAGTGTAAAGTTTTTCATTTTGAGCAGAAAAAATTTCAACAGAAACTCAGTTTTTGTGATTATCCGGTTTTGTGATTTTTTTTCGGTTCCGAACTTCGTTACACTTCACTACTAAGCTAGTTTAAGTTTAGTTAGGCTCTGATACCACTGTAAGTCCATATTGCGACCCCCGGTTCTTACGGGGAGGCGGAAACGGTATAAAAAACGAATTTTTATCGCAAGAGGCAACATGGACTAAACTATGGTCGGGATCGTTGTCTAAACTAAAACTAGCAAATTATGCTAAAGAGAGTTAGCTACTCGGATGAAGATGGTTATACCTAAACTTGAACTCCTTCTCTTCAAGCTCCGATGGTGGTTCGATGGCTCCTTCTCGTTGTCTCCGTACGCCGAAGATAGATCCACTTGAAAGCTCCAACCTTTAGCTCCTTCTTCGTTCTTTGAAGAAACTAGTTCACTTGGTTTGCTAAACCTAGTGAACTAGAATGAGTAGAGATGATTTAGAATGGGATTTTATCTATGGTTCTTGATTCTCAACTCATGAGACAAGAGAACCATAGATCAAGAGAGGGAGCAAGAGGTTGAGGGTGAGAGCAAGAGGAGAGCTCAAGAACAAGAGAGAGAATGAGCAAGAAAGAATGAGCAACTCTTTTTTCTTTCACCCTCTCATAATCCAAAGCAATGATAACTCATCATATCAACAAAAGTCTGATGTGATGGTTGAAGTAACCATAACCTTATCATGTCATGCACTCATTTTACTCAAATGAACAAGCAAGAAAAAGTCTTTGGCATGAAATGATAACCATGGTTATCATGATGGTCAACTAGTCAAGCCTAGTCAACCGGTCAACAAGTCAACAAAAGTCAACAAGTCACCAAAGTCAACAAGTCAACAAAAGTCAACAAGTCAACAACCATATCACCATAATACTTAATTAATATAATAGTTAATCACATATCATATTCTCATTAGGGTTGAGCATAAAGTCAAAAAGTCAACGGTCAACTGTCAACAACCCTAATGAGAATCCGCTGCCTCTGCCTCCCTGTCATTTGTGCATACACACCCGCATCCGCGTTCCGAGGAACACGAATGCAAACTGGATAAATCCAATCCCATAAGGTACACTAGGATCTGGCTTAAACCAAAGCCCGCTAGTGTAAACTGCCCGGACACTGTACGTGCACAAGTGCACGGATGTGACCGAACCCTGTCGCAAAACCATGCGACCTGTCGCAATACCATGCGACCTCTACTCTTTTGCCTAAAGGCGAAAAGCTTTCTGTGTGGGACTCTAAAGACTCGACACTACGCTGGCAGTGGGTTTAACCACAGACCGCAAGCGGCACTAGCTGTGCGTAACGGTCCCCAGGTAATGCCGACAAGAAGACCGACGAGGCGAAACCCATCTGAACTCCTACTGAGCCTGAGTGTGACATTCTCCATACAGTCCGGTCTGTTCGTCTGATACATCGCATGGCGGGCCTAGGGGGCGGTAAACGTCAGTCCCCCAATAGCGGTACAAGTCGTGCCGGAGTGAAGCCCAATACACCCTGAGATAACACTGGAAACCTACCAGTATATCTCGTTTGCCCTGGCCAGGGACTACTCGTGTAATGGCTCTCCTAGACACAGCGCGATGTCAACCCCCAATACCGGGAGAGACGAATCCTGTCTAACCGTCACTGCCTCCAAGTGCTTCGGGACTGCACCCAACCACTACCTGTTTGCACGACTCCTTTGAGCCGTGGTAGGGTAGTGATCAAAGTACAGTGGGAACACACTCGAGGCGGAGTGACAGTGTCAAGTCAGCGGACTAAGCTGTACTCATGTCACCTGGGAACTGATAACTGACGATAGGTATAATACCAACTAGTCAGTTCCCGACGAGTCCTGTCCAGTGTACCCGTAACCTAACGAGCACCCGCATACTATCTCAAGTACGACGTACTGACGGCTGTGGGACAGACCGTCTCCCACACTGGGATGAGAAGCGCATGCGCTGGTCTACTCCGGAGTATCGATGCCCTGTCTCGATAGTCCTGCGACCAGGGACCTGCATAAGGATGTGCTTATAGATTACCCAGCCCCACTAGTGTGACGGCCATCACATCGCTGGTAATCAAGCAAATATCCTAAGGGCTCTACTAATGTGTATAGGCGATATACAAAAATAAACACATGTACACATTGAAGTAGAAACAAACCAAGTAGCATACTACTATTTTGAGCAAGATTGTCAATACAAGGTGAATATCCCAAGCTTCCATTAAGTAATATACATACTAGTATGATACAGTAATGGCCTCTAGGGCATATACACTAACATGCGGGACCGAGAATAATGCGTGTATGTGATACCGTATTCCATTCTCGCGATGAATGTATCGATTAGGTTATATGCGATATACCCTAGTTATCGAATCAAAGGTTGATTTGATAAGCCGATACATTATATACTAGTCGGTTGTGTGCGACATGACCGGGTCATTGAGTCAAGTGTTGATTTAATTATTTAATGCATTATTATATATTTGATATATTACTTTGCATTAACTAGTATCGGTTCACTTTAAATGGATTTTCTCACTCGGGTGTGCGCATTACATATGCGATATGATTTTGTGCATTTGATTGTATCATGTTTGATGATACATGTTTACTTGGTTAAGTGCAAAGAACTAAACCATGGTTAAAAGAATGGTTAGGGTTTCATTTCCTTTATTTATTCATTTATTTATTTGCTTATTCATTTTGGAAAAGAGGAGAAAAGAATGGTGGCTTAATTTGGAGTTTAGTTGAAGCTTCATGAAACTTTGATCAAGTCAACCATTCTTATCTCATCCTTAACCCTAACCATTCTCACTAACCATGATTCATCCTCTACACTTGACTCTAGTTAACATTATGATAAGTTTTGATTTTTCTATTGTTTTAAAAAAAACTTATCATATATTTCTTTCTTCTTCTTCCTTGCTTCAAGTGAAGAAAAGCTTACCTCATCAATGGTGATTGATGTTTTTGAGTGAGAAATCCAATTCTAAAGTTAACCCACTTCCTATTTCTTCATCCTCTACCTCTTGCCAAGTAGTAGAGTGTGTTTTCTTCACAAGTTTCTTGACTTGGTGAAGTCGGAGCTTGATTTAGCGATGCCTCGACGTAGATCATCTTCGGCATGGACATCGACGACCTAGCTTGCCCATTCTCCGACGAAGCCGACGCTAGAGCCCGGATTTGATTTGGACAGCGGAGAGGACTTCGTTGCGGAGCTATGGAGGTGGAGCACCGGATCTACAAAGGTTGTATTTCCGTATTCCCTTAGTTAAGTGTTAACTAGTTTACTTTTTCGCCTAGATTTCTAGCAAACGATCCGTAGTCGGGTCTCTCGGCACCCGTAAAATTTTATAATGGCATGTTGGATGCCTTGTGAGACCTCATTAGGGTGCCTAGGAACCCTACAGTGGTATCAGAGCCTAGCTAGAGCCTTAGGCGAAGTCCAGACGGAATTTGAAACCCGAACGAACCCGAAACCCACTCCCGAGAATGCTCTCTGGACATTTTTGAAATATCTGGATTTTTCCAAATTAAAAATTCGTAAAAAATTCAGCAGGGAAAAATAAGAATTACGATGCAAAAATTTTGTCATGAACAGTAATAACGGCGGCGGAACCGCGGCATAAGCCTCGCTTATGCGGCGGTTCCGCGGCAATATGATGACATCATCACTCACTTTTTGCACAGTAATTTATATTTTAATATGCTGAGTTTTCTGGGAACTTTTAATATTCAGTCAACAGTTGAGTTTTCTAGGGTTGTTTTGGGGATTCGAATGTTCGATCGGATTATCAAATTTTGTCTGTGTGGCTTTCCGGATAAATTTTTAGAATATGTTAAAAAGTTCGACCGGATATAAATACCCAATTTTTCCCCTGTCGGGAAATTTCCAAGTGTTGGATTTTTCCGTAGTTTAACGACGTTCTAAGTAGTGCAAGTAACGCGATGGTCCCTCTAGAAGACACAAACCTTAACTCGATTATGTGACCGTCTTGAACTGCCCTTTGAACCTTCGGGTTTGGGGCAGTACGGCGTGCCACATGTGAGGCGTTGGCTTGACCCTTCTACAGCTGGACCGTTGGTACTGAGGCACGAACTGAATGTTGTTAGACTTATTTCATGTGTTGATCTGTATTGGGAAAACTTGGGTGTTCGAATGTTCGATCGGAAAGTTTAACATTTTCTATTTATCCGGAATGTGATACAATAATTGGAATTCACAAGTAGTTATGAGATAACTGAATGAATGTTATAAACGTAGCACTTTAGTCTCACTTGATCGGTTGCCACGGAATTTTGATGTGATCAAAAGTCCGTCGCAATCACGTAGCGTACGCGGATACTCGCCGGGTAAACTTAATAGACAGCCTCGCCCCATAGCCCCGACCAAGTGACTGTAGGAGAACCCCGTCGCCGAAAGCATCCGTTCGGGTGCTCGCGGCAGCGGTGTTCCGCCTTGGTGCACTTCGTCGACGGTATCGGGGGTGCGGCCGCCTACTAAAGTTTGCGACGAGTATTCGATCAAAATGTCGGGAATCTTGTTGAATTACCCGACTTGATATTGAAAAGTGTTTTCGATTTTGAGACTAAAATGCGGGGTTTATAATTGTTAGGCATGCGATGTCTAAGTAATTCATTTGATTAGGCATGCGATGTCTAAAGAGATTGCGGATTCCAACTATTGTAGTTTTACACTTTCTTTCCTGTGACCGTAAGTGTAATATGTGATATCGCCGGTTTCGTTGCTATATGTCAACGACAATTGGGATGTATATATTTACTTACGTTGATGACATGTGATGTTATGTGTTGCTGGATATGTTATATTGGATCGTCGTGTTTGAATAGCCGGGGGTTTTTATGTGAGATGAGTGTTTTTTCATTTTCATTCATGTAAAAACTTGTATGTAATATTCTTTTATTGGGGCGCTTCCAGGTTGCGGAAGTTGTCACCTTTGTATATTATTTACTTTTCCGCACTAGGATAGACCCAAGGAGGAGAGCACAAGTAACCGGGTTCTGGAGTCCAGTGGGAGACCAACTCGAGGAGTCGAGTCCGGGTCTCCTAACTCCAGAATTGGTAGGGTTGCTTGCCGCTCTCGTAGGGGTCTAGGGGTGTGGGTTTGGCTATTCATCACGACCGTGGAATCCGTGTTTTATACTGGCTCGTATTGAAAACACGGACGTCCTAGTATATCCAATATTTCATATGTTTCTTCTGCTGCGATATCTGTGATGTGATCATGTGATGTTCTGTGATAGATATAGTATATAGTATATATGATATATTATATAGACGTTACTTATGTTTTACACCCGCGCTAGCCCTGCCCTGCTCTGTCGTTAGTTACCTAACCTAACGGTGCACGAGGGGACATCGAGGCGAATGCGGATGGCATAAGTGTACGTCATATCTATCTGTGATGTTTAGGTATATAAATGATGGGACTTCATTAATGTGATTAATGAAATAAAAAGAAACCTAAGATGTTGTAGAATCGAATTTCAAAATAAAACAGGTAGCTACAGTTCTTGCTTTGCATAGCGGTATATGAGATATATCCTGCACCTTATTCGATGAGGAAAGGACCGAGATCCCTTCACCGGGAGTGACTCCTTTAGCAATAACTGGCAGATGCTACACACTCGGTTTGTCTTTTGATTGCTTTTAAGAGTTTTTGCTTTGCAAAGTGATATATATGATATATCCCGCACCTCATTCGACGAGGAAAGGACCGACGATCCTTCACCGGGAGTGACTCCTTTAGCAAAACTAGAAAAGCCTCAAAAGCACTCCATTTTAAAATCATTTGATTCTACAGCGATATCAAGTTCATTACGCAATAGGTTTTCAGAAAAACCTGTCGTAGCCCTCCGTCATTTCAGATACGTACTAGTTAGTATTCGTGCTGCGGTTGTTTGGCCTCCGTCAAGGCGTAGTGTACGGTAGCTAACTAGTGCTTATCTGCTAGCATATGATGCGATTGGATTAGGGTATTCGTACGGCGTTGTTTGGCCTCCGTCAAGGGTCGTACGGGTGGGTTTAATTCAATCAGGAAATGACGGGTTGAACTTGACTAGCGGACTATGGGTTGTTTGGCCTCCGTCAAGGTCATAGCGAGCTAGGGGCAAAATATTATCGGGAATTTCAAGTGTTGAAATTTGCAATGAGATTGCATACCTTCTATGAGATAGTTGGATCCCGATACCCGCTGCGAGTAAGTGTTACTCCTGGGAGAGTTTTATACATTAAATTAGCCGATCAAGTAGGTGTCTAGAAAGGTGTCAACGGGGTTACGCCTCTGGGAAAATGAGGTTTACATTAATTAGGTTCGTGCGAAAGCACGGGGGACCTCCCTCAAAGTACCGACACTGGCCTGGCTGAAAGATTGGCGAACTTGTAGTGTGTAATTAATCCCGGCTAGTCTTTCCTTTTAGGGTTTGAAGGAAAATTTGATAAAAAGCAGTGGGAGCCATCCTGATTTGATAAAATAATAACCAATCTATTCTTGACAGAGCGCACGCTGAGTGTTTTCTTCTCTCTCTCTCCAGGTAGCGACCATATCACGCCTTAATCAAGATAATAATACGGAAATATTGACCGAACCCGCTTGTTATACTGAGCTGGGGAACGTTGGTCCCGCTCCAACTTATAATTGTTATAAGACAGAGCAGGAAATTGGGGATTACCAGAATTCCCGTGCCGCCCAAATGAAGAGAGTGCATATTGATGCATCATCTTCGGGTGTGTTCATTACAGAGAACTGTTTCTCAGTATCCTTTACGTCCTGGGTATGTGATACCAGATCAGGATCCCAGATATGTAATCTGTTACATAGGGCTACAGAAAGGTAGAAGAACTGAGAACGGGTGATAAGTTTCATGAGACAGAAAACGGGGCAAGTGTTGCAGCCAAGTCTGTTGGTCACTGTCACCCTGTATTACGAATACATTGATTCTGAACAAATGCTATTAGATACCGAACCTGATATACAAAATCATATCAGTCTCTTTATTAGTAAAGAAAGGATATAATTTTGTATTGATGGATAATGTTTTGAACATTTCCTATATCAAAAGTTGATCGGTTCAGGCACGTTATCTAAAAAGCATTGACGTTCTAAATCAAACTACAGTTCCTCGTATACAGAACACACACAAGAGGAAGAGTTCAGAAATGAACGAATTCTTCTTGAGGTATTGTAGACTAGGTCATATCAATGCGACCCGACTAGCTGAAGTTACATTTAGATGCATATTTAAATCAGTTTGAATTTACATCTTGTGAAACTTGCCAGTCATGTCACAAAGATATAATGACACCAGCTCTGTTTACTGGAAACAGAGAAAGAGTTAATGAACTCTTGGGACTGATACATGATGATGTATGTAAGGTCTCCTGTCTACACATGCCAGGACCGGTTCTTTATACTTCATTACATTCTCTGATAATCTCTCAAGATTCAGACATACGTTCCTGTTGAAACATAAGTCCGAACCTTTTGAGATATTCACAGAATATAAGTTAGAAGTAAAGAACCAATACGGGTATAAGTATTATGTCCTATGATGAGATCAAGGAGGAGAATACTTGAGCACGGAAATACTGGACTAGTCTAAAGGAGAATGAGATTCTCTCTCAGCATTACTCCTCCGTATACACCATAGCACGATGGTATATCGGGGCGGAGCAATCACACCCTATGTGATAAGGTGTGCTCTATGATGAGTACTACTGAGTTACCTATTTCCTTTATGGGAGTTATGCACTTGAGAAGCTGCATACCTATTGAATAGGGTTCCAATCAAATCAGTTGCCTACCGCTTCATATCTGATATGGAAAGGGAAGAGCCCATGTCTTAAGCTAGTTAAGATTTGGGGTTGTCCGGCCTATGTCTAAAAGCAAAATCCGTACAAGCTCGAGACAAGGTCTGTCATGTAGAACTGGAAATGTTCCAGCTATACAAACTACAGCAGATGATTTGGTAGAACCAAAGGATTCAGTAGATTCCAACGAACCTTAGCCTCTCCGCCGATCTAGTAGGGTTCCTCACCCACCTGAGAGATACTTCGGTTTCTCTATGACAGTGGGAGCGAGGATTGCATCATGAGATGATGACCCAACTAGTTTCGAGCTGGCCATCAAGAGTGAGACTCTGTAAGAATGGCTGGATGTTTATCGATCTGAGATGGAATCCTTATACACCAACAAAGTATGGACTTTGGTTGCAATATCTGAAGGGTTAAATCCCCATCAGGAGCAAGTATATCTTGAGAAGATTACTTGGTGTAGATGGAAAAGTTGAGACTTTCAAAGCTAGACTTGTTAAAGCTTTTCGTCAGTGACCAGGCGTGGATCATGATGAAACCTTTTCAAGTGACTATGCTTAAGTCCATCCAGATCCTACTTGCCACGGCTACATACCATGACTACGATATCTAGTGGTTGGGTGTCTTGACTGCTTTTCTAAATGATGATTTAGAAGAGAGCGTCTATAAGTACACAGCCAGAGGGCTTCGTAGACAGTGGGAGCAGCGGAAACGTGTGCAAGATGTTTTATCTGATAAAGCAGGCATCGCGGAGTTGGAACATCTGTTTTGATGAAGTAGTCAAAGAGTTTGACATCATCAAAATGGTAGATGAACCTTGTATAAACAAAAAGGTAGTAGGGAGTATGGTGACGATCCTCGTAGAGTACGTGGATGACATACTCTTGATAGGGAAGAAGTTTCCTATGCTACGCTCGGTCAATCTCCGCTTATCACCAGAATTCTCCATAAAGGATCCAAGTGATACCTCCTAAATCCTGCGTTTTGGATCTATGAGATAGATCTAATTGGATGTTAGGATTCTCACTAGTTGCAGTGAGATGGTGTCAATCGATCCTGAGGAGAATCACTGGAAGGGTTCCAGGGTGATAAAGACGACTGAATGTCAGTCACAGGCATTGTCTTTACCCTCAGTAAAGGGACGGTATGTTGGAAGAGTTCCAAGCTGGATACCATGACATACTAGACGATAAAGGCAGGATACATCGCTACTTAAGATGCTACCAAAGTGGATGTCTGGGTGTATATTGGTTCATGAGATGAACTACGTTCCTACCATTGTGAAACAATGGAGTCGTGGCTCATGCCGAGGAACGCCGGTCCCATCAGTGATCCAGACATATTCTAAGGCAGTATCACTTGATCATGGAGATGGTTGATCTCCAGGGTGATCGAGGTTTGGAGAGTAGACTCAGAGGACAACACAGCGGATCCACTCACAAAGGCCTGTTCCCAGAGAGAGACTTTTATGGGATGGTTGAGTATGAGATACTATAACCACTGCTATCAGATGGCCCTAGTGCAAGTGGGAGATTGTTAGTTATATGTATGCCCTAGAGGCCATTACTGTACATAGGATGTATATTGTAGTGGATGCTGGGACGTATATAGGGAGGACTTTCTTGCTTGACATGATAGTATGCTATCTGGTTGAGCTTTACCTTAACGTGTATACTGATTGTCTCTCTGTTACATGTTGGTAAAGCCCTTAGGATGTGTGCTTGACTACCTGGACTATGATGCGGATCATACTAGTGGGGACATGGTAGTCCATAAGTACATCCTTCACAGTCCCTAGTCGTGGGTATATCGAGACGGGGTATCGATATACCAGAGTAGACTAGCGTATACCTTCTCGACCCATACAGATGGGAGATGGATGATCCCATATCCATTGGTGTTTGACATCAGAGATGATATACGGGCGCTCAGTAAAGACTGGGTACACTGGACGGACTCGCCGAGAACTCCCAGATGGTATTATACCTCACGTCAGATGGCAGTTCTCTGGTGACACTGGTACAGAGTAGTCTGTTGACCCGAGATCGTCATAGAGTCTTGTGTGGTTCCCACTGTGCTTTGATTTCCATCTTACCACGTCCAAGAGGGCGTGCAAAACGGTGGTTTTTGGGTACAGTCCCGAGTCACATGGAGGCAATGAGCGATAGGAGGGGATTCGTCTCTCCCGGTATAGGGAGTTGATGTTGCACTGTGTTCGATTGGCTATAACAGGAAATCCCTGGCCAGGGTTGCTGAGATTTACTGGTAAGTGTTACCAATAGTTTCTCGAACAGTTATAGACCTCATATCGACACGACTTATCGAGCTATTGGGGTCTGACGTTTACCACCCCTAGGCGAGATATGCGACATATCAGACGATCAGACCGGACTGTACGGTAGTGTTACTGGTTGGATTCACTGGAGTGTGAGCGGGCTTACTAGTCGATCTTCAGATCGCTCAGTACCTGGGTGGCCGTTACATTTAGCAGACCGCTTGCGGCTTGTGGGTGTTTGATATGATCATCGCCTGCTGCCGGCGTATTGACGAGTCTTTAGAGTCCTACACAGAGGTTTCCTTGCTCAAGCAAAACGAAATAGGAGCGCATATGAGATATGTGCGGGACCGAGAATAATGCGTGTATGTGATACCGTATTCCATTCTCGCGATGAATGTATCGATTAGGTTATATGCGATATACCATAGTTATCGAATCAAAGGTTGATTTGATAAGCCGATACATTATATACTAGTCGGTTGTGTGCGACATGACCGGGTCATTGAATCAAGTGTTGATTTAATTATTTAATGCATAATTATATATTTGATATATTACTTTGCATTAACTAGTATCGGTTCACTTTAAATGGATTTTCTCACTCGGGTGTGCGCATTACATATGCGATATGATTTTGTGCATTTGATTGTATCATGTTTGATGATACATGGTTACTTGGTTAAGTGCAAAGAACTAAACCATGGTTAAAAGAATGATTAGGGTTTCATTTCCTTTATTTATTCATTTATTTATTTGTTTATTCATTTTGGAAAAGAGGAGAAAAGAATGGTGGCTTAATTTGGAGTTTAGTTGAAGCTTCATGAAACTTTGATCAAGTCAACCATTCTTATCTCATCCTTAACCCTAACCATTCCCACTAACCATGATTCATCCTCTACACTTGACTCTAGTTAACATTATGATAAGTTTTGATTTTTCTATTGTTTTAAAAAAAACTTATCATATATTTCTTTCTTCTTCTTCCTTGCTTCAAGTGAAGAAAAGCTTACCTCATCAATGGTGATTGATGTTTTTGAGTGAGAAATCCAATTCTAAAGTTAACCCACTTCCTATTTCTTCATCCTCTACCTCTTGCTAAGTAGTAGAGTGTGTTTTCTTCACAAGTTTCTTGACTTGGTGAAGTCGGAGCGTGATTTAGCGATGCCTCGACGTAGATCATCTTCGGCATGGACATCGACGACCTAGCTTGCCCATTCTCCGACGAAGCCGACGCTAGAGCCCGGATTTGATTTGGACAGCGGAGAGGACTTCGTTGCGGAGCTATGGAGGTGGAGCACCGGATCTACAAAGGTTGTATTTCCGTATTCCCTTAGTTAAGTGTTAACTAGTTTACTTTTTCGCCTAGATTTCTAGCAAACGATCCATAGTCGGGTCTCTCGGCACCCGTAAAATTTTATAATGGCATGTTGGATGCCTTGTGAGGCCTCATTAGGGTGCCTAGGAACCCTACAATGTGATCATCACCTACTGCTGGCGTATTGACGAGTATTTAGAGTTCCACAAACAGGTTTTCGAGTTCAAGCGAAACGAAGACGGGCACATATACTGATATGTGCGGAGGGCTTGATTAAATACGTGTATGTGATACCGTATTATAATTTGGTGGTCATTTGATATCAGTTAGGTTATATGTGATATAACCAAATTATTGAATCAAGAGTTGATTTGATAATGTGATATACAGATAAATGATATTAGTCGGTTATATGTGATATAACCGGATTTTTAAATCAAGTGGTTATTTAATAATTTGATATATATTTATATTTAATTTAATTATATGTTAACTAATATTATTGCTCACTAATTATTTTCTTCATAATATATGTGTGTGTGTGTGTGTTTGATATATATATATATATATATATATATATATATATATAATGAAGCATGGCATGGATTTTTTATTTTGGGAAATTAGAAAATGAGGTGGAAAAATGGGGAGATTTTTTTGGGCATGGGTGAAGAATGGCCCATATCATTAGTTTATTACTCTTGACTCTCTATTCAAGCATGGTTGCAATTTATTATTGCAATTTTTTCTACGCTTGAATGAGTGAGGTCAAGTGTGTAGCCATTCTACACTCATAATGTACTTCACTCACTTGAGCTCATTTGCTTTAGTTCTTCCTCTAGCTCTCTCCATTTTCTTCACCTCCACCTCCAAGCCCTAACACTCACATGAGTTGTGAAACCTTGGACTTCTGAGGATCCTTAGTGAGCTAAACACCGCTACTTCACCATCCTATACTTGATTAGTACTTTGGTATAGTGTGTTTCCTTCTCTAAAGATAGTTTAGTGAAGAGGTAGCTTGGATTAGAGGAGCTTCGGGTGGATCATCTTCAGCATAAAGATCGCAAAGAAAGCTCGATCCAAATTCAAGTGGAGCCTAGTGGAGTCACATGGACTACTACACGGAGCTTTTGAAAAGAAGGACGCGGTCTACAAAGGTTGTCGCCTCCTTCTCTTAGCTAGTTTAGTTGATATCAAACCATAAACCCTAATCAGCTAGTTTAGATTCTAGGTTAGTGTTAATTAGCACCCCCAAAATTTTAAAAATGGCATGCTTGATGCTAGTAAAACCCAGTAGTGGTGGTAATAAACACTTTCAAGGTATCAGAGCCAAATTTAGAAGATTAGACGATGTTAGTTGAATTGCGAAACCAAAAAACTCCGAAACATGCAAACTTGAAACCCTGTTCTCTGTCGTTTTTTAAATGGACTCTAAAATTTTTTTAAACAGGTACAGAATGACGCATATAATGTAACAAGAACACCAAACAAAATTGAGACCCAAACTCCTAAATCTCACCGGCCAGATGCCACTTTTGGCCGGCCTGGCCGTTCCAATAGTAATTGTTTGGGCTCGAGTTTATTTGGTTGTCTTCTGTGTTGGTTTTGGGGTTTCAAGTTATGTTTGTTTAGCCCAGTTTGCATGTGATGTTAACTTTTCTAATCGGGTTATTCGGAGTGTTTCGTAGTCGTATTTTTATATCATTTCGTGTTTAAGTTTGATATGCGATGCAATGGTTGGAATCCACATTTAATTAATTTTGAGAAAACTAGTTAGTGATTATCAATCTAACATGTTAATCTCTTTTGATCGATTTCTACGAAGTTTCGATTCGGATCGTAACTCCGTCCCAATCGCATATCGTACGCGAATACTCGCCGGATAACTTTACTAGGTAGCCACGCCCCATAGCCCCGACCAAGTGACTGTAGGAGAACCCCATTGCAAAAAGCATCCATTCGGGTGCTCGTGTCGATGGTGTTCCGCCTAAGTGCACTTCATCGATAGCATCGGGGGTGCGGCCATCGACAAAAGTTCCCGATGAGCATTCGATCTGGTAGTCGAGAATTATGTTGAATTACCCGACTAAGTTATTGAAAAGTGTTTTCGAATAGAGACTAAAATGCAGGGTTTATAGGGTTAGGCATGAAATCCGGAATATGAGATATTCCGGGTTTATGATGTCTAAGGAAAATGCGGATTCTAATAATTGTAGTTTTTCATTTCTTTTCTGCGACCGTAAGTGTAATATGTAGTGTATCCCCGATCTCGTTGCTATATGTCAACGAAATTTGGGATACGTATATTTACTTACGTTGATGACATGTGATGTTATGTGTTGCTGTGATATGTTATATTGGATCGTCGTGATTGAATAGCCGGGGTTCTTTGCGTGAAATGAGAGTTTTTTTAATTTTCATTCATGTAAAAATTGTATGTAATATTCTTTTATTGGGACACTTCCAGGTTGAGGATGATGTCACCATTGATGTATATTATTTAGTTTTCCGCATTAGGATAGACCCAAGGCGGGGAGCATAAGTAACCGGGTTCTAGAGTCCCGTAGGAGACCATCTCGAGGAGTCGAGACCGGGTATCCTAACTCTAGAATTGGCAGGGTTGCTTTCCGCTCTCGTAGTGGTCTAGGGATGTCGGTTTGGTTATTCATTACGATCGTGGAATCCGTGTTTTTCATTATTGGTTTAATTTAAAACACGGATCGCCTAGTATACCCAATATTTCATATGTTGACTTCTGCTGCTTGGTTCTGTGATGTGATCATATCACTGCGTGAGACGAATACTATATATATATGATATATATATATATAATAAACGTTGCTTATGTTTTGCACCCGCGCTAGTCCAGCTCCCGCTCCGCCGTTAGTTAAGTAACCTAACGGTGCATGACGGGGCTCCATGGCTAATGCGGATAGTATATGCGTACATTCTATTTTCGGTTCTTTTCTGTGATGTTTAGGAAACATAAATGATGGGACTTCATTAATAAGATTAATGGAAAGAAAAGAAACCTAAATATGTTGTAAAATCGAAATTTTAAAAAGGTGGCTCTAATTCTTGCTTCCCATAGTCGTATTCCTTGATGAATATCCAGCACCTCATTCGATGAGGAAAGAGCCGAGATCCCTTCACCGGGAGTTACCTTTTTAGCAAAACTAGCAAATGCTACAACCTACTTGGTTTTGTTTTAATAGCTTCTCTAGTTCTTGTTTTGCATAGAGGTATTCTTTGATGAATATCCAGCACCACATTTGATTAGGAAAGAGCCGAGATCTCATCACCGGTAGTGACCGCTTTAGCAAAACTAGCAAAATATACAAAAAACACTCCTTTTCAAATCACTAGATTCTACAACGATATCAAGTTCATTACATTAAAGGTTTTCCTCAAAACCAGTCGTAGCCCTCCGTCATTTCAGATAAGTGATATTTAGTATTCGTGCTGCGTTTGTTGGCCTTCGTCAAGGTGTAGTGTATGGTAGCTGATTAGTTCTTACCTGCCGCATATGATGCGATTGGATTAGGGTAGTCGTATGACTTTGTTGGCCTGCGTCAAGGGTCGTGCGGGTGGGTTTAATTCAATTACGAAATGAATGGGTTGAACTTGACTAGTGGCCTATGATTTGTTGGCCTGCGTCAAGTTCATAGGATGCTAGGGTTAAAAACAGATATTGGGAATTTCAAGTGTTGAAATTTGCAATGAGATTGCATACCTTCTATAAGATAGTTTGATCCTGATACCCACTCCGAGTAAAAGTTACTCCTGGGAGAGTTTTCGACTTTATAATTAGCTGATCCAGTAGGTGTCTAAGAAAGGTTTTAATAGGGTTATGCCCCTGCGGAAACAAGGTTGTTTAATTAGTTCCATGCGAAAGTATGGGGAGACTCCTTCGGAGTACCAATACCTGCTTGGCTGACCGATTGGCGAACTTGTAGGGTG